>NC_069492.1:23487604-23567604 GCF_026875155.1 Cherax quadricarinatus
AACTCTTAACATAAATAGCTCACCCATTTTTAATGTTATCGAAGGTATAAATAAGCCTTAATAACCCTGTTATACTTGTTCAATTTGTTTTTAAAGCTACACGAGGTTCTGGCTTCATTGACGCTCCCTGGCCTGATCGTTGAAGTTCTCGCTTCACACGGCTAGGGTCAGCGTTCGATTCCCAGCGAGGGTAGAAATATTGGGCGTGTTTCTTTACACCGGTTGTCTGTGTTCACCCATCCGTAAAATGGGTACCTGGGAGTTAGTCGTCTGGTGTGGGTCGCATCCTGGGACAAGGACCTAATTTGCGGGAAATGCTCAGCATAACAAGGGGCTTTCTATATAGTAGTATGTCATTGATGTCAGCTATGGTCTGTATACCTTGTACATGTACTGGTAGTAAATAAAGATATCTACAACTCTATTGCCAAACTGGTACTTTAATATATCATTTTTAAATCTAAATTTGTCCAACGTGAGCCATTGCTGCTAGTCCTGTCTTGGTTTAATATTTTCGACACGTTATTTACGTCCCCTTTATTCCTGTCTTCCATTTCTACACTTCAGTCGTATTTCCCCAAATTCTACGTGGTCCTGGATGCACTGGAAGACAAAATATGGGTGAGATATACAAAAACTGTGCCAGAGAGACTGATAATTGCGACCACGGAGTAGCAGCACATAGATGTGGTCAGTCCATCAATCTTGATGGACTGACCACATCGACCCAAGGTTGAGGGACTGATTACCTCATTCTCCTCCTGTTCTTCAAGATTCTCCTTTGTATGGACTGATGAAGCCACTGTGTGGCGAAACGTTTCTTCAATAAAGATACCCAAGAGTTTCACATGTGTCTAATTTATCAACATGTCGGTTCTCTGAACCATTCATCTACAAAGAGAGTTAAGTTAGCGGCTGCCACAGTGAAAACATCTGTTGCCCAAGGCACAGTACTCTACTCCATTCTTTATTAACAATCTAATAGTTGTAATTATAACCATAATTTTTAAAGGGGTGGAGTTATAAGCCAGTGGAAGGCCTCGGTCAGATGACCAAAACTCCAGCTGCAGGTCATGATATGACTAATTCCCGCGTCAGGAAACACTTGTCCTGTTTCCTGAAAAACCTAACCTAATCCTTATATCTGACATGGACAGGTGGTAATTGATACCCACAGATTAGTTTACAAAGTCGGATGAGCAAACACGAGGATAACGAAGCTCTACACAGAACAAAACGTTGCCTCGGTAGAAACGTGTTGTGTAACCTGCTGTTATTCTGACTGTTGCTTGTTCTTCTTGTAATAAATCTTGGCTGGTGATTGTTCTTCAGAAGTTCTCATATGCTTATTATTAAATGTTAGTTCTGAGACCTTGATCACTTCTGACCTGCAAAGGTTAAAAATAACTAGGAGAGAAAGGAGGAGCTTAAAGCTATTAGTGAAATTGAAAGAAATTCAAAATATTTCTTTTCATATGCCAAAAACAAGGCAAATACCACATCTAGTATCGGGCCCTTACTCAGACAGGATGGGACTTACTCAGACAGGATGGGACTTACTCAGACAGGATGGGACTTACTCAGACAGGATGGGACTTACTCAGACGGATGGGACTTACCAGACAGGATTGGGACCCTTTCTCAGACAGGATGGACTTACTCAGACAGGGATGGGACTTTACTCAGACAGGGTGGGACTTACTCAGACAGGATGGGACTTACTCAGACAGGATGGGACTTACTCAGACAGGATGGGACTTACTCAGACAGGATGGGACTTACTCAGACAGGATGGGACTTACTCAGACAGGATGGGACTTACTCAGACAGGATGGGACTTACTCAGACAGGATGGGACTTACTCAGACAGGATGGGACTTACTCAGACAGGATGGGGGCTTACACAGTACAGGATGGGACTTACTCAGACAGGATGGGACTTACACAGACAGGATGGGACTTACACAGACAGGATGGGACTTAATCAGACAGGATGGGACTTACTCAGACAGGATGGGACTTACTCAGACAGGATGGGACTTTAAATCAGACAGGATGGGACTTACTCAGACAGGATGGGACTTACTCAGACAGGATGGGACTTACTCAGACAGGATGGGACTTACACAGACAGGATGGGACTTACTCAGACAGGATGGGACTTACTCAGACAGGATGGGACTTACTAAAGACAGGATGGGCTTACTCAGACAGGATGGGACTTACTCAGACAGGATGGGATTTACTCAGACAGGATGGGACTTACCACAGACAGGATGGACTACTCAGACAGGAGTTTCCGGAAACTTACTCAGACAGGATGGGACTTACTCAGACGGATGGGGAATTATCAGACAGGATGGGACTTACACGGGACAGGATGGGATTTACTCAGCAGGATGGGACTTACCAGACGGATGGGACTTACTCAGACAGGATGGGATTACTCAGACAGGAGGACTTACTCAGACAGGATGGGACTTACTCAGACAGGATGGGACTTACTCAGACAGGAGGGGACTTACTCAGACAGGATGGGATTTACTCAGACAGGATGGCTTACACAGACAGGATGGGACTACTCAGACAGGATGGGACTTACTCGGACAGGAGGGGAAACTTACTCAGACAGGATGGGACTTATCAGACAGGATGGGACTTACTCAGACAGGATGGGATTTACTCAGACAGGAATGGGACTTACACAGACAGGATGGGACTTATCAGACAGGATGGGACTTAACAGACAGGATGGGACTTACTCAGACAGGATGGGACCTTACTCAGACAGAATGGGACTTACACAGACAGGATGGGACTTAGACAGGATGGGACTTACTCAGACAGGATGGGACTTACTCAGACAGGATGGGACTTACTCAGACAGGATGGGACTTACTCAGACAGGATGGGACTCAGAAGGATGGGACTTACTCAGACGGATGGACTTACACAGACAGGATGGGACTTACACAGACAGGATGGGACTTACACAGACGGAGGGGACTTACACAGACAGGATGGGATTTACTCAGAAGGATGGGACTTACTAGACAGGATGGGATTTACTCAGACAGGAGGGGATTTACTCAGACAGGATGGGATTGACAGAGAAAAAAGGAATGAGTGAAATATTAAAATCCCAGTACGACTCTGGTTTAGTAAACCCAAAAATCAGTTGGGTCACGACCCAATGTTTCTCATGAATGAGCCTAAACCCCATAAATGTATGTCGACATTACCCTAACCCCGATTGATTTCAAAAAAAGCCATTGACAACTCCCCTGCACTCAGCCCCCCCGCCCGCTGTGGAATTCGTTTTCTTTAAGAACTGCAAGAAACCCCCTCTGCGTGCCCTAAGTCACTATGGAGAAGGAGCTTGGAATGGGTGAATTCCCAGTCATTTAAAAAACAAGGATATAGCCCCATCCTTTAAAGGGGGCAGCAAAGCATTAGCTAAGAACTTTTGGGACCATGCTCTGACGTCCCCTCAAAAAAAATCTTTAAAATAGTGAAAGAAGCAGGATTGCAAATCACCTGGTTCCCCAAAAATCTGCACAACCCGGGGCAATAGGGGTTCAGGGCAGGCGTCCGCCTTCAAATACGGTTCACTATGATATGGTCTGGGATGCACTGAAAAAATCAGAAATGCGATGTAATATACACAGACTTTGCAAAAGCTTTTTGACAAATGCGATCATGGGTAATAGCCCAAAAATTTTACGTGCTAAAGGAATAAGGGGGAAATGGGGGGATGGATCTTCAACTTCCTAAAAACGAACACAAAGAGTGTGGTAAAAGAGTTAAATGGAGGTCCCATAGTAAAGAGCTCTTTTCCCCAAAGGACAGTACTCCCCCCCATCTTATTCCTTATCCTCTATAAATAGACAGAGATTACACACAGCACCGTATCATCCTTTGGGGATGATACTGGATCTGCTGAGGCTTCATCTGCTGAGGACGCGGTTTTAACCCCCAAAGAAAAATTTAAAAAAGTTTTCCCGTGGGAACGGTAAACAATATGATTTTTTAAATGAGGAAAAATTCCAACTACTCCGTTATGGAAAAGGGAGGAGATAATAATAAAACGGTATAACAGCTCTGGCCATACAATAGAGGGGAAAAATAATGAAAGGGACCTGGGAGTAGAAAATGTCTGAGGATCTATTTTAAAGGGATCACAACGTGCACGACGCAAGTGCAAAAAAAAGTAGGATGGACAATGAGAAGTTAAAAAACGAGGATGCCAACCAATGATGCCCCTTTTTCAAATCATTGTTCTCTTGGGGCGGGAAATCTGCTGTACTTAAAACATCTCCATTCAAGCAGGTGAAATTTGCAGATCTGAGAGTGCCAGAGATCCTTTATGAGTAAAAATTTCTGTCAGCCCCTTAATACGGGGAAACGTTTGGGAAACCCCTTGATTGTACTCGTTGGAACGCGGAGGGAGAGATTTATCATAATTAACTTGGAAAATTTCCTGGAAAGAATGGTCCAAATCGCACACAGAAATCACTCCCACAAAAGAAAGAGATGGGCAGGCATGCAAAGCCCCCAAATTAAAAGTAGGGGGCCATTGGACACTAAGGGAAAAACCATAAGTGTCGGGGGCCCAAAGGGTGTTTAAACCCTCCATCAAGCATTGGGGGAATTTCCCAATAAACCCTGGCTCCCTTCAAGAGAGGTGGACAGTACCTAAAGTCGTGCCGGTTCAGCCGGGTTGTGGTCGTTTGGGGGGCTGGTGCGGCCCGCGTAATAGCCTGTTGTCAGGCCCTATCCACCCGGGGCTGGTCATGGACCGGGCCGCGGGGGGTTGACCCCCGGGAAAAACCTCCCGGTAACCCAGGTTTTGTATTGAGGGGTGGAAAGTTATTTTGTGCTTGAGGTTTGGTAGACAAAGACGTAGGTGACGTGAGGTCGGTAGACAATGAGGTCGGTAGACAGTGGGTCAGGTGCGTGGGTCAGGTGAAATGAGGTCAGGTGACAGTGAGGCAGGTAGCAAAAAGGTCAGGTGCACTGAGGCAGGTTTTATTCTTGTGGGTGGTTGGTCTTTGCTTGCTTGTTTTTTTGAAATGTTATTGACATGATTGTATTTGTTCTACGGTGTCGTTGAAGTGATTAAAAGAGGTTCTAGGCATCGCGTGTCTAAGATCATGTTCGTGAGAATGAGTTTTGCATCAATCCGCATCAAATGTTCCGTGGGTTTGGTGGCGAACCGTCGTTCTTAAGGTCTTGTTGCTGGCATTTCCGTTCACTTGGAGGCTGAAAGTCTCTCCCCGTTTTTCCCTACATATTTTTTGGAAAGTATCCACAGGGAATGGTGTAAAACCCCGCCCGCGTGGTTGAGGTGTGGGACTTGGCTTCCAGTGAGGTCTTGAATGGAGGTGTGGTGATGATGGGAACATTGGTATTCCCTGCAAGCACTTGATGGTGGGTAGTCCCGGGAACATAAAAACACGGAGCTTGTTATACTGTTGACACTGCTAGAAAAAGTGTTTATTGTTTCGGATCCCAAAAAAAAAAAGTAAACCCCCGGGAATTTGATGAGGGAAAGAGGCACAATCATCCTCATTAAACATTTAGAAAAGACGATGCTAAAAGTCGTAATCACCCACACCGTAGAAAATTATTTCTGGTAGAGTTGTTTTTAAATAATGACCATGATGATAGATCGACTGGTCCAAACCCCCATGGTCCCAACCTTGACTGGTCCGAACCCCTTTATGGTCCGAACCTTGATTGGTTTCAAACGGGGTTTGTGGGGCAATAAAACAGACTGTAAAAGGTGGGGGTTGTAGGCGCCCTTATCAAAACCCAAAAAAATAAAAATTAAAACAGGAATGACACGGTAAACTGCCAAAATACAAATACAGTTAGAAATGGAATACAAATAGTAGAGCTTCATTTAAGGGGTTATTAATGAATATTCAAGAGGTTGTTAGTAGAATTGCGTAAAACAACCATTCAAATCATTAGAAGCTGTGTGTAGTTGTTTTTCAATCAAACAAAAAGGGCTTCCAATGGTAAATTTTCATTTTTGTGGAAAATTGGTGTCATGCCCTTGTGCAGATACCAAGAACTAGCTCAAGCAGTTTTTAAAACAGGGAAAGTTTTTGGGGATGCCCAAATGGATGAATTGTGGACTAAAATCCAAGGGGATTAAAAAGGATAAATCAAAACGCTTTCATGAAAAAATGGAAGTTTCTACAACAGATGGGAACTAAAAAGTTGGGGGGAATGTTATGCCCTTGATATGGCCATGTGTCAGAAAACTGTAGTCGGCTGGAGGTGATGTCCTGGTATCATAAATGTGGGGCTGATAGTGCTGTCCTGGGAGACAGTTAAAGGTGAAGTGGAGGTGCGTCCCGGGAGCAGTATGGTGAAGCTGGAGGGTGTCCTGGGGGGGACAGTAAAAAGGGGAAACTGGAGATGCTGTCCCGGGAGACAGTAATGGTGAAGCTGGGATTTTGTCCAGGTAGTCGGGATTTTTTATCAGGAAGGAATACATTAAATGGGCCTCATGGGGACGGAGCCGTAGTGGGGAAAAAGTGTGTCAAAGAAAAGATATAAAAAATTTGAAACTAGAAATCCCACAGGAAAAGAAAAAGGGGTCACTGCGTGTGGGATTTTTTCCAAAAAAAAACTGGTGGGGGCTCCATTGTTGGTGCTGGGAGGATAGGAAAAAGCGGGAAACATGCACCAACAGGGAATACGCAAAAAAACCCCAAAGGCAAAGGGGAAACCAAGCCGTGCACTCTTGCCTTGGTTTGCAGGCTGGGAAATCTGGAAAAAACGAGGGCGGCAATTGGGACCACCTGAATTCCCCATGCCCTAGACAACAGGAAAAATGAAAAACCCCCCTTCCTGTAAGCTTTTTCCCCTGAATGTGTACCTTTCAGTCGGGGAAAAGACTGTGCTATAACTTAAAATTCCCGGCAACATCTAAGGGACAAAAAAGATGCAAAACATCCGGCCGGGGGAAAACCTGGGTAGCACACCCTCAAGGGGGAGGGTTTTTTACCAGGAAGGAAAAAAAAAAATGGAGGAAATGGCAGAAATCGTACCCCAAAAACAGTCTTTCCCCGGAGTGGCCCCAACAGTCGAGGCCCTCCACCCCCAAACCAACGATCAGATACTAATGGGGGAAAAAAAAAACCCCCCCCCGTCCCAACAATACCACCGCCCGTGACATTCTTCTTTGAAATTACGGGGGTCTAAAGCCAGCAACAAACAAAAAATCCTTTCATTGTGGACTGTTTGAAAGGGGCAAAGGCCCCAATGTTCGCGGCTTTCTGAGACCCACATAAAGGATCACTTGGACAAAAAAATAGGATCCCAGTTACAACCTTACGGTGTGCGGTGAACGGGCAAAAGGGGGGGGGGTTTGGCCTGTACATTGCAGAGTCATTGTTTGACAGAATACTTAATGCCTAAAATGTGTAGTGGAATTTTTAGCGTAAAGGTCGAAAACCCAAAAAACCTAGTCATTTGGTATTTTACAACCCTCGGTGCAAAAACCCCAGCTTTTCCGGGAAAGCTTTAAAAAAGGGGCCCACTGTCTGGAAAATTTTCCCAGCCCCTGCGCCACATCCTGCCCTGGGGGTTTCAACTTAAGGCACCTAAATGGAGGAATTGGGAAAATAAATTGTTGCAGTAATACACGGAGGCAGTCGTGAAAACTCACACTCACACGAGTTTTTAAAATCTCTCCCACAAAATTCAATTTAAACCGCAAATAATGAGCCTACTAGATGGGAATCCCCCCACTAGATCAATTCATAAAAATGTGTCGATAAAAAATGTCACCATATCAAAAAAAATTTATACTCAGATCAAAAATTATTGGGTTCGACTGTTGGTGGGCCCCAGCCCTATCGTAAGGGTTCTTAAATGGGAGATATACAGGTTAAAAGTGAACATTTTAGGGGTAGTTTTTGTCAGTGAGGGGGTGGAGCCAAGTTCCTAGCTGTTTAGCCTAACGGTTGCCGCTGAGTGAGGGGGGACAAGGGATCATCCCCATGTGTTCCCCATGACGTCACTCCAAGCCAAAGGCCTACGAGGGATCTGTTTTAAAAAGCACATGGGGATACTAATTGTAGTATATATTACGGGGAAATAAGGGATCAGAACTTGCTGACAGCTCGGTCATGTTAGTATGGTCCCGAATACATACTATCTATAGGTTTGAAAAAGGCAGGCGGTTCTGGGTGTTTTCTATACAATAACAAATTCTAATTTTTTAAAAATAATGGTTTGGTTTTCATAATGGATTACATAGGGGGGTTTTAAAAAATGCTTACAAACTTAAGAACAATTCTTATACAATATGGAGGGAAATTGATCGATGTCTGTATTATGCATTTAGGATTCTGAGGAAAAAATAAATATATAAAAAAAGTTTTTAAAACAGAAAGGGGCAGATTCGGTGCACACAAATCTGATGTTAATTTCAGAATAGGGAAAGGGGAACTCAACAGGGAAAATTCTGACAAATGATCAGCTAATAATAAAACACAGTTGACACTTTCATTATCTCGGACTTAATTATACGGTGTTTACACTTAACCCAATTCTGGGGGGTTAAGGTTTACGTATGAGAATGGTTATCATTTGGGGAGGATTAATTTTCCTTTCTGCAATGGCTAAACATGCCTTGACTGAGAGAGATTGAAAGATCTACAAAAGAACAACTACAATCATAGTGACTGTGGAATTACTAATCGTTGCTAGGAGTACTCAACTGACTTTCGATACGTAATTCTTGGTCATTACAAGTCCTAATGGAGTGGTGGTTCCGAAAGAAAAAGTTCTTCCTGGAGGGGAATCGAATCACCCAAACAAAAGGTGGTTCTTTGGGCTTTTTTGACACCCTCAACAGCAAATGGGGGTCGCAGTAACTACCTAAGGGTCGCGATAAAAGCATCTGCGACTACTTTTGATTGCCAGGAAAATTTTAAAAAAGTGGGGTTGAACTTTGGATGTCAAGGTCCATCGGGCAACCCTTCCAGTAGGCTGTTTGTTCGGGAATAAAGGGAAACGTTCTTCCTTACTGGGGGAATAAACAAATCGGTGACTCCCCGGTTAAAAAAATTTAACGCTATAACCGCAATATGAGCAAGGGAGAACGAATTACTATTAAAATGAAGCCAGGAGAAAAAAAATGAACCGGTGAACAATGCTGATTTTCAATTGAGTGCACACGTGACACGAGGTATCGCTAAAAAGAAATAAATTACAAAGTTAACTTGTGAAATTTATCGAGAAATAATTTCTTACAATGCATGTTACTGTAAAATAGGATGGGAAATCCCCATCTGGAAATACAAAACGGGGACCTTAGTGAGAAACTAGCTTTTAAAGAGAGTCTTTTGCAGACAGCAGTCACTTAACAAGGATGGCATTATAGTTGCAAGTAATGTTATCTGCAAGGCATCCCTGTGGAGAAATATACTGAACTACAGTCATTGCAGGGATAGGTGTGACCCCAAGGCAGTTTGAGTGCCCCCGGACACTTGAGGCAAGGGAAAAACATTCCTGCCAAGTCTGAAGGTATGGTGGAACACAGATGGGAGGACAAAATTACTAGTCCCTCCCCCTCGGCTACGTTAATAAGAAATTCACGGATCTATAGGAATTTAAAATCAAACTTAATTTTCGCAGCCTTTTAACAAATCTCAGTAAAAGGTAGAACAAACACATTGCTCAAGGGCTAGGATTGTCTTTCAGTCATTTAAGGGGAATGTTGGTCTGTGGATGATTATTTTGATTTGCTGGAATGAACACTAGTGAACATTCAAAAATGCGGGGAATCTTCTCAGTAAAAATCTGAAGGGCATAAGTCAAGAAAAGTGGAGGGAATGACACAATAAGCTTAAAGGGAAGAAAATGCTTAACTTTCTGAATAAGAAATTTAAAAAATTGAAAGTTCACAGTAAGAAAAGAATCACAAAAGAAGAATATGCAATTAGCAAACATGAAAATCAAGGAGTTGTACTTTCTCAAATCTAATATGCTAACTTTATTTTAAAATTAAATAAAGGCACAGTGAGTTGTCTTTACTTTCAATGCAAAAGGAAAATAACAATAAAATAATAAAAGGGGACTCAATAACTTGTGCAAAAATTAAAACAAACCCCAAAATTCACGAAATTAAAATTAAAATGACAGAAGATAAAATACTATCCCAAAGAAAGGCATAAAAAAATGATGTAAGAAACGTATTGCACAACACTGAAAAAATTTTTGCAAGAAAACTTTAATAGCAACACAATATTTGCCAAAAAAATTTTATTGCAAAATGAGTCTGTGGCAAAAATTTAAAATTAAACCACAAGAAAAGAAATATATCAAGGAATGAACATTTTTAAACTCTTAACTGCACTTAAAAAAAACAAAAAAACAATTTATTTTAAAAAAGGAGAACTTAAAAATTGCCCTAAGGTGAATTTTTTCAATAAAATATGAAAAAATAGGTGCAAAAAACCACAAAAAAAAAGAAAACAAACTTACAGTGATGCAGGCACAAAACATCAACATAAATCAGTCTGAATTTCTTGCAATGAAAGATGTGGAAAATTTTGAAATATGAGCTCTTGTGGGTTTTTTAAAAAAATGGCACTTTGTTGGGGAAAATAAGACAAATTAGACACTGGCTAAATGGAAAAATATGAAACAAGAATTTTCAACACCGGGAACAAAACAAAAATTACACAAATGCTGGGAAAAAAAAAAATAACAGACAACACTGATTTGTGTTTGCGAATATGGGTAAAAAAAGTTATGAGTTAATACACGGGAAATTCTGAATTTTTAAACAAAAAGTTCATAATGCTTTTGTTGCACACACAAAAAGGGAAACACTAAGTACTTACCAAGTGTTTAAAAAAAGATACACAACAAACAGATATAAAAAATAGCACGAAAATTAAACAAATTTAAGGAGATAAAAGAAATTTTTGAAATCAGTACATGATAAACACTGAGTCTGATCAAGAGTCCTGAATGTAAATAAGAGAAAAATTCACTGGGAACACAAAAAAAATGTCTCAACACTCGAAATGTCTCTAAAAAAAAAAAATTTATAGCTGTAAAAATTTGAAAAAATGAGATTGAGGTTTGTTTATATCGCTTGCTGCTGCCCCTTCACAGATGTCGTAGAATTGGTTTAAAATCGGCGAGAGAAAACACACAGGAGGTTTATAAAGAGGGGCGCCACTTCTAGCTCTTGACCCCTTGTGGCCCTTTAAATTTGGTGCTACAACCTTAGCAGTGACCAAAAACAATGAGGTAGGTGGTTGAAAGGGCCCGACTGTAGTTGGTTTTGGGAAAGGGCTAGGAGGCGTCTGGCGGCAATGGGGACCACGTGATCGTGAGTGGTTGGGCTTAGGGGTTAAACGTCGAAAGCCTACTGAGAAAACCCACTGGCAAAGAAAAATTCTAAGCCGGCGGGCTTAGAAAAAAACCCCGAAATACTAAACACCACAAGGTGACAAGGGCACTCAGAATGTTGGAAATTTTAAATAAAGGTGAAGGCTACTCTGTGGCTTGCTTGAGTACTGGGGTAAGACACCGGGGTTAGTTGCTAGTGGCTTATCTTAACCCTTCACACGAAGGGCTTGATACTTCACACGATGAGCACAGAGGGTGGGAAGCGGTTTGGCGGGAAAATAATTGGATGGAGTAGGCTAGGCTGGACGGGGACTGGGTTTTTGGGACCCCCCCCACCACGCGGGAAAGCTGGCTTTTTTTGCAAAACTCGGGTAACCCCCTCGGGAGTAATGAAAAAGAGTAACCACAAATATAAAGAGATAAGTGTAAGTAGAAGTGGTAGAGTAGTGGTTTGAGGTAGCGGGGATGGGGTGAACCTGGTAGGCCTACTGGAAACACAAAAATGGCCGTCTTGCTGGTCGACAACTTTATCTCCAGAAATCGTGTAATGTAGAATTTACAGGTCCGCTGTCCCCTTTTATGTAAGGGTTCTTAAAGGAGATTCACGGGTTTGAAAGTAGCCACTTGTGGATGGTAATATTGTCGGATGAGATGGGAGATGGAGCCACATTTACCAGCTTTTTACCCCTAGAGGGGGTCTCCCGCGGGTGAGGGGGGACAAAGGGATCATCCCCCGGTATGCCCATGACGTCCCCCAAGCAAAGGCTCGAGGGATTCTGTCTAAACCCAAGGAGGTATAATAGTATGTATTAATCGGGATACGGGGATCGCAACTATGCTGAAGACCGCAAAAGGGGGATGTCCGAGGGAGCTTCCCCAAAATTCAATTTCAATAACAAAAACTTTAAGTGGGACCAAGAAAACCAAGTCCAAACCGATAAAAAGCGGGGGAAATTTATAAGAAAAACCAGCCCCAACTTTGCCTAGAACAGTTAAAACTTGGTGGCACTCGATTTGCCAGGTTATTCCTCTAAAAAAAAAGGAGGGAGTAGATGTAAAATAGAAAGGAGGGGCGCTCGTTTTACAGGCGAGGGAAAAAAGAAAAACAAAGCGGCTAAAAGGGTCATATATCTGAAATGTGTGGGGAGGACATTGTCAGGAAATGAAGCTCGAATTAAGCTAAAGGAATCTTATAGGAGTCGGGAAATGCGGAAGAACTAAGCCATAAATGAAATCGAAAAAAAAACCCAAAGTATTTCTTTCCTATCCCAAATCGAAGTCGGAAACAACGCCCGTTTGGGCCCTACTTAAACAAGATGGGCCCAAAAAGTGACAGCAAGGAAATGAGTGAGCTTAAAGTCCCAATATGATCAGTTTTTAGAAAGCCGCAAACCCAGATGAGAGTCGAAGACAAAAGAATTTTTTCTGAGAGACCCCAAAAAATCTGATTAACACAACCCCTATTGATTTTTTCCCTGACCCCAAATGATTGGAACAGGGGAAAATGAAATGCCCATGCACTCTGCCCCGGGCCAGACTCATGGAACACCGTGTTCTAAAAAACTGCAAGAAGCCCCTAACGGCCTTTTCCCCCTTGGAGGGGAGCATGGAAACAGGGGTCGCCCCACAGTTCAAAAAACAAAGACATGTCCCACTCCAAAAGGGGGGGCATTTTAAAAAAACAAAAAAGAATAAAACCATGCATAACACCCCATACATAAAAATCTTTGAAAGGGTCTAAGAAGAAAGATACCCCCCTCTAAAAAACCATCAGTTACAAAACCCAGGGAAAACAGGGTTTTTGAACGGTCGCTCCTGTCTTTTCAACTTTTGGATCACTTGAAAAGGTCCAAAAATTTACTGAGAAAAAAAGAATGCAGATGTAATATATACAGCTTTGAAAAAAGCCTTCGACGTGTGCCCATGGCGAAAATAGCGCAAAAAAGCGTGTAAGGAATAAAGGAAAAGTCGGTGATGGATCTATAATTTCCCCCCTAAAGAACGAGAGTAGTCGTCAACAGGAAAAAGCCCGAGGCAGCTCGGTGAAAGCTCTGTTCCAAAGGCACAGCTAGCCCCCCATCTTGTTCCTCATCCTCATATGACATGCAAGGATGTCAGCCACAGCCCCCGTGTTTTCCCTTTGCAGATGACCCCCGAATTGCAGACTGTTTCCCATTGCGGGACATGCAAGGTCCATGGGGGGAATAAACCCAAATCTTTCGGGGTGCAGAAAACAATATGAAGTTAAACGAAAAAAATTTCAATTACTCAGATATGGTAAACACGGGGAAAATTAAATTTTCATAGAGTAAAAAAACAAATTCGGGCCCCAAAAAATAGAGCAAAACCCCAAGTCAAAGACCGGGGAGTGTTTTGTCGGAGGATCTCCCCTTAAAGGACCATAACATTGTATCATGCATCTGCTAAAAAAAGACAGGATGGAAAATGAGAATTTAAAAACTAGGGGGGCCGAGCCCATGAGACACTCTTCAGGTCATTGTTCTTTCTAGGTGGAATATTGTGACATACAGCCCCTTTCAAGGCAGGTGAAATTGTTTGATAGAAAATTTTTCAGAAAAACCTTTTACGGCACGCATAAACGGAGATAAAACACCTCAATTCTGGGAGCGCTTGAGGTTCCAAACCCGTTTTCCTGGATGCAGGGGGGGGAGGTACATGATTATTACCCCGGGAAAATCCTAGAGGGATAGTACCGAACTTGCCACAAAATCACTCCTAAAAAAAGCAAAAGATTTGGCGACGATGAAACATCCCCCAATAAAAAGCGGGGTGTCACTAGCACTTTAGAAAACCATAAAATTAAGTGTCGGGGGGCCCGGATGTTCAACTGCCCCCCAGCATAATTGGGGGGATTACCAACAGACCCCTGGCAGTCTTCAAAACTGGCCTGGACAAGCCAAAGTCAGTTCCTGACCCGGGGCTGTGGCTCGTTCTTGGTTTGCGTGCAGCCCGCAGCAACGCCTGGTTTATAGGCCTTTTATCCCCCAGGAGACTGGTCACAGACCCGGGGGGGGGGCGTTGACCCCCGGGAAATTCTCCCGGTAAAAACCAGGGGAAATGCACCGATTTAATTAATTTACCCAGAGAAAAGATGGATGGATACTAGAAATTTTAAAACAAGGAAAAGCCAGGCCCGAGATGATCCCTTTAAGTCCTCGTTCCCTCTAGGTGCAAAATTGCTGTCCCTGCCCACTTTTTTTAGGTGGGGAAAATGCAGACCTAGAGAATATACAGAGAACTTTCACTGCTCGGTAAGTCCGTTTTAAAATCTAAATTACTGTGAATGTTTTAAGTTCCCTTTCTGACTACTGGGACAAAAATTCTTTAAACTGTACTACCGGGCAAAGTTCCTTGACTGTACTACCTGGGACAAAGTTTTTTAACCCGTACTACTGGGCAAAGTTCCTGACCTGTACTACCCGGGAAAAGTTCCTTGACTGCACTACTGGGGCAAAGTTCCTTGACCTGCATACCCGGGACAAAGTTCTTGCCTGTATCCGGGACAAAAATTCTTAAAACCCGTACTCCTGGGACAAAGTTCCTTGACCTGTCTACCTGGGACAAAGTTCTTTAACGTACTACCCGGGCAAAGTTCCCGACCTGTATACTGGGACAAATTTTTAAAACCCGTATCCCGGGAAAAAGTTCCTTGACCTGTTACTGGGACAAAATTCCTGACCTGCATACCTGGGACAAAATTCCTTTACCTGCACTCCCGGGACAAAGTTCCCTTGACCTGTATACTGGGACAAAGTTCCTAACCTGTACCCTTAAAACCCCCCGGGAAAAGTTCTTGACCCCGTACTACCCGGGACAAAGTTCCTTAACCTGTTTCCTGGGGCAAAGTTCTTGATGTACTACCCGGGGGCAAAGTTCCTTAAACTGTATACCGGGACAAAGTCCCTTTCCCGCATACCGGGCAAAGTTCCTTTACCCGCATACCCGGGACAAAGTTCCTTGACCTGACTACCCGGGACAAGTTCCCCTTTAAATTTTATACCTGGGACAAAGTTCCTTGACCTGCACTACCCGGGACAAAGTTTGACCCGTATACCTGGGACAAAGTTCCAACCTGTCTACCTGGGACAAAGTTCCCTTAAACCCGTACTACCCGGGACAAAGTTTCCCTTTAAATGTACTACCCGGGACAAAGTTCCTTCCTGTACTACCTGGGGCAAGTTCCTTAACCTTTACTACCTGGGAAAAGTTCCTTCCTGCACTACCTGGGACAAAGTTCCTTAACTGTATTCTGGGACAAAGTTCCTTAAACCCGTACTATGGGACAAAATTCCCTTTACCCCTACTACCCGGGGCAAAGTTCCTTGACCTGCATACTGGGACAAAAATTCCCTTTACCTGCATCCCGGACAAGTTCCTTGACCTGTATACCTGGGAAAAGTTCTTGACCTGCACTCCTGGGCAAAATTCCTTGACCCGTACTACCCGGGGCAAAGTTCCTTGATGCATACCCGGGACAAAGTTCCTTTACCTGTACTTCCGGGACAAAATTCCTTAACCTGCACTACCTGGGGGCAAGTTCCTTAAACCCTTTTCCCCCCCCCCCCCCCCCACACCCCACCCAAAACAAAAAAACCCCCCCACCCCCCCCCCCCCCCCCCCCTTACTACCTGGGGCAAAGTTCCTTACTGTAAACCTGGGACAAGTTCCCTTTACCTGATACCCGGGACAAAGTTCTTGACCTGACTACCGGGACAAGTTTTTGCTGCACTACCCGGGACAAGTTCCCTTACCCGACTCCCGGGACAAAGTTCCCTTTACCTGCACTACCTGGGCAAAGTTCTTGACCTTATCCTGGGACAAAAGTTCCCTTTACCGCACTCCTGGGACAAAATTCCCTTTACCCGCCCACCTGGACAAAGTTCCTTGACCTGCCTACCCGGGGGAAAAGTTCCCTTACCTGTATACCCGGGGCAAAGTTTCCTTTACCCGCATACCCGGACAAAGTTCCTGACCTTACTACCCCGGGGCAAAGTTCCTTGACCCGCACACCTGGGACAAAATTCCCTTTACCCGCACCCTGGGACAAAGTTCCTTACCTGCACTATGGGGCAAGTTCCTTGACCGTACTACTGGGACAAAAGTTCCTTTTTTTCTGCCCACCCGGGGCAAAAGTTCCCCTTTACCTGACTACCGGGAAAAGTTCCTTTACCCGACTACCCGGGACAAAATTCCTACCGCACTACTGGGCAAGTTCCTTGACCCGCATACCTGGGCAAAGTTCCCTTGCCCGACTACCCCGGGGCAAAAGTTCTTTTACCCCCCCTACCTGGGACAAAGTTCCTTTCTGAAAAACCTGGGAAAAATTCCTTGACCCGTATCCCGGGCAAAGTTCCTTGCCTGCACTACCCGGGGCAAAATTCCTTTACCCGCACTACCTGGGACAAAATTCCTTGACCTTTAATACCCGGGGAAAAATTCCCTTTACTGACTACCTGGGCAAGTTCCCTTGACCTGCACTACCTGGGGCCCAAAGTTCCTTGACCTTTACTACCTGGGGCAAGTTCCTTGACCTGCACTACCTGGGACAAAAATTCCTTGACCTGCATACCTGGGGCAAAGTTTTGACCCTTTTACCCGGGACAAAGTTCCTTTACCCGCCTTTCCTGGGGCAAAATTTTTTGACTGCACTACCCGGGACAAAGTTCCTTGACCTGCATACCCGGGGCAAAGTTCCTTGACCCGCACCTGGGGCAAATTCTTCCTGCACTACCCGGGCAAAATTCCCTTTACCTGTTATGGGACAAGTTCCCTTTACCGCCTACCTGGGCAAGTTCCCTTTACTGACTACCTGGGAAAAAGTTTCCTTTTACCTGACTACCTGGGGCAAAATTCCCTTTACCTGTACTACTGGGACAAGTTCCTTGACCCGCACTACCCGGGACAAGTTCCTGCCTTTTACTGGGGCAAAGTTCCCTTTACCTGCACTCCCGGGACAAATTTCCCTTTACCTGTACTACCTGGGACAAAGTTCCTTTACCCGCCCCACCTGGGACAAAATTCCTTGACCCGATCCCGGGACAAGTTCCTTTACTGCACTACCTGGACAAAATTTCCTTTACCTGAAAAACCGGGGCAAAATTCCCTTTACCTGCAATACCTGGGACAAGTTTCCCTTGACCTGCACTATGGGCAAAGTTCCTTTAGACTACCTGGGACAAAATTCCTTTACCTGACTACCGGGAAAAATTCCTTGACCTGCATACCGGGACAAAATTCCTTGACCCGTTTCCTGGAAAATTCCTTGACCCACTACCCGGGCAAAGTCTTGACCTGTCTCCTGGGGCAAAGTTCCTTACCTTTAAAATTTTTTTTTTTTTTTTTATTTTTTTTTAACCTTAAAATTTTTTTTTTTTTTTTTTTACAAAATTTTTTTTACCCGGGCAAAGTTCCTTGACCTGGGCCCACCTGGGACAAAATTCCTTGACCAGGGACTTTTACCTGGGACCCCCCCCCCCCCCAAAAAAAAGTTCATTGCCCGCCTAGGGACAAAATTCTTGACCCGTACTGCCTGGGACAAAGTTCCTTGCATGCACTACCGGGGAAAAGTTCCCTTTACCTGTACTTTCCTGGGACAAAGTTCCCTTGACCCGACTACCTGGGCAAAGTTTCCTTCCCGTACTACCTGGGGGCAAAGTTCCCTTTATGTACTACCCGGGGCAAGTCCTTGCCCCGTATACCCGGGACAAAGTTCCCCTTTCCTGCATACCGGGACAAAATTTCCCTTTACCCGTATCCCGGGACAATTTTCCTTTACCCGCACTACTGGGACAAAAATTTCCCTTTCCTGTTACCCGGGAAAGTTCCTGACCCGCCCCCTCCCGGGACAAAATTCCTTGACTGCACTCCTGGGGACAAAGTTCCTTGACCTTACTACTGGGACAAAATTCCCTTTACCTGCAATACTGGGGCCCAAAGTTCCTTGACCCGCAATACCTGGGGGAAAGTTTCCCTTTACCTGCCCACCTGGACAAAGTTCCTTGCCCGTACTACCCGGAAAAAAAATTTCCTTTACAGTCTACCCGGGGCAAAATTCCCTTTACCCGCCCCTACCGGGGCAAAGTTCCCTTTACCCGTATCCTGGGACAAAGTTCCTTGACCTGTATACCTGGGACAAAGTTCCTTTCCTGTACTACCTGGGACAAAGTTCCTTGGGCCCGCACTTCCGGACAAGTTCCTTGACCTGGCTACCTGGGCAAATTCCCTTTACTGTAACCTGGGGCAAAGTTCCTTGACCGCACACCGGGACAAAGTTCCTTTACCGTCTACTGGGAAAAGTTTCCCTTTAGTACTACCTGGACAAGGTTTATTTACCCCCACTACCTGGGCAAAGTTCCCTTTACCGTACTGCCTGGGACAAAGTTCCTTGACCCGTATACCCCCAACAAAGTCCTTGACGTACAGCCCGGGGCAAAGTCCCTTGACCTTACTACCTGGGACAAAGTTCCTGACCTGTATACCCCGGGGCAAAGTCCCTTGACCCCTCTACCTGGGCAAAATTCTTTACCTGTATACTGGGACAAAGTCCCTTGACCTGTACTACCTGGACAAAGTTCCTTGACCTGTACCCCGGACAAAGTCCCCTTTACCGTTTCTACCTGGGGAAAGTCCCTTGACTGTATACCCGGGACAAAGTTCCTTTACCCCGTACTACCCGGGGCAAAGTCCCTTGACCCTTTCTACCCCGGGGCAAAGTTCCTTGACCTGTACTACCCCGGGGCAAAGTCCCCTTTACTGTATCCTGGGCAAGTTCCTTGACCTGTACTACCCCCGGGGCAAAGTTCCCTTACTGTACTACCTGGGGGCAAATTCCTTGACCGTACTCCCGGGGGCAAAATCCCTTGACCTGTACTACCGGGACAAAGTCCCTTGACCTGTATACCCGGGGCAAAGTTCCTTGACTGTTTTTACCCGGGAAAAGTTCTTGACCCGTACTCCCGGGCAAAGTTTCCCTTTACCTGTTCTATGGGGCAAAATCCTTGACCTTATACCGGAAAAAGTCCTTGACGTACTACCCGGGACAAAGTCCCTTTACCTGTATTTCTGGGACAAAGTCCCCTTACTGTACTACCCGGGGACAAGTCCCTTGACCCGTACTACCGGGACAAAATCCTTGACCTGTACTGCCTGGGACAAAGTCCCCTTTCCCGTACACCTGGGGCAAAGTCCCTGACCTGTATGCCCCGGGACAAAGTCCTGCCCCGTATACCCCGGGGCAAAGTCCCCTTTACCCACTGCCGGGGCAAAGTCCCCTTGACGTGTACTACCCGGGGGCAAAGTTCCTTGACCCCGTTGCCTGGGACCAGACGAGAAAAATTTTAATTTTGCTGGAAAAAATGTTGGGGGAAGTGATCCCCGCATGCACAAAACACTCATACGTAAAAAGAAACTCGGCAGACCCTCAAAATTTTTCAGTTAAGCCGTGTGTCAGGAGTGCACTGAGAAACAGTGTGCCAAAATGCACGAGACATAACATGTGCACAAGTGCACTGAGGGCATAACGTGTGCACAAATGCACGGAATAAGTGTGCACAAGTGCCTGAGACATAAGAGTGTGCACAAGTGCACTGAGGGAAAAGTGTGCAAAAATGCACCGAGACATAACAGTGGCACAAGTGCAGAGAATAAAAGTGTGACAAGTGCATGAGACATAAAAAGTGGCACAAGTGCATGAGACAACAGTGTGCACAAGTGCACCGAGACATAACAGTGTGCACAAGTGAGAGACAACAGTGGCACAAAGGGCCCCAGGGCAAAAAAGTGTGCAAAAAGTGCATGAGAAACCGTGTGCCAAGTGCATGAGACATAACAGTGTGCACAAGTGCACTGAGACAACAGTGTGCACAAGTGCACTGAGACATAACAGTGTGCACAAGTGCACTGAGACATAACAGTGTGCACAAGTGCACTGAGACATAAAAGTGTGCCAAGTGCATAGACTAACGGTGCACAAGTGCACCGAGAAAAACAGTGTGCACAAGTGCACTGAGACATAACAGTGTGCACAAATGCTGAGACATAACAGTGGGGCACCAATGCACTGAGCATTTTCTGTGTGCCAAGTGCACTGAGACATAACAGTGTGACAAAGTGAAAATTTTGGACATAAAGTGTGCACAGTGCACTGGCTAACAGTGTGCACAGTGCACTAGCATAACAGTGTGCACAAGTGCACTGAGACATAACAGTGTGCACAAGTGCACTGAGACATAACAGTGTGCACAAGTGCACTGAGACATAACAGTGTGCACAAGTGCACTGAGACATAACAGTGTGCACAAGTGCACTGAGACATAACAGTGTGCACAAGTGCACTGAGGCATAGAGTGTGCACAAGTGCATAGACATAAAAAAGTGTGACAAGTGCACTGGACATAACAGTTGCACAAGTGATGAGACAACAGTGTGCAAAGTGCACTGAGAATAACAGTGTGCAAAGTGCACTGAGAATTAAAAGTGTGACAAATGCATGAGACATAACGGTGTGCCAAAATGCATGAGACATAAATGTGCACAAGTGCACTGAGAAATAAAGGTGCACAAGTGACTGAGAATAAAAGTGGCACACCTCCCTTTAAGTCTTCTGTGATATTATATTTAAAACCCATTCGATTATTTCTTGTTCAAACCCATTTATGTAGGTGAAATGTGGCAGCAAATGTTAGTAGACTAAAACCCAGGTACCTGCTTACGCTAGGTGAACTGTGGCGTAGGGGTTAGTGACTTCCCAGGTACCCCATTACTGCTAGGTAACTGTGGCAGTGTGTTAGTAGAATAACACTCAGGGACCCGCTTTTGCTAGGTGAATGGGGAGTAGGTGTTAGTGACTAACCCAGGTACCTCTTATGTGGTGAAATGTGGCGAGGTGTTAGTGGGGCTATCACCCCGGCCCGCTTAGCTAGGTGAACTGTGGAGTAGGTGTTAGTAGACTATCCCCAGGTACCTACTTACTATGGTGAACTTTTTGGGAGCAGGTGTTTGTAATAAAAAATCTGGGACCTGTTATGTAGGTGACTGTGGGAGTAGGGGTTAGAGACTATCACCCAGGTACTTCTTCTGCTAGGTGAACTTGGGAGTAGATGTTTGAGACTATCACCCCGGTACCTTCTTATACTAGGTGAACTTTGGCAGCAGGTGTTAGTAGACTAACACTCAGGTACCTGCTTACTGCTAGGTGAACTGTGGCAGTAGGTGTTAGTAGACTATCACCCAGGTACCTACTTACTGCTAGGTGAACTATGGCAGTAGATGTTAGACTATCACCCAGGTACCTACTTACTACTAGGTGAACTTTGGCAGCAGGTGTTAGTAGACTAACACTCAGGTACCTGCTTACTGCTAGGTGAACAGTGACAGCAGGTGTAAGGAGACTTGCCCTTACGTCTCACCCTGCAAAGGATGCCACCCACACCACTCCACTAACACTCAGGTACCTGCTTACTGCTAGGTGAACAGTGACAGCAGGTGTTAGTAGATTAACTTACCTTAACCATGATGGTATTAACAGTGACAGTCACTGCTATGGCCAGTTTTTCAGTGACTGTTGAAGGGATATTGATGGGGCTTAGTTACTAGTGTCTAGCTAGTGACTGCCAGTGGTGTAGTAAGCACTGGTGGTAGGTCAGTCACGTTTGTAAGTGGGAGAGTTTTTCCAGTGGATGGGGCACTAGTGAGTCCGTGTGGTAGTCTGTGTGAGGCGTCCAGACCACGTGTGGTGGTCTGTGTGAGGCGTCCAGACCACGTGTGGTGTGTCTGTGTGAGGCGTCCAACCTTTATATATGTTCCCGTACACACATGACAACCACGCATGTGTGTACCTCCCCACGCCCACGCACGTACACACACACACACACACACACACACACACACACACACACACACACACACACACACACACACACACACACACACACACACACACACACACACACATGAGGACCAGGCAGGACTTCAAAGAGACCTGGACAGACTGGACACCTGGTCCAGCAAATGGCTTCTCGCGAATTTAATCCTGCCAAATGCAAAGTCATGAAGAAGGTGGGAAGGCAACAGAAGAACCACAGACCAGAGTATATCGCCCAGTGTGGCCAAGCGCAAACCTCACGCAAGGAGAAAGATCTTAGGGGTGAGTTTAACACCGAGCTATGAGTCCTCCGGAAAGCACAACATCAATGCAGATAACTGCTGCAGCATATGGCGCCTGGCAAACCAGAGAACACATTCCGATAACTTAGTAAGGAATTCATTTCAAGACACTGTTTCACCGTGTATGTTCAGGCTCTCCATACTGGAGTTATGCAGCAACCTGTTTGAGAACAACGCACTGGATAAGCACGTCAAGGAAACAAAGAAAGTACAAGGTTTTGCAACAAGGGTTTAGTTCCAGAGCTAAGGGAATGTCCTATGAAGAAAGATTTAAGAGGGAAATCAGGGTCCGCTTAACTACACGGGAGGACACGAAGGTCAGGGGCGAGACATAGATAACGACAAGTATAAAAATACTGCGTGGAAGAGAACAAGGTGGACAAAAGACAGGAGTTCCCAGGAGGGGAACACAGGAAACAAAGAGCCACAGATTGGAAGTTTGAGACACAAAATGAGTCAGAGATTATTTAGGAAGTATTTCTATCAGTCCACAGATTTGTAAGGCCAGTGGATACGCCTAAAAATGATGTAGCAAGGAGGCAAACCGAGCACCAGATTTATAATACGAGGTTTGTGATAAAGCTCATGGAGCGGGAGAGAGCGGGCCCAGTCAGCAACGCGAGCGAAGAACTGGGCCAGGACTAATACTCGACCCCTGCAACCACAAATAGAGTGATACACAAATAGGTGAGTTCACACACAGGTCTACACCTAGTCTTTGTAAGAAGATTTACAGTCCCCAGCCTTTTGGAAGTAGGTGGTACAAGGTCCCTCTAGGCCCTTGGAAGGAGGCGAGGTCAGTACCTCATTCTGATAGAAGGGGTTCAGTACTCAGTCATGATAGAAGGGTGGTCAGTTACTCAGTCCCATGATAGAGAGGTCGTTCATACCACAGTCATATAGAAGTGGTCAGTGCCCCTTCAGTCATGAATAGAAGGGTGGTCCCAGTCCCTCAGTACATGAGAGAAGGGTGGTCCAGTACCTATCAGTCATGATAGAAGTTGGACATCCCCTCAGTCCATGAAAGAATGGTCAGTCCCCCTCAGTCATTGATAGAAGGTGGGTCAGTCCCCAGTCATGATTAGAAGGTGTCAGTCACCGCAAGCCTTGAAGGAGGATGTTCAAGTCCCCTCATCATGATAGAAGGAGTCAGTACCCCAGTCATGATAGAAGGGTGGGTCAGTTACCTCAAGTCATGATAGAAAGTGGTTCCAGTAACCTCAGTCCATGAATTAGAACAGGTGGTCTAGTCCCCCCATCATGAGATAAGTGGTCAGTCCCTCAGTCATGATACGAAGAGATTCAGTCCCCCTCATCCATGATAGAAGGTGGTCCAGTTCCTCAGCATGAATAAAGGTGGATCAGTCCCCTCAGTTCATGAATAAGCAAGGTGGTCAAGTCCCTCAGCCTTGAAGAGGTGGGTCAGTCCCCCTCAGTCATGCTAGAAGGTAGTCAGTACCTCAGTCAGATAGTAGTGGTCAAGACCTCATCCATGATAGGAAGGTGTTCATACCTCAGTCATGATCAGAAGGTGGTCAAGTCCCATCAGTTCATGAGAGAAAGGTGGTTCAGTCCCTCAGTCATGAAAAAGGTGTTCACAGTCCCTCATCCATGATAGAAATGTGGGTCCAGTCCCTCCAGTCATGATGAAGCGTGGTTCAGTCCCCAGTCCATGAATAGAAGGGTGGAGTCAGTCCCTCATCATGATAGCAGGTGGTCAGTCCCTCAGCCTTGTGGAAGATGTGGTCATTCCCTATCATGAAGAAGTGGTCAGTACCCTGCAGTCATGATAGAAAGGTGGTCCAGTCCCTCAGTCATGATAGAAGGTGTCAGTTCCCTTAGTCCATGATAGAGATCGGTGGGTCAGTCCCCCCCTGCAGTCTCATGATAGAAGGCGTAGGTCAGTCCCCCTCATCAATATAGAAAGTGGTCAGTCCCTTCAGACATGAGTAGAAGGTTGTCAGTCCCTCATCATGAATAGAAGTGGTAGTCCCTCATCCTTGGAAGAGGTCTTGGTCAGTCCCCTCAGATCCATGAGTAGAATGAGGTCAGTCCCTCCAATCCCAATGAATAGAAGGTGGTCATCCCTCATCCATGAGATAAAGGGGGTCAGTCCTCCATGTGCATGATTTAGAAGGTGGTCAGTCCCCTCAGCCTTGGACTAGGAATGGTCCAGTCCCCCTCAGCCAGTAGAAGGTGGTCAGTCAGCGTCATCATGAATAATAGTAGGTGGTCAGTCCCTCAGTCATGATAGAAGGGTCAAGTCTCCTCAGTCATGATAGAAGGGAGGTCCAGTCCCCCCCCTCAGTCCCATGATTAGAAGGTGTCAGTCCCCCCTCCAGCCTTCTTGGAAGGAGGTGCTTCGAGTCCCATCATTCCATGATAGAAAGTGGATCAGTCCCCCCCTCAGTCAATGATAAGAAGGTTGGTCAGTCCCTCAGTCTTGATAGAAGGTCGAACAGTCCCCCTCAGTTCATGATAGTAAGGTTGTCCATTTTCCCAGTCATGAATGAAGGGTGGTTGTCGGTGGGTCACCCGGGTGGGGGGAGTCCCTCAGTCATGTATTCGAAGGTGGGTCAGTTCCCCACGTCATGATAGAATGTGGTCAGTCCCTCAGTCATGATAAGAAGGGTGGTCATCTCCTCAGTCATGATACGAAGGGTGGTTCGAGTCCCCTCAGTCCCATGATAAAGAAGGTGGTCAGGTCCCTCAATCATGATAGGTGGTCATCCCCTCATCCATGATAAAGGTGGTCAGTACGCTCAGTCCATGATAGGGAAGGTGGTCTCAGTACCCTCCATCACTGAATAAAGGTAGGTCAGTAACTCTCAAGTCAATGATTGAGGTAGTCAGTCCCTCAGTCATGAATAGAAAAGGTGTCCAGTTAACCTCAGCTACCATGATAGAAGGTAGTCAGTCCCCATCATGAATAGAAGGTAAGTCAGTAACCTCAGTCAGCATAGAAAGGTCTTGGACAGTAAACTCGAGCATGATAGTAAGGTTGGTTCAGTCCCCAGTCATGATTGAAGGTGGTCATACCTTCAGTCATGAATTAGAAGGTGGTCAGAACCTCAGTCATGACTAGAAGGTGGACCAGTACCTCAGTTCCATGATAGAAAGTGTCAAGTCCCTCAGTCATGATCTAGAAGGTGTCAGTCCCTCAAGTCATGATAGAAGGGTTCAGTCACCCTCAAGTCATGATAGAAGGTGGGCAGTACCTCAAGTCATGAGATATAAGGTAGCAGTCCCTCATCATGATAGAAAAGGTTATCAGTACCTCAGTCATGATAGAAGGTGGTCCAATAACCTCAGTCTGATAGAAAGGGGTCATGTCCTCAGTCCATGATAGAAGGTGTGCAGTACCACAGGTCATGGATAAGAAGGTGTCATACCTCAGTCAGATAGACAAGGTGGTACAGTACCTTCAGACCATGATAAAGGAGTGGTCACGTCCTTCAGTCATGAATAGAAGGGTTGGTCAGTCCCCTCGCAGTCATGATAGAAGGTGGTACAGTCCCTCAAGTCATGAATGAAGGTGGTCAGTACCTTCAAACATGATAGAAGGTGGCAGTCCCTCAGTCATGATAGAAGGTGGGTCATCCCCAGTCATGATAGAAGGTGGTCATATACCTCAGTCATGCATAAGAAGGTAGTCATCCCCTCATACATGATAGAAGGTGGTCATATACCTCATCTATGATAGAGGTAGTCATCCCTAGATCATAAACTTAAGAGTAGTCAGTACCTCCAGGTCATGTATTAGAAAGGTAAGTCAGTACCTCAGTCATGAATAAAGGAGTCAACTCCAGTCATGAAAAGGTTGTCAGTCCCTCAGTCATGATAGAAGGTGGTCAGTCCCTCAGTCATAAGATAGGTGGTCAGTCCCCATGCATGATAGAAGGGGTCGTACCTCAGTCACAATGATAGAAGGTAGGTCATTCCCGTCATCCATGATAGAAGGTGGTCTTCCCTTCAGTCCATGATAGAAGGTTGTCAGTCCCTCAGTCATGAATAGTGGTCAGTCCCCACAGTCATTTTATGAAGTGGTCCAAGTAACCTCCAGTCCATTGATAGAAGTTGTCAGTCCCCCCTCAGTCCTATGATATAGAAAAGGTGGTCATACCTCATTCCATGATAGAAGGTGGTCAGTTACTCAGGTCAATGAAAATAGAAGGTGTGTCATACCTCATCCATAGATAGAAGGGTGTCAGTCCCTCAGTCTCCATGATAGGTGGTCAGGCCCTCAGGCCATATAGAAGGTGGTCAGTACCTCAGTCCTATGATAGAAGGTGGTCAGTCCCCTCTGTCAAGATAGAAGAGTGGTCAGTACCTCAGTCCATGATAAGAAGGTGGGTTCAGTACCTCAATTCATGATAGAAGGTTGTCAGTAACTCAGTCCCCCCTTGTT
This sequence comes from Cherax quadricarinatus, assembly GCF_026875155.1. Lineage (NCBI taxonomy): Eukaryota > Metazoa > Arthropoda > Malacostraca > Decapoda > Parastacidae > Cherax > Cherax quadricarinatus. The sequence continues at coordinate 23,514,585 of NC_069492.1, forward strand.
AAAAATGAGTAGGGCAGTAAGCTCAGTCATGATAGAAGAGGGTCTTCCCTCAACATGATAGAAGGTAGTCCATACCTCAGTCATGATAGAAGGTAGTCCAATACCTCAAGTCTTGAATAGAAGGTATCCAATTTCCCCTCAGTCACATGATAGAAGGTATCAATTACCCTCAAGTCTCCTTGAATAGAAGGTAAGTCAGTCCTCAGTGGACACATGCTTAATAGTAACACACCGGGTTGAACGGACGTCGGTTACACAACCTGCGCCTTACGCCCCTCCTGGTGGGATCGAACCCATTTTCACTTTGTTCTTTGATGCACAAGTATATCCTTTTCACGTTAACATAAACAGTTGACCAGAGTTTGTGTGTCAAATTGCCATCATGCTAGCCTCGTGGATCCAGTTTGACTGTTAGGTGGCATAAAGTGAGCTACCAACTTTTAGCACCGAGAACATGAACGCTTCATTACATCAACTCATGTCACTGGTAGAGTGTCATTGTATCTTACAACTTAAGGACCCAGGTTCAATCCTGGATTTTTGGTAAAGGTCTTGGTTATCTGTCTCCAGACCTTTCATAGTTGCCAAGAAATAGGTATCTGGGTGTTGAGTCCCTCCTAACGCGCTGTGTACCTAAACCAAACAGTACCTGGTGTTAGTTCCCTTCCTATATCTGTTTACCTACAGTAAAATACACAAGGAGTACCTGGTGGTTATCCCTCCTAACCACTTGTTACCTTGCAGTAAACAGGTTTACCTGGGTGTTTCTAAGTCTTCCTAAATCTGTTTATACCCTAGCAGTAAACATGCGTACCTTGGTGTTAGTCTACTAATCATCTGTTACCTAGCAGTTAAACAGGTTACCTGGTGTGTGTATTAGTCCCTCCTAACATCTGTTTTACCTAGCAAGTAAAACAGGGGTACCTGCGGTGTTATCCTACAACGATCTGTTACCTAGCAGTAAACAGGTACCTGGCGTTAGTTCCTCCTAACATCTGTGTGGGTTGAGGGTGAAATCGTGGGCAGTTATAACTTTGTGTACCCATTCCTACACTGCGTATTGTCTTTACATTTCAGAAATTCTAAGATTCACAGAGGAATGCATTGACTTTGGGTGGAGTTCTTGTGTGGTGGAGGGTGAGGTGGTGTGGACATAGTGGTGAGGCCGAGTAGGGGTGTGGCATGTGGGTGGCGTGAGCATGAAGTACCACCAACTGCATCTCAAACCAAGAACGTGAAAATATTAGGCCAGAATGCGAAATCTGAATTCAGTGTGTCCCCATGGGGCCGGGCTGTGGCCGTTGAAGGCGAGGGAGAAGGGGTTGATGGGCGTGGAATTGCTGCCAGGGAGGGCGTTTACTCGTGCACGAACATTTTGTGGCACTCTTTCTTATAATAGGATTTTACTTCCCTGACACGAGAAGACGAACTTCAGAAGTCCCTACCATGACCCTTGTTCTCTAGACCAAAGTACACTAATATTATATATATATATAATATTATTTTACAGTATATAAATATATCCTATTTATACAATATACTAAGTGATTGTTCAATACTTGTTACATCTAATAGTAATCAGTTACCTCGGGTGCTATGGAGTGCTTTGTGGGGGTATCCTTGGGGATTTTAGTACGTGTGGGTGTACCTCATGTCCTACAGCTGCGCAGTGTTCCCCTTAACAATTTTTCAGTATTACAGTTGGTGTCTGAAGAGTTAATGGACCGGGTCAGTAATAGTGATGACACAACGCTCTTTTAACCACCACTAAGTATTTATTATAGCGACGTTTCCGCCCTCTGCAGAGCGAAACGAGTTAACCTTTATAAAAAGACATCTAGTTCTGGTTAAATGAGTTTGAAGTCCCTATCGACTTACACGAAGGTCATTAATGCTATACAGGTCCTCAATACTGTCCATACACTACACGAGGGTCAATTAAGAGCATACATGCGCATCAATCGTGGTCTACTACACGATGGTCATTAAAGCTACTTTCATCAAGTCTACATACACTAAGTCCCATCTAAGGCTAACATGTCATCAGGGGGGGGTCCTACTACCGAAGGGCATTAAGCTACAATTCCATCCAATCTACTACACGATGGTCATTAATGCCTATCACATGGTTCCATCAATAGTCTACTACAGCAGGGTCTTTAAGGCTACATGTCCATCAAGTCCTACTACACGAGGGTCATTAAGGCTACATGTTCATCAAGCCTACTTACACCAGGTCCCTTAAGGCTACATTCCATCAATACCCTGTCCTACTAACACGATGGTCATTTAAGGCTCACATGTCATCAATTCTAACATACACAGGGTCATTAAGGCTACATGTCCATCCAAGTCTACTAACACACGTAGGGTCCATTAAGGCTATACAAACTCCATCAATTCCTACTACACGAAGGGCATTAAAGGCCTACATGTCATCCAAGTCTACACACGAGGTTCATTAAAGGCTACATGTCATCAGTCTACTACACGAGTCATTAAGCTACATGTCCTCAAGTCTTCTACACGAGGTGTCATTAAGAGCAACATGTCCATCAGTCTAACTACAACGATGGGTCAATAAGGCTGAATATCCATCAAGTCTAACTACCAACGAGGGTCATTAAGGCTCGAGTCCATCAAATCTACTACCACGTGGGTCATTAAGGCTACATGTCATCAGTCTAACTACACGAGGGGCTGGTGTTGCGTCTTCACAAGACTGTCTACTACACGAGGTGGTCATTAAGGCTATCATGTCATCAAGTCTACTACACGAGGGTCAATTAAGCTACATTCCATCAAGTCTACTACACGAGTAGGGGATTAGGCTACTTGTTCATCACAGACAGTCCCCTACAACACGAATGGCGTTTTAAATCGACTACATGTCATCAATTCTACTACACAGGGTCATTTAAGGCTACATGGCCCCATCTAAGTCCTACTCCAACGAGGGTCCTTAAGGCTACATTCTTCAAGACTGTCTACTACATCGAGGGTCATTATAGGCGACACATGTCATCAAGTCTAATAGACGAGGGTCATTAAGGCTGCAATGTCCCACATCAAGTCCTAGCTACACGAGGTCATAAGTGCTACACATGTCATCAAGGCCCTACACTACACGCGGCGGTCCTATTAAAGTCATACGTGTCCAGTCAAGTCAACAAACTCACGAGTGGTCCCAATTAAGGCTACAATGTCATCAAGTCTACTACACCGGTCCATTAAGGCTACACGATCATCAAGTCTACTACACAGGGTCAATTAAGGCTTGCATGTCATCAAGTCTACTAGCACGAGGTACCATTAAGGCACAGCTCCATCAAGTCAACTACCACAGGGTCATTTAAGGGCTACCACTTGCATCACGATCTACTAACACGAGGTCATTAAGGCGTACATGTCATATCTAAGTCCAACTACAAACAGGGGTTCATTAAGAGCTTGCATGTCAATCAGTCTACTACACGAGGGTCTTTAACGCATGTCATATCAGTCTAACTACTTCGAGGTCATTAAGGCTACCAAAATTTCCATCAAGTCCTACTTACACTAGTTGTTCATTAAGGCTTACAATGTCCCATCAAGTCTACTACCAGGTTCATTAAGGCTACATGCCCTATTCAAGTTTCCTTCTACACGAGGGGTCCATTAAGGACTACATGTCCATCAAGTCTTACTACACGAGGGTCATTAAGGCTGCATGTCATCATATGACTCCTACTACGCGAGGTCATAAAAGGCTACATGTGCAATCCAAGTCTACTACACGAGGTCATTTAAGGCTACATGTCATCAAGATTTCCTACTACACGAGTGCCATAAGGACTACATGTTCTTCATCAGTCCTACTACTACGAGGGTCCATTAAAGGCTAACAGTGTCCCCATCAATGTCTACTACACGATGTCCATTAAGGCTACATGTCATCAAAGTCTACTACACGATGGTCATTAAGGCTACATGACCATCAAGTGCCTACTACACAGGGTCATTAAGCTACATGTCATCAAAGTCAACTACACGAGGGTCATTAGCTACTGTCCCCATCAAGTCAACTACATCGATGGTCAATAAGGCTACATTCATCAAGTTCCCTATCTACACAGGGTCAATGAAGGGCACATGTCATCAGAGCCTGGTCTACTACACGTGGGTCATTTAAGGCCTACATTTCATCAATCTACTACACGGAGGTCCAATTAAGGCTACATTTCCATCAAGTCTACTACACGAGGATCATAAGGCTACATGTCATCAAACTTGGTCTACTACACAGGGTCAATTAAGGCTACATGTCATCAAGACTGTCTTACTACACGAGGTCATTAAGGCTACATGTCATCATAGTCGAACTAGCACGAGGGTTCATTAAGCTACATGCTCATACAAGTCCTACTACACGAGGTCATTATAGGCTACATGTCATCAAGACTGTCCTACTACAACGAGTGCATTAAGGCTTACACTTCATCAAGACTGTCTACTAACACGAGGTCATTAAGGCTACATGTCCCATCAAGTCTACTACACGACGGGTCATTAAGGCTAACATTCCATCAAGTCTACTACACGAGGTCAAAATAAGGCTTACATGGTCATCAAGTCCACTACCCGAGGTCATTAAGGCTACAGTCATCAAGACTGTCTCACTACACGAGAGTCATTAAGGCTACATGTCATCAAGAAAGTCATAACAACACGAGGTCATTAGGCTACATGTCATCAAGTCCTACTAACACGAGTGGCATATAGGCTACAGCAATCAAGTTCTACTACACGAGGTGTCATTAAGGCGACATTCATCAAGACTGTCCCTACTAACACGAGGGGTCAATAAGGCTACATGACAATTCAAGACTGTCTACTACCCAGGGTCCATTAAGCTACATGGTCATCAAGTCTACTTACACAGTCCATTAAGGCCTACATTGTCATCAATTCCTTACTACACGAGGGTCCTTTAAGGCTTACACTTCATCAGTCTAACACAACGAGGGTCCATTAAGGCTACAATGTCATCAAGTCTAACTACACAAGGGTCATAAGGTCTGTCTTCAGTCCAAAACCGGGGGCATTTAAGGTACTGTTTTAAACTGTCTTTTCACGGGGGTCATTAAAACCTACAGAATCAAGTCTGTACCGGGGGTATTAAGGCTCATTCCAAGCCCTGTCTACTACCGAGGTCATTAAGGCTACTTTCCCTTCAGTCTACCCGGGGGGTATTAAGCTACATGTCTTTAAAAAGATGTCTTCCCACGAGGGTATTAAGCTCATGTTTTTTAAGTTATACACGAGGGTCTTAAAGGCTACTGCCCTCAAGTCTATCACGGGTCATTAAGGTACACGCATCAAGCTACAAACAAAGGGTCTTAAGGCTCAGCATCAAGTCTTCACGAGGGTCTTAAAGGTACATGTTCAGACTGTCTCTACCGGGGTCTTAAGGCACATGCCATCGTCTACTACACGAGGGTCATTAAGGCTACATGTCTTTCATTTCTACTACACGAGGGTCCATTAAGGCTAATGCCCTTTCAAGTCTCCCTACACGAGGTCATTAAGGCTACATGTAATCAAGACTGTCTACTACACGAGGGTCATTAAGGCTACAGTAAATCAAGTCTGTACAACGAGGGTCATTAAGGCTAATCGTGTCACTGTACACCACAGTCAGAATATTGATTATTGTAAACTACCTGTTATACACTAGGGGGTATACATCTCAGTGTATTACACTAGAAGGAAACACATCCTCAGTGTATTATACCTAAAGGTATGCCCCAAACACTGTGTATACACTGGGAGGTTTACATCTCAGTGTATATACACTAGGAGGTATACATCTCAGTGTATATACACTAGGAGGTATGCACCACACAGTGTATATACACTAGAAGGTATGCACCACACAGTGTATATACACTAGAAGGTATGCACCACACAGTGTATATACACTAGAAGGTATGCACCACACGTGTGTTATACACTAGAAGGTATGCACCACACAGTGTATATACACTAGAAGGTATGCACCACACACTGTATATACACTAGAAGGTATGCACCACACAGTATATACACTAGAAGGTATGCACCACACACTATATACACTGGAAGGTATGCACCACACAGTGTATATACACTGGAAGGTATGCACCTCACAGTGTATATACACTAGAAGGTATGCACCACACAGTGTCATATTACACTAGAAGGTATGCCACCAACACAGTGTATATCACTAGAAGGTATGCACCACACAGTGTATATACACTAGAAGGTATGCACCACACAGTGTATATACACTAGAAGGTATGCACCACACAGTGTATATACACTAGAAGGTATGCACCACACAGTGTATATACACTAGAAGGTATGCACCACACAGTGTATATACACTAGGATGGTATTGCACCACACAGTGTTTATTAACTAGAAGGTATGCACCACACACTGTATATACACTAGAAGGTATGCACCACACAGTGTATATACACTAGAAGGTATGCACCACACACTATATACACTGGAAGGTATGGCCACCACACAGTGTATTATACACTGCGTAGGTATGCACCCACAGTGTATAACACTAGAAGGTATGCCACACACACTATTAAACTAGAAAGGTATGGCACCTCCACAGTGTATATAAACTGAAGGTAGCACCACACGTGTATATACACTAGAAGGTATGCACCACACAGTGTATATACACTAGAAGGTATGCACCACACAGTGTATATACACTAGAAGGTATGCACCACACAGTGTATATACACTAGAAGGTATGCACACACAGTGTGATATACACTAGAAGGTATGGCCACCACACAGAGTTTATACAACCTAGAGGTATGACACACAGTGTATATACATAGAAGGTATGCACCACACTAGTGTATATACACTTAGAAGGTATGCACCACTGTTATATACACTAGAAGGTATGCACCACACAGTGTATATACACTAGAAGGTATGCACCACACAGTGTATATACACTAGGAGGTATGCACCACACAGTGTATATATACTAGAAGGTATGCACCACACACTGTATATATACTAGAAGGTATGCACCACACACTGTATATATACTAGAAGGTATGCACCACACAGTGTATATACACTAGAAGGTATGCACCACACAGTGTATTATACCCTAGAAGGTTGCACCACACAGTGTTTATACACTAGGAGGAATGCACCCACACAGTGATATAATATACTAGAAGGTTTGCACCACACACTGTATATATACTAGAAGGTATGCACCACACACTGTATATACACTAGAAGGTATGCACCACACACTGTATATACACTAGAAGGTATGCCCACCATGTATATACATAGAAGGTATGCACCACACCACGCGTATTTACGCACTAGAAGGTATGCACCACACAGTGTATATACACTAGAAGGTATGCACCACACAGTGTATATACACTAGAAGGTATGCACCACACAGTGTATATACACTAGAAGGTATGCCACCACACAGTGTTATACACTAGAAGGTATGCACCACACAGTGTATATTCACTAGAAGGTATGCACCACACAGTGTATATACCAGTACCTCACTATATACATAATCTCTGAATATAATGTATATATATGATGGATATATATCTCTGACATTTCGACGATAAATATTCTTAGATAGGTCAGGTAGACTACACTGTCTATTATAACCAAATTTACTAATTTTATGGTTGATTTTATTGCTAGCAGCAGAATAAATTTTATAATGTAGATGTCCAGAATTTTTTTAAAAATAATTTGTATATCCGACTGTAAGAGAAAATGAATTTTCAAGGGCAAACTAAAGTATTGTTTGTTTAACACTGTTTCCTGGCGCATCTGCTGACTCAGATTTTCTTGTGATTATTAACCCAGGATAACCCAAGATTATTAACCTTGCAGGGTTAATTAAACAGGATAACCCATGATTATTAACCCGGAGGGTTAATGAGCCAGGATAACCCAAGATTATTAACCTTGCAGGGTTAATTAACAGAGATGACCCAAGATTATTAACTCCAGAGGGTTAATGAGCCAGGATACCATGATTATTACCTCGCCTGGGTTAATTAAAAGAGGAAAACCCAAAGAATATAACCCGGAGGGTTAATGAGCCAGGATAACCCAAGATTATTAACCTCGCAGGGTTAATTAAACAGGATAACCCAAGATTATTAACCCAGGAGGGTTAATGAGCCAGGATAACCCAAGATTATTAACCTCGCAGGGTTAATTAAAGAGGATAACCCAAGATTATTAACCCCGAAGGGTTAATGAGCCAGGATAACCCAAGATTATTAACCCCGGAGGGTTAATGAGCCAGGATAACCCAAGATTAACCCCGGAGGGTTAATGAGCCAGAATAACCCAAGATTATTAACCCCGCAGGGTTAATTAAACAGGATAGCCCAAGATTATTAACCCCATGAGGGTTAATAACCCAGGATAACCCAAAATTATTAACCCTTATCCCACTCATAACAGGATAGAACCTCCCAGAATGGTTGTTGTCTACCATGGTAGTGTACGAGGGGTCACTCACCGAACAAGAGGATAGTACCTCCCAGGATAGTTACTATCTACTAGCCTATTTCCAGTTGTCAGTGCACTGTTTGTAAGCTCTCATACACCCACCAAGAATGATGCTAATGAAGACAGTATAATTATTCCAGTATACTTTCCAGTCAGGTCTTACAAAATGTGTGAATCAGTAGCGACGTTCCTGATTACCGCATCAGGTGCCTCTGCTAGGACATAATGAATCTTGCTTTCATTAGAAAAAGTTATTTTTCACAGATTAGTAACCCAGGTGGGTTAATAACCCAGGGGGGGGGAACCTATGAGAAGGGAATAGTGTGGCTTATTTCACTGTGTCTCGTCAGGTTGTATTTTTTGGGTGGCTTTAGTAAGCTTTAGTAAGTGAAACACAACTTGGCAAAGCTCTACACAGTGAAACACAACTTGGCAAAGCTCTACACAGTGAAACACAACTTGGCAAAGCTCTACACAGTGAAACACAACTTGGCAAAGCTCTACACAGTGAAACACAACTTGGCAAAGCTCTATACAGTGAAACACAACTTGGCAAAGCTTTACACAGTGAAACACAACTTGGCAAAGCTCTACACAGTGAAACACAACTTGGCAAAGCTCTACACAGTGAAACACAACTTGACAAAGCTCTACACAGTGAAACACAACTTGGCAAAGCTCTACACTGGGCTAAACACAACTCGACAAAGTTCTACCCACTGCTTCTGCGCCTCTTTCTCGTCACCTTTGGACAGGGAACCGTGAATCGACCCCTTCAGCCACAAAGAGGCGAACACAAACACTTGACACGTGGTCAAAGGCTACGACTCACGACATCCGTCGCCCTACACGGTATACCACAGTATACCAGGCTATACCAGGAGAGTGAGAAGGCTATTCCCGTACTAATAAGTGCACCAAGGGAGACGTTTAGACCCATTATGTTTCCTACATGTTAGAGAGATGTAACATAGCTCTTAAAACTGAGTTATTTATAGTGATGGAGAGGTTTAGCGGGAAGGAGGGACTGGCACCCCCTCCTCCTAGCCTTGTGTAATGTCAAATTTGGTCAGTCTGCCACTTTGCGAGGTCACAGACCAGTTCTGCTTGATGGATCAATCAAGCTGTTGGTGCTGGTGACACGCACTTCACTGCTGTAATAATAATAATAATAAATATTGCTGGTATTTGTGAGTAATTAAGGAGTGATAGGGTAGTAATTGGTAAAGTCAGTAATTAATCTCAGTGGTAATATATGTTGGTCTTCTCTCATCCTGAACACCATTCTCACGTTGTTATTATTATTATTATTATTATTATTATTATTATTACTAAGGGGAAGCGCTAAATCGGTAGGGGTGATATAGTGTCTGGAGAGAATAAGGAATTTGAGTCAGGTTTGATCTGAGGAAGCTGATGAGGCGGCTCCAATTCCCTGGATCGAGAACCCTTCACTGTCGTGTATATATATATATATATATATATATATATATATATATATATATATATATATATATATATATATATATATATATCCTTAAATGGATGTGACTTGGACCTGCCTAGCATGGGCCAGTAAGTCTACTGCAGTGCTCCTTCTTTCTTATGTTCTAATATATGTGTGTGGGAGGTGAGCTTCCTGGATCCTGGTGGTCTTCAGGTCGAACTCACTTTTAAACTAAGGGAGGAGGAAGTTAGGATAAAATATAAACAAGTATTGGCAGGAAGATTGACTGGTGTAAGTATGAGTAGTGGGGGGGGGGGTTGAAGAGGGTTGGAATAGTGTTAAAAATGTAGTATTAGAATGTGGGGCAGAAGTTTGTGGTTATAGGAGGGTGGGGCAGGAGGAAAGAGGAGTAATTGGTGGAATGATGAAGTAAAGGGTGTGATAAAAGAGAAAAAGTTAGCTTATGAGAGGTTTTTACAAAGCAGAAGTGTTATAAGAAGAGCAGAGTATATGGAGAGTAAAAGAAAGGTGAAGAGAGTGGTGAGAGAGTGCAAAAGGAGAGCAGATGATAGAGTGGGAGAGGCACTGTCAAGAAATTTTAATGTAAATAAGAAAAAAAAATGGAGTGAGATAAATAGATTAAGAAAGCTTAGGGAACGAATGGATTTGTCAGTTAAAAACAGAGTAGTGGAGTTAGTAGATGGGGAGATGGAGGTACTGAGCAGGAATATTTTGAGGAACTTTTAAATGTCGAGGAAGAAAGGGAGGCGGTAATTTCATGCACTGGTCAGGGAGGTATAGCATCTTTTAGGAGTGAAGAAGAGCAGAATGTAAGTGTGGTGGAGGTACGTGAGGCATTACGTAGAATGAAAGGGGGTAAAGCAGCTGGAACTGATGGGATCATGACAGAAATGTTAAAAGCAGGTGAGAGGGGATATAGTGTTGGAGTGGTTGGTAATTATGTTTAATAAATGTATGAGAGAGAGGAACGTACCTAGGGATTGGCAGAGAGCATGGATAATTCCTTTATATAAAGAGAAGGGGCGCAAAAGAGATTGTAAAAATTATAGAGGAATAAGTTTACTGAGTATACCAGGTAAAGTGTACGGTAAGGTTATTATTGCAAGAATTAGAGTTAAGACAGAGAGTAGGATTGCAGATGAGTGAGGAGGCTTTACAGTGGGTACGGGATGAGTAGATCAAGTGTTTATATTGAACTAAATATGTGAACAGTATTTAGATAGAGGTAGGGAAGTTTTTATTGCATTTATGGATTTAGAAAAGGCATATGATAGTGGACAGAGGAGCAATGTGGCAGATGTTGCAAGTATATGGAATAGTTGGTAAGTTACTAAATGCTGTAAAGAGCTTTTATGAGGATAGTGAGGCTCAGGATAGGGTGTGTAGAAGAGAGGGAGAATACTTCCCGGTAAAAGTAGGTCTTAGACAGGGATGTGTAATGTCACCATGGTTGTTTAATATATTTATAGATGGGGTTGTAAAAGTAGAGGTGTTGGAGAGAGGGGAGAGAGGTGAGAGGGGGAAGAGAGGGGAGAGAGGTGAGAGGGGGAGAGAGGGGAGAGGGGTGGGATTAAATTATGGGGAATTAAATACAAAATAAAAGTTAACTGAGTTACTTTTTGCTGATGATGCTGTGCTTTTGGGAGTTTTTAAAAATAAATTGAACAGGATTAGTAGACGAGTTTGGGAGAGTCTGTAAAGAAAGTTGAAAGTGAACATAGATAAGAGTAAGGTGATGAATGTATATATATACATATACACCTCCCTGTGTATATACACAGAGATATACACCTCCCTGTGTATAAGTCCCACAGAAAGTCAAAAAGACAGAGGAGATTAAAAGTGGCCTTGTTAATTGGTCCGTAAATCCTCCAGTAAAGACTGGAGATTATTCTAATCCTCCCAGGATTAGGTGAGAAAATCTCCAACCCAGTGATCCAAGGCAATAGAACTGTTATATATATATTTATATATATATATATATATATATATATATATATAATATATATATATATATATAATATATATAATATATATATATATATATAAAGAAGAATGGTTTTAAAGTAGTGGACAGCTGGTGTAGTGGGCAGCTGGTGTAGTGGACACTGGTGAAATTAATATTTTATGGGACTTTCTTTCTTCCGGGTATTTTCGAAATTCTTATCAGCTTTTAATTATTGACGGCTTCTTTTTCTCAAAGTTAATCTCAATTTGCTCCCAAAACCGCATCAACACCAATATATATATATATATATATATATATATATATATATAATAATATATAATATATATATATTTTATAATATATATATCATGCCGAATAGGTAAAACTGGTCAATCAGCGAGAACTAAAGAATAACGGAAGAACAAAAGGGCTTATAAGACTGAGATATCATTGTTAAATAGACACTTGTGCAACTCTTGGGTATCTTTATTGAGGAAACGTTTCGCCACACATGGCTTCATCACCCATACTTTAGGAGAAACTTGAAGAACAGGAGGAGAATGAGTAATCAGTCCCTAAAAACCTTGAGTCGATGTGTTCAGTCCATCAATCTTGAGTAGAATACGGCATATCAGCGGAGAAGCAGCTTATATACCGTAGGCAGGAGAGGTGCAGCAGTCGTAGGTGGTGTTACATAAGCTTCTCCGCTCATATGCCGTATTCTACTCAAGGTTGATGGACTGACCACATCTACTCAAGGTTGATGGGCGACCACAACGACTCAAGGTTGATGGACTTAAACCCCAACGACTCAAGGTTGATGGGCTGACCACAAACGACTCAAGATTGATGGACTGACCCATCGACTCAAGGTTGAGGGGCTGACCACACGACTCAAGATTGATGGACTGACCACATCGACTCAAATTGATGGACTGACCACATCTACTCAAGGTTGATGGACTGACCACATCTACTCAAGGTTGATGGACTGACCACATCGACTCAAGATTGATGGACTGACCACATCTACTCAAGGTTGAGGGACTGACCACATCGACTCAAGATTGATGGACTGACCACATCGACTCAAGATTGATGGACTGACCACATCGACTCAAGGTTGAGGGACTGATTACCTCATTCTCCTCCTGTTCTTCAAGTTTCTCCTACGTATGGACTGATGAAGCCACTGTGTGGCGAAACGTTTCCTCAATAAAGATACCCAAGAGTTGCACATGTGTCTAATTTATCAACATGTCGGTTCTCTGAACCATCCATCTACAACACTGACATATCACCTGACACACTACATAACACCCGTCACATGTGGTAGTATCAAGGACTTATAACACATATATCACCTGACATACTACATAACACCCGTCACATGTGGTAGTATCAAGGACTTATAACACATATATCACCTGACATACTACATAACACCCGTCACATGTAGTAGTATCAAGGACTTATAACACATATATCACCCGACATACTACATAACACCCGTCACATGTAGTATCAAGGACTTAAAACAATACACCTGACATACTCATAACACCCGTCCATGTAGTAGTACAAGACTTATAACACATAATCACCTGACATACTACATAACACCCGTCCACATGTAGTAGTATCAAGGCTATAAACATATATCACCTGACATACTACATAACACCCGTCACGTGGATATCAATGACTTCAAGACTGAGATATCACCTGACAAATACATAACACTCCGTCACATGTAGTAGTATCAAGGACTTATACACATATATCACCCGTTCATACTACATAACAACACCCGTGACATGTGAGTAGTATCAAGGACTTATCTAACACATATAAATCACCTGACATACTACATAACACCCGTCACATGTGTAGTATCAAGGACTATAACACATATACACCTGACACACTACATAACACCCGTCACATGTGGTAGTATCAAGGACTTATAACACATATATCACCTGACATACTACATAACACCCGTCACATGTGGTAGTATCAAGGACTTATAACACATATATCACCTGACATACTACATAACACCCGTCACATGTAGTAGTATCAAGGACTTATAACACATATATCACCCGACATACTACATAACACCCGTCACATGTAGTAGTATCAAGGACTTATAACACATATATCACCTGACATACTACATAACACCCGTCACATGTAGTAGTATCAAGGACTTATAACACATATATCACCTGACATACTACATAACACCCGTCACATGTAGTAGTATCAAGGACTTATAACACATATATCACCTGACATACTACATAACACCCGTCACATGTGGTAGTATCAAGGACTTATAAGACTGAGATATCACCTGACATACTACATAACACCCGTCACATGTAGTAGTATCAAGGACTTATAACACATATATCACCCGACAATACTAAAAAACCACCCGTGCCATTTATTAGTATCAAGGACTTAAAACCCCAAAATCACCACAAACTCCCATAACACCCGCACATGTGGGTTAGTATCAAGGATTTAAATAACACATATATCCCCTGCACCTAAATAAAAACCCGCACAGGGGAAATATAAAGGGAAATTTATAACACATATTCACCTACATCCTACAAAACCCACCCTCCCAAATTGGGAAGAATAAAGGACTTATAACCAAATATCACCCGACATACTACAAAACACCCGCCCACTTTTGGGGGTAGATAAAGGGATTTAAATAACACATAAACACCGGACATACAAAAAAACATCCGCACATTTATAGTATAAAGGGCCCTTATAACACATAATCACCTACATACTACATAACACCCCCCCCCTTTTTGGTTAGTATAAAGGACTTAACACATAAAAACACCTGACATATTTACATAACCCCCCGTCACATGGGGTAGTATAAAGGGACTTATAACACTAATCACCGACATACTACATAACACCCTCCTTGTGGTAGTAAAAGGGAACTTAAAAACACAAAATATCACCTACAAACAACAAAACCCTGTTTATATCACCCAAACATCTACATAACCCTGATAAACACCCGACATACTACATAACCCCTGATATACCACCCGACATGCTAAAAAACCTGATAATCACCCGACATACAAATTTAACCCTGATATATCACCCGACATACACATAACCCCCTGAAAATATAAACCTGACATACTACATAACCCTGATAATCCCCCGACAAACTCCCAAAACCCCTTTATATATCACCCCCCCCCCATACCACATAACCCTGAATATCACCCGACATACTACATTATCGTTTAAAATTCCATCAAATTATTTAAAAAAATTTTGCCCATTAATTTATTTAAATTAATCGAATTTTCATTTTTATTCAAAATTCATTAAAATAATTTTTAACTCTCAATAATCTGGGTTAAATATAAAAGAATCATCATGTAAAAAAGGAAAAAAAAACGTACAAAAACGCCGTTATATTTATTCTATTAACCAGGTTTTTTTCTCTCATTATCCCTTGATCAAAGACTAATTACCGCCTAAAAAAAAAAAAAAAAGGGGTTTCCTATGGAAAAAAATGGTGGGTAAAAAATTTCTTTAAAAACATCAATGGGGGGGAAAAAAAACCCTGCTGGAGGGCCCCCTTGATAAGTAAAATTTTTGGTGAAAACGGGAAACTTAACTCTCAAAAAGATACTTTTGGAAAAGATACTTTTGGAAAAAGATACTTTTGGAAAAAGATACTTTTGGAAAAAGATACTTTTGGAAAAAGTATACTTTTGGAAAAATATACTTTTGGAAAAAGATACTTTTGGAAAAAGATACTTTTGGAAAAAGGGTACTTTTGTAAAAAGATATTTTTTGGAAAAGATATTTTTTGGAAAAAGAAATTTTGGAAAAAAGTACTTTTGGGAAAAGATATTTTGAAAAAGATTTTTTGGAAAAAGATATTTTTGGGGAAAAAAAATTTTTTTGGGAAAAAATCCTTTTTGGGAAAAAGATATTTTTGAAAAAAGATATTTTTGGGAAAAAGATTTTTTTTAAAAAAGATACTTTTTGGAAAAATATACTTTTGGAAAAAGAATTTTTGGGAAAAAAGATATTTTGGAAAAATATATTTTGGGAAAAAGATTTTTTTGGGAAAAATATATTTTTGGGAAAAGAAATTTTTTAAAAAATATACTTTTGTAAAAAATATTTTTTTAAAAAGGGATTTTTTTGGAAAAAGATATTTTTGGAAAAGATACATTTTTAAAAATATATTTTTTGAAAAAGATACGGGGGAAAAAAATATTTTTGGGGAAAAATATACTTTTGAAAAAATATTTTTTGGAAAAAGATATTTTTGGAAAAAGATACTTTTGGAAAAAGATATTTTTGGAAAAAGTTTTTTTTTGGAAAAAAATACTTTTGGAAAAAGATATTTTTTGGAAAAAATATTTTTTGGAAAAAGTTTCTTTTAAAAAAAAGATATTTTTGGAAAAAAATCCTTTTGTAAAAAGAAACTTTTGGAAAAAGATATTTTTTGGAAAAGCATTTTTGGAAAAGTACTTTTGGGTAAAAAGAAAACTTTTGGAAAAAGATACTTTGTAAAATAAATTTTTTTGGGAAAAAGTAAAAATTTAAAAAAATATACTTTTTTTTAAAAATATACTTTTGTAGAAAGATATTTTTGGGAAAAAAAATTTTTTTGTAAAAAGATTTTTTTGGGAAAAATTTATTTTTGGGAAAAAAGAAAACTTTTGGAAAAAGATACTTTTGGAAAAGATACTTTTGTAAAAAAAAACCCTTTTGAAAAAAAGATCTTTTGTAAAAAGATATTTTTGGAAAAGATATTTTTGGGGTAAAAAGATACTTTTGTAAAAAATATTTTTGTTAAAAGATATTTTTGGGGAATAGGGGTATTTTTTGAATTTTAAATAAAGTTGTGTTTTCACTCAGTGAGACTTTATCAAGGGGTGTCGCACAGTGTAGAGTTTTATCAAGTGTGTCACAAAAGGGGTAGGGGGGCTTAAATCAAGGGTCATTCGTGAAAGAGTTTTAAATAAAATGTTTCACACAGGGGTAAAGCTTTATCAATGTCACTCAGTGTAATTTTTAAAATCAAGGGGGTCACTCATTGAAAAAGCTTTAACAAGTGTGTCACTCAGTGTAGGGGGCTTTTTATAAAAGGGGTGTCACACAGTGTAGGGGCTTTATCAAGTTTTGTCACACAGTGTAGAGCTTTATCAATGGTCACTCATTGTAAGCTTTTTTCAAGGTGTACCACGGGTGTAGAGCTTTATCAAGTGTGCACCAGTGTAGACTTTATAAAGTGTGTCCCACAGGGGGAGAGCTTTTCAAGTTTCACACAGTGTAGAGTTTTATCAAGTGTGTCACATTTTTGTAAGCTTTATCAAGTTCACCCCAGTGTAGAGCTTTATCAAGTGTCAAAACAGTGAAAGAGCTTTTGTTTGGGCCACGGAAAGCTTTATAAAGTGTGCCCACTCAGTGTAAGCTTTTTTCAAGTGGGGCACACAATGAAAGAGCTTTATCAAGGTCACTCAGTGTAACTTTATAAATGTGTCAAAACAGGGGGTAGAGCTTTAAAAAGTGTTCACTCTTGAAAGAGCTTACCCAAGGGGTTGTAAACCCCAGTGTGGGAGCTTTATCAAGTGTGTAAACTCGTGAAAGAGCTTTACAAGTTTTGTCACACAGGGAAAGATTTTTACAAGTGTGTCACTCGTGTAGAGTTTTATCAAGTGGGTCACTCAGTGTAGAGCTTTAAAAAGTTTTCCCACTCAGTGTAAGCTTTACCAAGTGTGTCACACTGTAAGTTTAAATCAAGTTTGTCACACATGTAGAGCTTTATAAAAGTGTTCACACAGTGTAACTTTTATCAAGTTTGTACACAGTGAAGAGCTTACAAGTGGGGGTCACCAGGGGTAACTTTAACCAAGTGTGCCCAAAACACAGTGTAGAGTTTTACAAGTGTGTCACACAGGGGAAGTTTTATCAATTGGGTGTAAAACTCGTGTAGACTTTACAATGGGGTCACTCAGTTAGAGTTTTATCAGTGGGTCACTCTGTAAAGTTTTAAATCAAGTGGGGTCACTCATTTTGGAGTTTTAAATAAAGTGTGTCCCCCACTGTGGGAGCTTTATCAAGTGTGTCACACAGTGTAGAGCTTTTCAATGTGTCAACAGTGTTAGAGTTTTTATAAAGTGTTCAAAAAAATTTGTAGAGCTTTTTTCCAAGTGGGGCCCACAGTGTAGAGCTTTATCAAGTGTGTCACACAGTGTAGAGCTTTATCAAGTGTGTCACACAGTGTAGAGCTTTATCAAGTGTGTCACACAGTGTAGAGCTTTATCAAGTGTGTCACACAGTGTAGAGCTTTATCAAGTGTGTCCCCCAAATTGTAGAGCTTTTGTCAAGGTGGGGTCACTCAGTGTAGAGCTTTATCAAGTTTTCACCCCAGTGTAACCCTTTATCAAGTGTGTCCCTCATTGTAGAGTTTTACCCAAGTGTGTCACACGTAGAGCTTTATAAAGTGTGTCACACAGTGTAAGTTTTTATCAATGTGCCAACAGTGTAGATTTTTTACAAGTGTGTCACACGTTTTAGAGCTTTAAAAGTGGTCACCCCAGTGTAGAGCTTTTCAATTTGTGTCCACCGGTGTAATTTTATCAATGTGTCACTCAGTTAGAGTTTTATCAAGTTTTAAAACTCAGTGAAAGGGCTTTTTTAAAAGTTGTCCTCAGTGTAGACTTTATCAAGTTGTCACACTGTAGGGGTTTTATCAAGTGTGTCACCCAGGGGTAATTTTTAAATAAAAGTGTGTCACACAGGGGTAGAGTTTTATCAATTTGTGCCCTCAGTGGAGTTTAAAACAAGGTGTCCCTAGGTAACCCTTTTTTAAAGTGTGTCACACAGTGTAGACTTTATCAAGTGTGCCCCACACATTAGGTTTTAACAAGTTTTGGGTCCCCAGTGTGAGCTTTTACAAGTGTGTAAACTCATGTAAAGCTTTATCAAGTTTGTCACCAGTGAAACTTTATCAAGTGTGTCAAAACCAGTGTGGACCCTTTTAAAAGGGTTGTCACACATGTAGAGTTTTTAACCAAGTGTTCACACAGTGTAGAGTTTATCAAGTTGTCCCTCAGGGGTGACTTTATCAAGTGTGTCACCATTGTAGACCCCTTTATCAAGTTTTGTCACTCAGTGTAACCTTTATCAAGGGGGGTGTCACACTTTTGAGTTTTTATCAAGTGTGTCCACATTGTAGACCCTTTATCAAGTGTGTCCACAGGGTAGAGCTTTATCAATTGGTCCCACATTTGTAACTTTACAAGTGTTCACTCAGTGAAGATTTTAACAAGTGTGTCCACGTTAGACTTTATAAATTTGGGGCCCCACACAGTGAAAGGCTTTTATCAATGTGTCACTCAGTGTAAGCTTTATAAAGTGTGCACTCAGTGTAAAACTTTATAAAGTGGGGTAAATAAAGGTAGAGCTTTATAAAGGGGTCACACTGTAGAGTTTTAAATAAAGTGTGTCACAAAAGTGTAGAGCTTTATCAAGTGTGCCCAACACAGTGTAGATTTTAAATCAAGTTGGGGCCCACACAGTGAGAGTTTTATAAAGGGTTTTCACTCAGTGTAAGAGCTTCATCAAGTGTGTCACACATGTAGAGCTTTATCAAGGGGTGCACACAGTGTAGATTTTTATAAAGTGTGTCACTCAGGGGTAGAGTTTTAACCCAATTTGTGTCACTAAAGTGTAGAGTTTTAAATTCAAGTGTGTCACACAGTGAAGAGCTTTTCAAGGGTAACCAGTGAGACCCTTTTCAAGGGGTGTCCCCACAGGGGTAGAGCTTTATAAAAGTGGTCACTCAGTGTAGAGTTTTAACAAGTGTTCCACCAGTTAAGCTTTATAAAGTGTGTCACCCAGTGAAAGAGCTTTATCAAGTGGGGTCCACAGTGAAAGACTTTTTTCAATTGTGCCCACACGGGAGTAGAGCTTTATCAAGTTTTGTAAAACACAGGGTAGAGCTTTATCAAGTGTCACCCGTGAAAGAGCTTTATAAAGTGTGCACACAGTGTAGAGTTTTATCAAGTGTGTCACACAGTGTAGAGTTTTTAAATCAAGTGTGCCACTCATGTAGAGTTTTATCAAGTGTGTCACCATGTAGGGGCTTTACCAAGTTTTCCCACTCAGTGAGAGCTTTATCAAGTGTGTCACACAGGTGTAGAGTTTTTAACAAGTGTGCCCCCACAGTGTAAGCTTTATCAATGTGCCCACCCCAGTGTAAGCTTTATCAAGTGTGTCACTCAGTGTAAGCTTTATCAAGTGTGCCCACACAGTGAAGAGTTTTTAATCAATTTTTTTCCCACCCAGTGTACGGGCTTATAAAATTTTGGGTCCACAAAAGGGGTAACCCTTTATCAATTCACAAAAGGTAACTTATCAAGTGGTCACTCAGTGAAAAAGCTTTATCATGTGTCAAAACAGTGTAGAGCTTTTTTCAAGTGTTCACTCAGTTAGAGCTTTATCAAGTGTTCCTCAGTGTAAGACCTTTACAAGTGTCACACATTTAGAGCTTTTCAATTTGTGTCACACGGGTGGGGAGCTTATCAAGGGGGGTCACACAGTGAAAGAGTTTTTACAAGTGTGCACACAGTGTAGATTTTATCAATTTTTCCCACCAGTGAAGCTTTATCAAGTGTCACCCAGGGGAAAGGTTTTTATAAAGGGTTTTCACACTGTGTAAGTTTTAAATCAAGGTTGTCACCAGTTTAGAGCTTTTTTAAAGTGTGTCACACGTGAAGCTTTATAAAAGTGTGTCACTTAGTGAAAGGGCTTTATCAAGTGTGTCAACTTAGTGAAAGGGGTTTTTATCACGTGTTTCATTTAGTGGGGAAGTTTTATCAAAGGTTTTGGCCCAAAACTGTGTAGAGCTTTATCAAGTGTGTCACACGGGTGGAGATTTTTTATCAAGTGTGTCACTTAATGTAGACTTTACCCAAGCGGTCACACTGTGTAGAGTTTAACCCCGTGTTCACTTATGTAGAGCTTTATAAATTTTGTCACTTAGTGTGGGTTTTTAAATCAATGTGTCACTTAGTGTAGTGCTTTTAATCAAGTGTGCACACTGTTAAGTTTTATCAAGTTGTCAAAACTGAGTAGACTTTTTTTAAGTGTGCCAAACTGTTAGAGCTTTTTTAAAGTGTGCCCCTTTTAGTGAAAGAGCTTTATCAAGTGTTCATTTAGGGGTAGACCTTTATAAAGTGTGTCACTTAGTTAAGTTTTATAAAGGGTTTTCCCACACGGGGTAAAATTTTTATCAATGTCACACAGGTAAGTTTTTATAAAGTGGGGTCACACAGTTTTAGATTTTTTATCAAGTGTGCCCACACAGTGTAGACTTTATCAAGTGGGGCCCACACAGTGTAAATTTTATCAATGGTCACTCAGTGTAGATTTTAAATCAAGTGTGTAAACCATTGTAGATTTTTAATCAAGTGTGTAAACACAGTGTAGAGCTTTAAAAAAGTGGGCACACAGTTAAGCTTTTTTCAAGGGTGTCACTCAGTGTAGAGCTTTTTCAATTTTCCCCCACTCATTGTAGGCTTTATCAAGGTGTCACACAGTGTGGGCTTTATCAAGTGGGGTCACACAGTGGAGCTTTATAAAGTGTGTCAAACAGTGTAAGCTTTATCAAGTGGGGCCACCGTGTAGAGCTTTATCAAGTGTTCACTCAGTGTAAGTTTTATCAAGTGGGGCCCACTCAGTGAAAGAGCTTTATCAAGTGTGCACCATTTTAAAACTTTACCCAAGTGTGTCACACTTAAGACTTTACCCAAGTGGGGTCACCCCGTGTAGAGCTTTATAAAGGGTTTTGCCCACACATGTAAGCTTTACAATTTGGTGCCCACACAGTGTAGAGTTTTAACAAGTTGTCCTCAGTGTAGGACTTTATAAATGTGTCACACAGTGTAGGGGCTTTATCAAGGGTTCACACAGTGAATTTTAAATAAAGTGTGTCACCCCGGTTTTAGAGCTTTATCAAGTGTGTCATTTCCAAGTGTAGAGCTTTAAAAAATTTGGGGCCCACTCATGTGGGAAGCTTTATCAATTTGTGTCACACTGTAAGTTTTTATCAAGTGTGTCACAAAAGGGGTAGATTTTTATCAAGTGTGCCCACACAGTGTAGAGTTTTATCAAGTGTGTCACACAGTGTAGAGCTTTATCAATTTTCCCCACCATGAACCCTTTAAACAAGGGGTTCACACAGTGTAGAGTTTTTATCAAGTGGTCACACAGTGAGAGCTTTACCCAAGGGGTTTCACCAGTGTAAGTTTTAAATCAAGGTGTGTCCACTCAGTTGAGCTTTATCAAGTTGGTCACACAGTTTTGGAGCTTTTTTCAAGTGTGTCACACAGTGAAAGCTTTTTTCCAATTTGTCACCATTTGTAGACCCTTTATAAAGTGTTAAACTCCAGTGTAGAGCTTTAAAAAGTGGGGTCACCCCAGTGAAATTTTTAAATCAAGTGTGTCACTCATTGGGGGGAGTTTAAAATCAAGTGTGTCACACAGGTAGGCTTTATAAATGTGTCACACAGTGTAGGCTTTTTTCAAGTGGGGTCACACAGTGTAATTTTATCAAGTGTGCCCCCCCCCCCCACTCATTGTAAGTTTTTATAAAGGGTGTTTCACACAGGGGTAGATTTTTAAACAAGTGTTTTCACACAGTGTAAGCTTTATCAATGGCCCACCAGTGTAAGCTTATAAAGTGTTCACCCCAGTGTAAGCTTTATAAATTTGTGTCACTCAGTGAAGCTTTATCAAGGGGTGTCACACATGAAAAGAGCTTTATCAAGTGTGCCCCACACAGTGTAGACCCTTTATCAAGTGTGCACTCAGTGTGGGAGTTTTAAATAAAGTTTCACTCAGTGTAGGGGTTTTAAATCAAGTGTGTCACACAGGTAGACTTTATCAAGTGTGCCCACTCAGTGTACATTTTTAAATCAAGGTGCCCAAACAGTGTAGAGCTTTTATCAAGTGTCACACGGGGGGAAAAGTTTTATCAAGTGTGTCACTCATTTGTAAGTTTTTTATCAAGTGTGTCACACAGTGTAACTTTATCAAGTGTTTTCACTCAGTGTAGATTTTTTTCAAGTGGTGTAAAACTCATGTAAGTTTTTAACAATTGTCACACAGTGTAGATTTTTATCAAGTGTCACCCCAAGTGTAAGCTTTATAAAATTGTGTCACACAGTGTAAGCTTTATAAATTGTGCCCACACAGTGTAGAGTTTTAAATAAAGGTGGGGGTCCACCTGTAAGCTTTATCAAGGGGCCACACATTTTGTAGAGCTTTTTTCAAGTGTGTCACATTTGGGTAGATTTTTAAATCAAGGTTGTCACTCAGGGAAAGTTTTATAAATTTGTGCCCACACGGGTTTTAGAGCTTTATCAAGTTTTCACTTAGTGTAGACTTTATAAAGGGGGCCCCACTTAGTGAAAGGGCTTTATCCTTTGTGTCACTTAGTGTAGAGCTTTTCAAGTGTTCAAAACTTTTGTAATTTTAATCAATGTGCACACTGTGGAGCCTTTATCAAGTGTGTACTTAATGTGAGTTTTAAACAACGTGTCACACTGTGTAGAGCTTTATCAAGTGTGTCACTTATGTAGAGCTTTTTTCAAGTGTGCACTTAGTGTAGAGCTTTATCAAGTGGCCCAACTTAGTGTAGTGTTTTAAATAAAAGTGGGGCCCCACACGGTTAAGAGCTTTATCAAGTGGGGTCCCATTTGGAGGGGTTTTAATTAAGTGTGTCACACTGTGTAAGCTTTATTAAGTTGCCCTTAGTTGGGAGCTTTACAAGGTGTCATTTTAAGTGTAAGCTTTATCAAGGGTCACTTAGTGTAAGTTTTTATAAAGTGTGTCACACTGTGTAAGTTTAATCAATGTCACAAAAAGTGTAGAGTTTTAATCAAGTGTGTCCACAGGTAGACTTTTTTAAAATTGTGCACATAGTGTAGAGCTTTATAAAAGTTGTCAGGGGGTAAGTTTTAAATCAAGTGTGTCAGTGAAGCTTTTAAAAATTGTGTCCACTTGGGTTAGAGTTTTTAATCAATTGGTCCCTTAGGGTTTTAAGCTTTATCAAGTGTGTCATTTTAGTGAAAGAGCTTTATCAATGTGTCCACAGGGGAAAGCTTTATCAAGTGTGTCACTCAGGGGAGGGGCCTTTAAATAAAGGGGTTCACACGTGTAAGTTTTTATCAAGTGTGTCACTCAGTGAAAGAGCTTTATCAAGTGTGTCACACTGTTTTGATTTTTATCAAGGGTTGGGTCACTCAGGGTAGAGCTTTTTTTAAAAGTGTGTCACACTTTTGTAGAGCTTTACCAAGTGTGTCAAAACATTGTAACTTAAAAGGGGTGTAAACCCAGTGTAAGTTTTAAACATGTGTGCCACACTGTGTAGAGCTTTTTTCAAGTGGGGTCACACAGTGAAAGAGCTTTTAAAGTGTGCCCATTTCCAATTTTGTAGAGTTTTACAAGTGGGGCACACAGTGAAAGAGCTTTATCAAGGGGCCACAGTTTAGAGTTTTATCAATTTGCCACAGTGTGGGGGGTTTTAAACAAGTGTGCACACTGTGTAAGTTTTAAATAAAGTGTGTCACTCTTTGGAGAGTTTTAAAACCCAAAGGGGGTCCCCGGGTTAGAGTTTTAAAATAAAGGGTTGTCACACAGTGTAGAGTTTTAATCAAGTGTCCCACAGGGGTAAACCCTTTATCAAGTGTGCCCCAAATGTTTAATTTTAAATCAAGTGTGTCAACTCATGTAAGTTTTTATCAAGTGTCACACTTGTAGAGCTTTATCAAGTGTGTCCCAGTTTTAGAGTTTTAAACAATTTGGGGTTCACACTTTTTAAGCTTTATCAAGGTCATTTAATGATGTTTGCGTCCCCAACTCGGGGTTTAAAACTTTGGGTTGACCACTAAATTTGTTGTTTCCCTCAGCTTTTCCCCTCGTATCAGGCTACAAGGGTTCCTATTTTTCACAAACGGAGGGGGCCCCGGGGGTTCGATCACCATGTGGGGTGTATAAGGAAATGCGTACAGCCCTTGTTAAAACCATGTTTTTGGTTTTTTGGTTTTGTCGGGGATTTTTCATCACGGTTCTTTTCTTTTTTGTTGAAATTTTTCTTTTTATATTTTTTCAGGGGCCAACACTTGAGCTCAACACTGTAATACAAAATTTCTTCAAGCAAAGGGACTGACTACCTCAAAAATCTCAGTCATTTAAAACCCTCTATTCCCCCTTAAACTGTATCAAAAAATACTATTCCAAAAATCTCGCTGGTTACCCCCAAATCTCTGAGGTTATCCCTAAAACTCTGCTGGGACCCTTTAAATCTGCTGGTTATCCCTAAATTCTTTTGGGTATCCCTAAATCCTGCGGGGTTTTTCAAAAATGCGGGCATCATACTTACGATTATTTAAATATTAAAAAACAGAGTTATTACATAAATTTTGCCTTGTGCTGCAGCACCTTTAACTCTACCATTTTTTTACTTTTAAATTAAATATTAAAAATACCAGAGTTATTACATAAAGTGCCTTGTGATGCATACCTTTTAAACTCTCCCTTTGTTTACATGTATTAAAAAATTATATACGAGAGTTATTACATAAAGTGCCTTGTGATGCAGCACCTCTTAACTCTACCATTGTTTACATGTATTAAATATTATATACCAGAGTTATTACATAAAGTGCCTTGTGATGCAGCACCTCTTAACTCTACCATTGTTTACATGTATTAAATATTATATACCAGAGTTATTACATAAAGTGCCTTGTGATGCAGTACCTCTTAACTCTACCATTGTTTACATGTGGTCAATACACTCACATGTTTTTCTCGGTGGCAGTTGTGGTGACTGGTTGATAGTGAGCACTGCTGGGGCACACACTGCTTCCACTGCTTCTCTCAGCGTCCACTGAGGTAAGTCCTTCCACTGCTTCTCTCAGCATCCACTGAGCTAAGTTCTTCCACTGCTTCTCTCAGCATCCACTGATGAAATTGCTTATTCTGTAGTTATACAGTGGTAGTAACAGTAGTTATATAGTGGTAGTAACAGTAGTTATACAGTGGTAGTAACAGTAGTTATACAGTGGTAGTAACAGTAGTTGCATAGTGGTAGTAACAGTAATTATACAGTGGTTGTAACAGTTATATAGTGGTAGTAACAATAGTTATACAGTGGTAGTAACAGTAGTTGCATAGTGGTAGTAACAGTAGTTATACAGTGGTAGTAACAGTAGTTATATAGTGGTAGTAACAGTTATACAGTGGTAGTAACAGTAGTTATATAGTGGTAGTACCAGTAGTTATACAGTGGTTGTAACAGTAGTTATATAGTGGTAGTAACAGTAGTTATACAGTGGTAGTAACAGTAGTTATATAGTGGTAGTAACAGTAGTTTACAGTGGTAGTAACATAGTTTATATAGTGGTAGTAACAGTAGTTATACAGTGGTTGTAACAGTTATATAGTGGTAGTAACTGTAGTTATACAGTGGTAGTAACAGTTATACAGTGGTAGTAACAGTAGTTATATAGTGGTAGTAACAGTAGTTATACAGTGGTAGTAACAGTAGTTATGTAGTGGTAGTAACAGTAGTTATACAGTGGTTGTAACAGTTATATAGTGGTAGTAACAGCAGTTATACAGTGGTAGTAACAGTAGTTATATAGTGGTAGTAACAGTAGCTATAAATTGGTAGTAACAGTAGTTATACAGTGGTAGTAACAGTAGTTATATAGTGGTAGTAACAGAAGTTATTTAGTGATAGTAACAGTAGTTATTTAGTGGTAGTAACAGTAGTTATATAGTGGTAGTAACAGTAGTTATACAGTGGTAGTAACAGTAGTTATACAGTGGTAGTAACAGTAGTTATACAGTGGTAGTAACAGTTATATAGTGGTAGTAACAGTAGTTATAGAGTGGTAGTAACAGTAGTTATATAGTGGTAGTAACAGTAGTTATACAGTGGTAGTAACAGTAGTTACACAGTGGTAGTAACAGTTATACAGTGGTTGTAACAGTTATATAGTGGTAGTAACAGTTGTATAGTGTAGTAACAGTAGTTATACAGTGGTACTAACAGTAGTTAAACAGTGGTAGTAACAGTAGTTATACAGTGGTAGTAACAGTAGTTATATAGTGGTAGTAGCAGTAGTTATACAGTGGTTGTAACAGTAGTTTTATAGTTGTAGTAACAGTAGTTATACAGTGGTTGTAACAGTAATTATATAGTGGTAGTAGCAGTAGTTATACAGTGGTTGTAACAGTAGTTATATAGTTGTAGTAACAGTAGTTATACAGTGGTAGTAACAGTAGTTATATAGTGGTAGTAACAGTAGTTATACAGTGGTTGTAACAGTAGTTATATAGTGGTAGTAACAGTAGTTATATAGTGGTAGTAACAGTAGTTATACAGTGGTTGTAACAGTAGTTATATAGTGGTAGTAACAGTAGTTATACAGTGGTAGTAACAGTAGTTATAAAGTGGTAGTAACAGTTATACAATGGTAGTAACAGTAGTTATACAGTGGTAGTAACAGTAGTTATACAGTGGTAGTAACAGTAGTTATACAATGATAGTAACAGTAGTTATACAGTGGTAGTAACAGTTATATAGTGGTAGTAACAGTTATGCAGTGGTAGTAACAGTAGTTATACAGTGGTAGTAACAGTAGTTATACAGTGGTAGTAACAGTAGTTATACAGTGATAGTAACAGTAGTTATACAGTGGTAGTAACATTAGTTATACAGTGATAGTAACAGTAGTTATACAGTGGTAGTAACAGTTATATAGTGGTAGTAACAGTTATATAGTGGTAGTAACAGTAGTTATACAGTTTTAGTAACAGTAGTTATATAGTGGTAGTAACAGTAGTTATACAGTGGAAGTAACAGTAATTATACAGTGGCAGTAACAGTAGTTATATAGTGGTAGTAACAGTTATATAGTAGTAGTAACAGTAGTTATACAGTGGTAGTAACAGTAGTTATACAGTGGTAGTAACAGTAGTTATACAGTGGTAGTAACAGTAGTTATACAGTGGTAGTAACAGTAGTTATACAGTGGTAGTAACAGTAGTTATATAGTGGTAGTAACAGTAGTTATACAGTGGTAGTAACAGTAGTTATATAGTGGTAGTAACAATAGTTATACAGTGGTTGTAACAGTAGTTATACAGTGGTAGTAACAGTAGTTATACAGTGATAGTAACAGTAGTTATACAGTGGTAGTAACAGTAGTTATACAGTGGTAGTAACAGAAGTTATAGTGGTAGTAACAGTAGTTATACAGTGGTAGTAACAGTAGTTATACAGTGGTAGTAACAGTAGTTATACAGTGGTAGTAACAGTAGTTATATAGTGGTAGTAACAGTTATACAGTGGTAGTAACAGTAGTTATATAGTGGTAGTAACAGTAGTTATATAGTGGTAGTAACAGTTGTTATACAGTGGTAGTAACAGTAGTTATATAGTGGTAGTAACAGTTGTTATACAGTGGTAGTAACAGTAGTTATATAGTGGTAGTAACAGTAGTTATATAGTGGTAGTAACAGTAGTTATACAGTGGTAGTAACAGTAGTTATACAGTGGTTGTAACAGTAGTTATACAGTGGTAGTAACAGTAGTTATACAGTGGTAGTAACAGTAGTTATACAGTGGTAGTAACAGTAGTTATACAGTGGTTGTAACAGTAGTTATACAGTGGTAGTAACAGTAGTTATACAGTGGTAGTAACAGTATGTTATATAGTGGTAGTAACAGTTGTTATACAGTGATAGTAACAGTAGTTATATAGTGGTAGTAACAGTAGTTATATAGTGGTAGTAACAGTAGTTATACAGTGGTAGTAACAGTAGTTATACAGTGGTTGTAACAGTAGTTATACAGTGGTAGTAACAGTAGTTATACAGTGGTAGTAACAGTAGTTATACAGTGGTAGTAACAGTAGTTATACAGTGGTTGTAACAGTAGTTATACAGTGGTAGTAACAGTAGTTATACAGTGGTAGTAACAGTAGTTATACAGTGGTAGTATCAGTAGTTATACAGTGGTAGTAACAGTAGTTATACAGTGGTAGTAACAGTTATACAGTGGTAGTAACAGTAGTTATACAGTGGTAGTAACAGTAGTTATTCAGTCGTAGTAACAGTAGTTATATAGTGGTAGTAACAGTTGTTATACAGTGGTAGTAACAGTAGTTATATAGTGGTAGTAACAGTAGTTATATAGTGGTAGTAACAGTAGTTATACAGTGGTAGTAACAGTAGTTATACAGTGGTTGTAACAGTAGTTATACAGTGGTAGTAACAGTAATACAGTGGTAGTAACAGTAGTTATACAGTGGTAGTAACAGTAGTTATACAGTGGTAGTAACAGTTGTTATATAGTGGTAGTAACAGTTGTTATACAGTGGTAGTAACAGTAGTTATACAGTGGTAGTAACAGTAGTTATACAGTGGTAGTAACAGTAGTTATATAGTGGTAGTAACAGTAGTTATACAGTGGTAGTAACAGTAGTTATACAGTGGTAGTAACAGTAGTTATATAGTGGTAGTAACAGTAGTTTATCAGTGGGTAGTAACAGTAGTTATATAGTGGTAGTAACAGTAGTTATACAGTGGTAGTAACAGTAGTTATATAGTGGTAGTAACAGTAGTTATACAGTGGTAGTAACAGTAGTTATATAGTGGTAGTAACAGTAGTTATACAGTGGTAGTAACAGTAGTTATTCAGTGATAGTAACAGTAGTTATTTAGTGGTAGTAACAGTAGGTATACAGTGGTAGTACCAGTAGTTATACAGTGGTAGTAACAGTTGTTATATAGTGGTAGTAACAGTAGTTATATAGTGGTAGTAACAGTAGTTACACAGTGGTAGTAACAGTAGTTACACAGTGGTAGTAACAGTTATACAGTGGTAGTAACAGTAGTTACACAGTGGTAGTAACAGTAGTTATACAGTGGTAGTAACAGTAGTTATATAGTGGTAGTAACAGTCGTTATACAGTTGTAGTAACAGTAGTTATACAGTGGTAGTAACAGTTGTTATATAGTGGTAGTAACAGTAGTTATACAGTGGTAGTAACAGTAGCTATACAGTGGTAGTAACAGTAGTTATACAGTGGTAGTAACAGTAGTTATACAGTGGTAGTAACAGTAGTTATATAGTGGTAGTAACAGTAGTTATATAGTGGTAGTAACAGTAGTTATACAGTGGTAGTAACAGTAGTTATATAGTGGTAGTAACAGTAGTTATATAGTGGTAGTAACAGTAGTTATATAGTGGTAGTAACAGTAGCTATACAGTGGTAGTAACAGTAGTTATACAGTGGTAGTAACAACAGTAATAATAATAATAATAATAATAATAATAACTGAAAGCAGTCTATAATTTACACACTAAAATACTCCACATTCCGGGTTTCTTACTCACAGAAAACTGAATATAAATCCCAATCATACAACGTTAATCATACAACATTAATCATACAACATTAATCATACAACATTAATCATTCGTCGAGGTTTAATAAAAACACATTTACAAATGTTATTTTGATATTTTGAAGTGGTTTTTGAATATTATGAGCTTGGACATCCAGCAGGCTTATGTGAGTAGAGTTGAGTAGTTTTTATGATTTTTGGTGCTGTTGGAGTGTGACCAAGGTGATATTTATGACTATTATGGGAAAAATGGTTGGCAGGACTTGAGTCCTGGAGGTGGGAAGTGCAGTGCTTGTACTCTGAAGGATGGTGGTGGTGGTGGGAAGTACAGTGCTTGTACTCTGAAGGATGGTGGTGGTGGGAGTGCAGTGCTTGTACTCTGAAGGATGGTGGTGGTGGTGGGGAAGTGCAGTGCTTGTACTCTGAAGGATGGTGGTGGTGGTGGGAAGTGCAGTGCTTGTACTCTGAAGGATGGTGGTGGTGGGAAGTGCAGTGCTTGTACTCTGAAGGATGGTGGTGGTGGTGGGAAGTGCAGTGCTTGTACTCTGAAGGATGGTGGTGGTGGTGGGAAGTACAGTGCTTGTACTCTGAAGGATGGTGGTGGTGGGAAGTACAGTGCTTGTACTCTGAAGGATGGTGGTGGTGGTGGGAAGTACAGTGCTTGTACTCTGAAGGATGGTGGTGGTGGTGGGAAGTGCAGTGCTTGTACTCTGAAGGATGGTGGTGGTGGTGGGAAGTGCAGTGCTTGTACTCTGAAGGATGGTGGTGGTGGGAAGTGCAGTGCTTGTACTCTGAAGGATGGTGGTGGTGGTGGGAAGTGCAGTGCTTGTACTCTGAAGGATGGTGGTGGTGGGAAGTACAGTGCTTGTACTCTGAAGGATGGTGGTGGTGGTGGGAAGTGCAGTGCTTGTACTCTGAAGGATGGTGGTGGTGGTGGAAGTACAGTGCTTGTACTCTGAAGGATGGTGGTGGTGGTGGGAAGTACAGTGCTTGTACTCTGAAGGATGGTGGTGGTGGGAAGTGCAGTGCTTGTACTCTGAAGGATGGTGGTGGTGGGAAGTACAGTGCTTGTACTCTGAAGGATGGTGGTGGTGGGAAGTACAGTGCTTGTACTCTGAAGGATGGTGGTGGTGGTGGGAAGTGCAGTGCTTGTACTCTGAAGGATGGTGGTGGTGGTGGGAAGTACAGTGCTTGTACTCTGAAGGATGGTGTGTGGTGGTGGGAAGTGCAGTGCTTGTACTCTGAAGGATGGTGGTGGTGGTGGGAAGTGCAGTGCTTGTACTCTGAAGGATGGTGGTGGTGGTGGGAAGTACAGTGCTTGTACTCTGAAGGATGGTGGTGGTGGTGGTGGAAGTACAGTGCTTGTACTCTGAAGGATGGTGGTGGTGGTGGGGAAGTAACAGTGCTTGTACTCTGAAGGATGGTGGTGGTGGTGGGAAGTACAGTGCTTGTACTCTGAAGGATGGTGGTGGTGGTGGGAAGTGCAGTGCTTGTACTCTGAAGGATGGTGGTGGTGGTGGGAAGTACAGTGCTTGTACTCTGAAGGATGGTGGTGGTGGTGGGAAGTGCAGTGCTTGTACTCTGAAGGATGGTGGTGGTGGTGGGAAGTGCAGTGCTTGTACTCTGAAGGATGGTGGTGGTGGTGGAAGTGCAGTGCTTGTACTCTGAAGGATGGTGGTGGTGGTGGGAAGTGCAGTGCTTGTACTCTGAAGGATGGTGGTGGTGGGTGGAAGTGCAGTGCTTGTACTCTGAAGGATGGTGGTGGTGGTGGGAAGTGCAGTGCTTGTACTCTGAAGGATGGTGGTGGTGGTGGGAAGTGCAGTGCTTGTACTCTGAAGGATGGTGGTGGTGGGAAGTACAGTGCTTGTACTCTGAAGGATGGTGGTGGTGGTGGGAAGTGCAGTGCTTGTTACTCTGAAGGATGGTGGTGGTGGTGGGAAGTGCAGTGCTTGTACTCTGAAGGATGGTGGTGGTGGTGGGAAGTGCAGTGCTTGTACTCTGAAGGATGGTGGTGGTGGGAAGTGCAGTGCTTGTACTCTGAAGGATGTGGTGGTGGTGGGAAGTGCAGTGCTTGTACTCTGAAGGATGGTGGTGGTGGTGGGAAGTGCAGTGCTTGTAATCTGAAGGATGGTGGTGGTGGTGGGAAGTGCAGTGCTTGTACTCTGAAGGATGGTGGTGGTGGTGGGAAGTGCAGTGCTTGTACTCTGAAGGATGGTGGTGGTGGTGGGAAGTGCAGTGCTTGTACTCTGAAGGATGGTGGTGGTGGTGGGAAGTGCAGTGCTTGTACTCTGAAGGATGGTGGTGGTGGTGGGAAGTACAGTGCTTGTACTCTGAAGGATGGTGGTGGTGGTGGAAGTGCAGTGCTTGTACTCTGAAGGATGGTGGTGGTGGTGGGAAGTACAGTGCTTGTACTCTGAAGATGGTGGTGGTGGTGGAAGTGCAGTGCTTGTACTCTGAAGGATGGTGGTGTGGTGGGAAGTACAGTGCTTGTACTCTGAAGGATGGTGGTGGTGGGAAGTGCATGTGCTTGTACTCGGAAGGATGGTGGTGGGTGGTGGGAAGTGCAGTGCTTGTACTCTGAAGGATGGTGGTGGTGGTGGGAAGTGCAGTGCTTGTACTCTGAAGGATGGTGGTGGTGGTGGGAAGTACAGTGCTTGTACTCTGAAGGATGGTGGTGGTGGTGGGAAGTACAGTGCTTGTACTCTGAAGGATGGTGGTGGTGGTGGGAAGTACAGTGCTTGTACTCTGAAGGATGGTGGTGGTGGTGGGAAGTGCAGTGCTTGTACTCTGAAGGATGGTGGTGGTGGGATGTACAGTGCTTGTACTCTGAAGGATGGTGGTGGTGGGAAGTACAGTGCTTGTACTCTGAAGGATGGTGGTGGTGGGATGTACAGTGCTTGTACTCTGAAGGATGGTGGTGGTGGGAAGTACAGTGCTTGTACTCTGAAGGATGGTGGTGGTGGTGGGAAGTGCAGTGCTTGTACTCGGAAGGATGGTGGTGGTGGGAAGTTACAGTGCTTGTACTCTGAAGGATGGTGGTGGTGGTGGGAAGTACAGTGCTTGTACTCTGAAGGATGGTGGTGGTGGTGGGAAGTACAGTACATGTACTCTGAAGGATGGTGGTGGTGGTGGGAAGTGCAGTGCTTGTACTCTGAAGGATGGTGGTGGTGGTGGGAAGTACAGTACATGTACTCTGAAGGATGGTGGAGGCAGGAAGTACAGTACATGTACTCTGAAGGATGGTGGAAGTAGGAAGTACAGTACATGTACTCTGAAGGATGGTGGAGGTAGGAAGTACAGTACATGTACTCTGAAGGATGGTGGAAGTAGGAAGTACAGTACATGTACTCTGAAGGATGGTGGAGGCAGGAAGTACAGTACATGTACTCTGAAGGATGGTGGAGGCAGGAAGTACAGTACATGTACTCTGAAGGATGGTGGAAGTGGTGGGAAGTACAGTACATGTACTCTGAAGGATGGTGGAGGCAGGAAGTACAGTACATGTACTCTGAAGGATGGTGGAGGTGGTGGGAAGTACAGTACATGTACTCTGAAGGATGGTGGAGGCAGGAAGTACAGTACATGTACTCTGAAGGATGGTGGAGGTGGTGGGAAGTACAGTACATGTACTCTGAAGGATGGTGGAGGCAGGAAGTACAGTACATGTACTCTGAAGGATGGTGGAGGTGGTGGGAAGTACAGTACATGTACTCTGAAGGATGGTGGAGGCAGGAAGTACAGTACATGTACTCTGAAGGATGGTGGAGGCAGGAAGTACAGTACATGTACTCTGAAGGATGGTGGAGGCAGGAAGTACAGTACATGTACTCTGAAGGATGGTGGAGGCAGGAAGTACAGTACATGTACTCTGAAGGATGGTGGAGGCAGGAAGTACAGTACATGTACACTACCTGCTTAAGCTTCAAGAAATATTCCTGCTAGCAACTTCCTGCTTACGTTATCTGCTGATTTCCGCTACTTACAACAAAAATATTGTTTTTGTCTGTTCTCTCTGTTTATGTTAATTAAACCGGTCACCTAACACCCAGGTACCTGCTTACTGCTAGGTGAACAGTGACAGCAGGTGATACTAGACTAATACCCGGGTACCTGCTTAGTGCTACTTGAGCAGTGACAGCAGGTGATACTAGACTAATACCCAGGTACCTGCTTAGTGCTAGGTGAACAGTGGCAGTAGGTGATACTAGACTAATACCCGGGTACCTGCTTAGTGCTAGGTGAGCAGTGACAGCAGGTGATACTAGACTAATACCCAGGTACCTGCTTAGTGCTAGGTGAACAGTGGCAGTAGGTGATACTAGACTAATACCCGGGTACCTGCTTAGTGCTAGGTGAGCAGTGACAGCAGGTGATACTAGACTAATACCCAGGTACCTGCTTAGTGCTAGGTGAACAGTGGCATGTAGGTGATACTAGACTAATACCCGGGTACCTGCTTAGTGCTAGGTGAGCAGTGACAGCAGGTGATACTAGACTAATACCCAGGTACCTGCTTAGTGCTAGGTGAACAGTGACAGCAGGTGTTAGTAGACTAACACCCAGGTACCTACTTACTGCTAGACACAAGACAGTGAGACAGCATACTAGACACGAGACAGGGAGACAGAATGCTAGACACGAGACAGTAAGACAGCATGGTAGACACGAGACAGGGAGACAGCATGCTAGACACGAGACAGGGAGACAGCATGGTAGACACAAGACAGTGAGACAGCATACTAGACACGAGACAGGGAGACAGCATGGTAGACACGAGACAGTGAGACAGCATGCTAGACACAAGACAGTGAGACAGCATGCTAGACACGAGACAGGGAGACAGCATGGTAGACACAAGACAGTGAGACAGCATGCTAGACACGAGACAGTGAGACAGCATGGTAGACACGAGACAGGGAGACAGCATGCTAGACACGAGACAGGGAGACAGCATGCTAGACACGAGACAGGGAGACAGCATGGTAGACACAAGACAGGGAGACAGCATGGTAGACACAAGACAGTGAGACAGCATGGTAGACACAAGACAGGGAGACAGCATGCTAGACACGAGACAGGGAGACAGCATACTAGACACGAGACAGGGAGACAGCATGGTAGACACAAGACAGTGAGACAGCATGGTAGACACAAGACAGTGAGACAGCATGCTAGACACGAGACAGGAGACAGCATGGTAGACACGAGACAGTGAGACAGCATGCTAGACACGAGACAGGGAGACAGCATGGTAGACACAAGACAGTGAGACAGCATACTAGACACGAGACAGGGAGACAGCATGGTAGACACAAGACAGTGAGACAGCATGCTAACACGAGACAGTGAGACAGCATGGTAGACACAAGACAGTGAGACAGCATGCTAGACACGAGACAGTGAGACAGCATGGTAGACACAAGACAGGGAGACAGCATGCTAGACACAAGACAGTGAGACAGCATGCTAGACACAGACAGTGAGACAGCATGGTAGACACGAGACAGGGAGACAGCATGCTAGACACGAGACAGGGAGACAGCATACTAGACACGAGACAGGGAGCCCAGCATGGTAGACACAAGACAGTGAGACAGCATGGTAGACACAAGACAGTGAGACAGCATGGTAGACACGAGACAGGGAGACAGCATGCTAGACACGAGACAGGGAGACAGCATACTAGACACGAGACAGGGAGACAGCATGGTAGACACAAGACAGTGAGACAGCATGGTAGACACAAGACAGTGAGACAGCATACTAGACACGAGACAGGGAGACAGCATGGTAGACACGAGACAGTGAGACAGCATGCTAGACACGAGACAGGGAGACAGCATGGTAGACACAAGACAGTGAGACAGCATACTAGACACAAGACAGTGAGACAGCATGGTAGACACAAGACAGTGAGACAGCATGCTAGACACGAGACAGTGAGACAGCATGGTAGACACAAGACAGTGAGACAGCATGCTAGACACGAGACAGTGAGACAGCATGGTAGACACAAGACAGGGAGACAGCATGCTAGACACAAGACAGTGAGACAGCATGCTAGACACGAGACAGTGAGACAGCATGGTAGACACGAGACAGGGAGACAGCATGCTAGACACGAGACAGGGAGACAGCATACTAGACACGAGACAGGGAGACAGCATGGTAGACACAAGACAGTGAGACAGCATGGTAGACACAAGACAGTGAGACAGCATGGTAGACACGAGACAGGGAGACAGCATGCTAGACACGAGACAGGGAGACAGCATACTAGACACGAGACAGGGAGACAGCATGGTAGACACAAGACAGTGAGACAGCATGGTAGACACAAGACAGTGAGACAGCATACTAGACACGAGACAGGGAGACAGCATGGTAGACACGAGACAGTGAGACAGCATGCTAGACACGAGACAGGGAGACAGCATGGTAGACACAAGACAGTGAGACAGCATGGTAGACACGAGACAAGGAGACAGCATGCTAGACACGAGACAGGGAGACAGCATGGTAGACACAAGACAGTGAGACAGCATGGTAGACACGAGACAGGGAGACAGCATGCTAGACACGAGACAGTGAGACAGCATGGTAGACACGAGACAGGGAGACAGCATGGTAGACACGAGACAGGGAGACAGCATGGTAGACACGAGACAGGGAGACAGCATGGTAGACACGAGACAGGGAGACAGCATGCTAGACACGAGACAGGGAGACAGCATGCTAGACACGAGACAGGGAGACAGCATACTAGACACGAGACAGGGAGACAGCATGGTAGACACAAGACAGTGAGACAGCATGGTAGACACGAGACAGGGAGACAGCATGCTAGACACGAGACAGTGAGACAGCATGGTAGACACGAGACAGGGAGACAGCATGCTAGACACGAGACAGGGAGACAGCATGGTAGACACGAGACAGGGAGACAACATGCTAGACACGAGACAGGGAGACAGCATGGTAGACACGAGACAGGGAGACAGCACCTCCCTGTCTACAAACTTCTACATTTCCACATCTTACAGTGACCACCGGAATTATAATCGTTTAAGTTGCTTAGAAAGCAAAACCAGTTTGACATGTGCTAAAAAAAGCTCTGGCAGCAGTAGATGTGGGACGTGGTTGTTGATAGAGTGAGAGGGAGGGGTACACAGTGTAAGCACACTGCGTGGGACAAATCTAGGCGGCCTTTATCTGACTTACACCTTGGTGTTTTGTCGGGGAAATTCCCTCTGCACAGCAGAGCTAGTATGTGGCCAGTAGACGATATTATCCCTGTGTTTACCGCGGGGAGAGGAGGTCCTCTCTCGCTCACACACACCTCACTATTTGCTGCTATATCTTCGTTCTAATTTTGCGGACCCTCTGATTTAGTGGGAAGTGGATCGTTGATTTTAGAAAGTAGTCGTTGATGTGTATGGAACTTAAAGTGGACACTGGAGTGAAGAAAGTGGTTACTTGTTGGCAGGAAGTGGTACAGAGTTGTTGGGAATTGGGAATTGTATTGAAGTTCACGATTCGTCAGGATGAGGATTCACAGTTGTCAGATACCGAAGACATTTCGGTCCACCTTCTGCTGTTCCTCCATGCAAGGACCACCTCCATACCTCCTCTTCCACGTTCTCAACTCCAGCTGCACCTCCGTACAAGGACAACCTCGATGTCTCCTCCGTCTCAACTCCGGTTCATTCCGATACACTTCTATGCAAGAACCTCCTCGATACCTCCACACACTCAAGCTCCAGCTGCACCTCCATGCAAGGACCATCTCTATACCTCCACATTCTCAACTTCAGCTGCACCTCCATGCAAGGACGACCTCTATACCTCCACACTCTCAACTCCAGAAGGTCCAACGTACCACCAGTCTTCAAGAAGAGGTATTTTTTCAGCTGAAGTCACCAGAAGACACACAGACGCATTTCAAGGAACCCAGACAAGAGGACCTCAACCCAGGAACTATCATAGTCCTGGACTACGCGGAGTCCATGCACCCTGAGCGCAAGGACCCAACCCACAGGATCCCATGCTACCCTGAGGGACACCACAAGGGCTCTGAAGGCGCCAGTATCCCCAGCAAAAAAGAATTATCAACACAGACGGCACAAGAACACAGACCACGAGTACGCCACTACAGGAAGCGAGTGTGTGTGCGCTGGGGCAGCTTACAGTGGTCCCTTGCCCTAGTCCTGGTAGTCAAATCCAGGTCAAGTACAAGGTTGTACCAACACAGGTACCAGAACAACAACCTCACCTCCTACACACCTCTCACTGTGCTCTGAACACAAGGACGCAGTGCTCCACAAAATGAACTGATTTCGTCCGTGGGTTAATGTGTTCCACCCGCGAGTGTTCAATCCCCATTTGTACATGAATGAACAAGGCTGTCTTCCTATGGGTGAATTTATACCATCCATCAATGCTAATTACAAATTTGTGTTGGGATGAACAAGACTTGTACCATCCACCATTGTTCAGTCAGTAACAGTTGTTCAGTGCATGTTCCACATAGTGCAAGTGTTCCATGAACAATAGTATTACTGTTCAGGTACAGTCGAGAGGCTAACTTATGGTATAACATATTTCAATGATAAATTATATTATACTTAGAGCGCTAGAAGCTAGTCTATCAGTGATCAGATAGATCCATAGATCAAACTCTATTGAAGTGCGAATAGAAATCCTTCTATTCAAGGATTTTTGAAGAGACTGTCAGGGCCTGAGACAGATTTTCGTCTGTGTTAAATGACCATCTTCAGAATCTTGAAGCTAGTAATTAGTCTTGAGGCTATTTCTGATACCATACTATTATTGCTAGTACCATACTGTCGTTGATAGTACCATACTATCATTGCTAGTACCATACTATCATTGCTGGTACCATACTATCATTGCTAGTGCCATACTATCATTGCTAGTACCATACTATCATTGCTGGTACCATACTATTATTGCTAGTACCATACTATCATTGCTAGTACCATACTATCATTGCTAGTACCATACTATCATTGATAGTACCATACTATCATTGATAGTACCATACTATCATTGATAGTACCATACTATCATTGATAGTACCATACTATCATTGCTAGTACCATACTATCATTGATAGTACCATACTATCATTGATAGTACCATACTATCATTGCTAGTACCATACTATCATTGATAGTACCATACTATCATTGATAGTACCATGCTACCATTGCTAGTACCATACTATCATTGCTGGTACCATACTATCATTGCTAGTACCATACTATCATTGCTGGTACCATACTATCATTGCTAGTACCATACTATCATTGATAGTACCATACTATCATTGCTGGTACCATACTATCATTGCTAGTACCATACTATCATTGTTAGTACCATACTATCATTGATAGTACCATGCTACCATTGCTATTACCATACTATCATTGCTAGTACCATGCTACCATTGCTATTACCATACTATCATTGCTGGTACCATACTATCATTGCTAGTATCATGCTACCATTGCTAGTACCATGTCAGCACTATGAATAGTACTGTTACAGACTGTTGGTGCCAGCAGTGTGCATTATTTGCTCATCTACATAATTTATATACCAATGAACATATATACATAGTGTATATATTATTTTGCTTAATGTTTATATAAATATCCAAATATAAATCTGCACTATATATATATATATATATTATATATATATATATATATATATTATATATAATATATTATATATATATATATATATACACTCTCGGATCAAACTTATGTAATCCCTGTGGGTTTGCAGCTTACCCACTGATTTTTTATGTAAATGGTCCATATATGTAAATCTTACTGTGTGTAAATAAAAATGAATATATTGATTTGTTTGTCTCACACACACACACACACACACACACACACACACACACACACACACACACACACACACACACACACACACACACGATGAGAGCAACAGAGCAATGATCAACACACTAGCCGAGGTGGCCAGGAGAGCACACATGGGGGGAGCAAAGTTACTAGTTATTGGTGATTTCAATCACAAGGAGATTGACTGGGAAAACCTGGAGCCCCATGGGGGTCCCGAAACATGGAGAGCCAAGATGATGGATGTGGTACTGGAGAACCTCATGCATCAACATGTTAGAGACACTACCAGAGAGAGAGGAGAGGATGAACCAGCAAGGTTGGACCTTGTATTCACCATGAGTAGTTCGGACATCGAGGGTATCATGTATGAAAGGCCCTGGGAGCTAGTGATCATGTAGTTCTGTGCTTCGACTACATAGTTGAGCTCCAAGTGGAGAGAGTAGCAGGAATAGGCTGGGAAAAACCAAACTACAAAAGGGGAACTACTCAGGCATGAGGAACTTCCTTCAAGACATTCAGTGGGAGAGGGAACTGACAGGAAAACCAGTACAAGAAATGATGGACTATGTAGCAACAAAATGCAAGGAGGCAGAGGAGAGGTTTGTTCCCAAGGGAAACAGAAATAATGGGAAGAACAGAACGAGTCCTTGGTTCACCCAAAGGTGTAGGGAGGCAAAAACTAGGTGTACTAGAGAATGGAAAAGGTACAGAAGACAGAGAACTTAGGAAAATAAAGAAATCAGCCGAAGAGCCAGAAACGAATATGCACAGATAAGAAGGGAGGCTCAGAGACAATATGAAAATGACATAGCATAAAAAGTAAAGACTGACCCGAAGCTGTTGTACAGCCACATCAGGAGGAAAACAACAGTCAAGGACCAGGTAATCAGACTGAGGAAGGGTGATGGGAATTTCAAAAGAAACGACCGAGAGGTTTGTCAGGAGCTAAAACACAAGATTTAAAGAGGTATTTACAGTGGAAACCAGTAGGACCCCAAAGGGAAATAGAACAGGGGGGCACACCAGCAAGTGCTAGATGAGGGTACATAAAACCCAAGGAGGAGGTTGAAGAAGCTGCTATGCAAAACTTGACACCTCCAAAGGCGGTGGGACCAGACAACATCTCTCCATGGGTCCTTAAAGAGGGAGCAGAGA
This sequence comes from Cherax quadricarinatus, assembly GCF_026875155.1. Taxonomy (NCBI): domain Eukaryota; kingdom Metazoa; phylum Arthropoda; class Malacostraca; order Decapoda; family Parastacidae; genus Cherax; species Cherax quadricarinatus. Next base: position 23,556,142 of record NC_069492.1, read on the forward strand.
TATTGTGTGAGCCTTTAAACAAAGATCTTCAACACATCATTTGAAACTGGGCAACCCCCTGAGGTATGGAAAATGGCAAATGTAGTCCCAATTCTTAAAAAGGGAGACAGACATGAGGCACTAAACTACAGACCTGTATCACTAACGTGTATGTATGCAAGGTCATGGAGAAGATCAGGAGGAGAGTGGTGGGGCACCGGAAAGAAACAAGTTGTATAATTGACAACCAGCACGGTTTCCGGGAGGAAAATCCTTTTGTCACAAACCTACTAGAGTTTTATGACAGGTGACAAGTAAGACAAGAGAGAGGGGGGTGGATCGACTGCGTATTTTTGGACTGCAAGAAGGGCCTTCGACACAGTTCCTCACAAGAGTTACTGCAAAAGTAGAGGACCGGCACACATAACAGGAAAGGCACTGCAATGGATCAGAGAATATCTGACAGGGAGGCAACAACGAGTCATGGTACGCGACGAGGTGTCAGAGTGGGCGCCTGTGACAAGCGGGGTTCCACAGGGGTCAGTCCTAGGACCTGTGCTGTTCTTGGTATACGTGAACGACATAACGAAAGGGATAGACTCAGAAGTTGCCCTTTTGTTTGCAGATGATGTGAAGTTAATGAGAAGAATCAAATCCCCGGGAAAGAGGATCAGCGGGCTACAAAGAGACCTGGACAGGCTACAAGCCTGGTCCAGCAACTGGCTCTTGAATTTAACCCTGCCAATATGCAAAGTCATGAAGATTGGGGAAGGGCAAAAAAGACCGCACACACAATATAGTTTAGATGGCCAAAGACTGCAAACCCACTCAAGGAAAAAGATCTGGGGGTGAGTTATAACACCGAACATATCTCCTGAGGCGCACATCAATCAGAAAACTGCCTGCAGCATACGGGCGTGGGCAAACCTACAGATAGCGTTCCGATACCTCAGAAGGATTCGTTTAAGACTCTGTATACCCTCTACGTTAGGCCCATACTGGAGTATGCGCACCAGTTTGGAATCCACACCTAGTCAAGCACGTCAAGAAATTAGAGAAAGTGCAAAGGTTTGCAACCCAAGGGCTAGTTCCCAGAGCTACGGGGATTGTCCTATGAAGAAAGGTTGAGGGAAATCGGTTCTGAAGAACACTGGAGGCCAGGAGGGGCAGGGGAGACAATGATAACGACTATAAAATACTGCGCGGAATAGACGAGGTGGACAAAGACGGGTGTTCCAGAGTTTGGGGCACAGACCAAGAGGTCACAATTGGAAGTTGAAGCTCGATGAATCAAAGGGATGTTAGGAAGTATTTCTTCAGTCATAGAGTAGTCAGGCCATGGAATAGCCTAGAAGGTGATGTGGTAGAGGCAGGAACCATACATAGTTTTAAGGCGAGGTATGATAGAGCTCATGGGGCAGGGAGAGAGAGGACCTAGTAGCAATCAGCGAAGAGGCGGGGCCAGGAGCTGTGACTCGACCCCTGCAACCACAAATAGGTGAGTACACGCACGCAAAACACACACGCACGCAACACACACACACACGCAACACACACACACAACACACAACACGCACACAACACGCATGCACACACACGCAACACACACAACACACAAACACACACACACACACACACACACACACACACACACACACACACACACACACACACACACACACACACACACACAGGTGAGTATAACACCGAGCATGTCTCCGGAAGCACACATCAACCAGATAACTGCTGCAGCTATATGGGCGCCTGGCAAACCTGAGAATGGTGTTCCGATACCTCAGTAAGGAATCGTTCAAGACACTGTACACCGTGTACGTCAGGCCCTTACTGGAGTATGCAGCACCAGTCTGGAACCCACACCTGGTCAAGCACGTCAAGAAATTAGAGAAAGTACAAAGGTTTGCGACAAGGTTAGTTCCAGAGCTCAGGGGAATGTCCTACGAGGAAACGTTAAGGGAAATCGACCTGACGACACTGGAGGACAGGAGGGTCAGGGGAGACATGATAACGACATACAAAATACTGCGTGGAAGAGACAAGGTGGACAGAGACAGAATGTTCCAGAGTTGGGACAAAGCAACAAGGGGTCACAATTGGAAGTTGAAGACGCAGATGAGTCAAAGGGATGTTAGGAAGTATTTCTTTAGTCATAGAGTTGTCAGGAAGTGGAATAGTCTGGCAAGTGAGGTAGTGGAGGCAGGAACCATACATACCTGGAGTTTACCTGGAGAGAGTTCCGGGGGTCAACGCTCCCGTGGCCCGGTCTGTGACCAGGCCTCCTGGTGGATCAGAGCCTGATCAACCAGGCTGTTGCTGCTGGCTGCACGCAAACCAACGTACGAGCCACAGCCCGGCTGGTCAGGAACTGACTTTAGGTGCTTGTCCAGTGCCAGCTTGAAGACTGCCAGGGGTCTGTTGGTAATCCCCCTTATGTATGCTGGGAGGCAGTTGAACAGTCTCGGGCCCCTGACACTTATTGTATGGTCTCTTAACGTGCTAGTGACACCCCTGCTTTTCATTGGGAGAATGTTGCATCGTCTGCCAAGTCTTTTGCTTTCGTAGTGAGTGATTTTCGTGTGCAAGTTCGGTACTAGTCCCTCTAGGATTTTCCAGGTGTATATAATCATGTATCTCTCCCGCCTGCATTCCAAGGAATACAGGTTTAGGAACCTCAAGCGCTCCCAGTAATTGAGGTGTTTTATCTCCCTTATGCGCGCCGTGAAGGTTCTCTGTTACATTTTCTAGGTCAGCAATTTCACCTGCCTTGAAAGGTGCTGTTAGTGTGCAGCAATATTCCAGCCTAGATAGAACAAGTGACCTGAAGAGTGTCATCATGGGCTTGGCCTCCCTAGTTTTGAAGGTTCTCATTATCCATCCTGTCATTTTTCTAGCAGATGCGATTGATACAATGTTATGGTCCTTGAAGGTGAGATCCTCCGACATAATCACTCCCAGGTCTTTGACGTTGGTGTTTCGCTCTATTTTGTGGCCAGAATTTGTTTTGACTCTGATGAAGATTTAATTTCCTCGTGTTTACCATATCTGAGTAATTGAAATTTCTAATCGTTGAACTTCATATTGTTTTCTGCAGCCCACTGAAAGATTTGGTTGATGTCTGCCTGGAGCCTTGCAGTGTCTGCAATGGAAGACACTGTCATGCAGATTCGGGTGTCATCTGCAAAGGAAGACACGGTGCTGTGGCTGACATCCTTGTCTATGTCGGATATGTGGATGAGGAACAAGATGGGGCGAGTACTGTGCCTTGTGGAACAGAGCTTTTCACCATAGCTGCCTCGGACTTTACTCTGTTGACGACTACTCTCTGTGTTCTGTTAGTGAGGAAATTATAGATCCATCGACCCGACTTTTCCTGTTATTCCTTTAGCACGCATTTTGTGCGCTATTACGCCATGGACACACTTGTCGAAGGCTTTGCAAAGTCTGTATATATTACATCTGCATTCTTTTTATCTTCTAGTGCATTTAGGACCTTGTCGTAGTGATCCAATAGTTGAGACAGACAGGAGCGACCTGTTCTAAACCCATGTTGCCCTGGGTTGTGTAACTGATGGGTTTCTAGATGGGTGGTGATCTTGCTTCTTAGGACCCTTTCAAAGATTTTTTTTGATATGGGATGTTAGTGCTATTGGTCTGTAGTTCTTTGCTGTTGCTTTACTGCCCCCTTTGTGGAGTGGGACTATGTCTGTTGTTTTTAGTAACTGTGGGACGACCCGTGTCCATGCTCCCTCTCCATAGGATGGAAAAGGCTCGTGATAGGGGCTTCTTGCAGTTCTTGATGAACACAGAGTTCCATGAGTCTGGCCTGGAGCAGAGTGCATGGGCATGTCATTTATCGCCTGTTCGAAGTCATTTGGCGTCAGGATAACATCGGATAGGCTTGTGTTAATCAAATTTTGTGGCTCTCTCATAAAAAATTCATTTTGATCTTCGACTCTCAGTCTGGTTAGCGGCTTGCTAAAAACTGAGTCATATTGGGACTTGAGTAGCTCACTCATTTCCTTGCTGTCATCTGTGTAGGACCCATCTTGTTTAAGTAGGGGCCCAATACTGGACGTTGTTCTCGACTTTGATTTGGCATAGGAAGAAGAAATACTTTGGGTTTCTTTCGATTTCATTTATGGCTTTTAGTTCTTCCCGCAATTCCTGACTCCTATAAGATTCCTTTAGCTTAAGCTCGATGCTTGCTATTTCTCTGATCAGTGTCTCCCTACGCATTTCAGATATATTGACCTCTTTTAGCCGCTCTGTTATTCTTTTCCGTCGCCTGTAAAGGGAGCGCCTGTCTCTTTCTATTTTACATCTACTACTCCTTTTTCTTAGAGGAATAAGCCTTGTGCATACATCGAGTGCCACCAAGTTAATCTGTTCTAGGCATAAGTTGGTTTACTTGGTCCCACTTTGTTTTTGTTATTGAAGTTGAATTTGGTGAATGCTCCCTCGTGACTAGTCTCATTATGTCGGTCTGGGGCTCCACGCATACATGTCTGAAACCTCAATTATGTTGTGATCCGAGTATATTGTTTTTGATATGGTGACATTTCTTATCAGATCATCATTGTTAGTGAAGATGAGGTCTAGTGTATTCTCCAGTCTAGTAGGCTCTATTATTTGCTGGTTTAAATTGAATTTTGTGCAGAGATTTAAAAGCTCGTGTGAGTGTGAGTTTTCATCAGAGCTGCCTCCTGGTGTTATTACTGCAACAAATATTATTTGCTATATTTCTCCATTTTAGGTGCCTTAAGTTGAAATCCCCAGGAGCAAGATGTTGAGTGCTGGAGCTGGAAGATTTTCCAGACAGTGGTCAATTTTTAACCAGCTGTTCCTGGAATTGCTGGGATGTTGCATCCGGAGGCTTGTAGACTACCACAATGACTAGGTTTTGGTTCTCGACCTTTACTGCTAAAACTTCCACTACATCATTTGAGGCATTAAGCAGTTCTGTGCAAACAAGTGACTCTGCAATGTACAGGCCAACCCCCCCCCCTTTTGCCTGTTCACTCTGTCACATCTGTATAGGTTGTAACCTGGGATCCATATTTCGTTGTCCAAGTGATCCTTTATGTGGGTCTCAGTGAAAGCCGCGAGCATTGCCTTTGCCTCTGCAAGCAGTCACGGATTGAAAGGTATTTTGTTGTTTGTTGCTGGCTTTAGACCCTGTATATTTGCAAAGAAGAATGTCATTGGACTGGTGGTATTGTTGGTACTGGGGGGGGGATTTTTTTCCGGCATTAGTATCTGTATCTGTTGGTTTGGAGTGGAGGCCATCGACTGTGGTTCCACTCCAGGAATGACTGGATTTGGTGTACGATTTCTGCCATTTCCTGCCAGTTTTTTTTTTTCCTGGCACTAAAAAACCTTGAGTGGCTGTGGCTACCCAGGTTTTCCCATGGCCTGGATGTTTTGTATCTTTTTGTCCCCTTTAGATGGTGTGCCTGGCAATTTAAGTTATAGCACAGTCTTTCCTGTACTGAAGAGGTACACAGTTCAGGGTGAAAAAGCTTACAGGAAGGGAGTTTGCATTTTCCTGTTGTCATATGGGCATGGCATTTTCTAGGGTGGTCATAGTTGCACGTCCCGTCTGTTTTTCCAGATTTCCCATGTCTGCAGATACCAAGTGCATAGTATGTGCACAGGCTTGGTTTCCCTTTGCCTTGGGTTTCTGTGACTGTATTCCCTGTTGGTGCATGTTTCCCTGTCTTATTCCTATCCTCCCTAGCACCAACAATGGAGCTCCCACCAGTTGTTTTTGGTAATTATATCCTCACTATTGCTAGTGGAGTCCTCTTGTTTGCTATTTCCTGTGGTATTTCTAGGGTTTTCATATTGGTTTTATCTTATCTTTGACTACACTTGTTTCCCTACTACGGTTCCTGTCCCCTATGAGGTCATTTATATGTTATTCCTTCCTGCGTATAATTCCCCACTACCTGGACAAATCTCCAGCTTCACCATTACTGTCTCCCAGGACAGCACCTCCAACTTCACCATTACTGTCTCCCAGGACAGCACCTCCAGCTTCACCATTACTGTCTCCCAGGACAGCACCTCCAGCTTCACCATTACTGTCTCCAGGACAGCACCTCCAGCTTCACATTACTGTCTCCCAGGACAGCACCTCCAACTTCACCATACTGTCTCCCAGACAGCACTATCAGCCCCACATTTACTACCAGGACATCACCTCCAGCCTTACAGTTTCTGACTACATGGCCAGTATCAAGGGCAGTAACATTCAGCCCAGACTTTTTATGTTCCCATTGTTGTAGAAAGCTTCCCGGTTGTCTATGAAAGCAGCTTTGATGTTATCCTCTTTTAATACCCTTGTGATTTTAGTCCACAGATTTATCTCATTTGGGCATACCCAAAAACACTTCCTGTTTTAATACTGCTTGTAGCTAGTTCTGGGATATCTGCACAAGGGGCGTGACACCAATTTCCACAAAAATGACAATTTATCCATGTGGAAGCCCGTTTGTTTGATTGACCGCAGACTACACAGAGCTTCATAGTGATTTGAATGGTTAATTTACTGTAATTCTACTAGCAGCCTCTTGAATATTCTATTAATAACTCCTTAAATGAAGCTCTAGCTATTTGTATTTCTATTTCTAACTGTACTTGTATATTGGACAGCTTACCGTGTACGTTCCTGATTTATATTTATTGTTTGTGTTTGATAGGGGCGCCTACAACCTCATCCGTTTACAGTCTGCTTTATTGTCCAACGAATCCGTTTGAAACCAGTCAAGGGTTCGGACCAGTCAAGGGTTCAGACCAGTCAAGGGTTCGGACCACTCAAGGGTTCGGACCAGTCAAGGGTTCGGACCAGTCGATCTGCTCTGATCAGTGGGTCACTTATTTAAAACATACTAGTCGGTGATTTGAGCTAACACATGAAGGATCTACTGGAAATTATCTACCCGAGTAATATGTGATTTGATTGATACAAAAGTATAACTTGCGTGTTGAAGAACCGGTGATTTCTGGCAGATGAGGTATGATAAAGCTCATGGAGCAGGGAGAGAGAGGACCTAGTAGCACTCAGTGAAGAGGCGGGGCCAGGAGCTGAGTCTCGACCCCTTCAACCACAACTGGGTGAGTACACACAGTGACCTTGGCAAGGTGGAACTATCTTAGGGAGTTCCCGCGTCCAGCTTCAGTACTCCTGACGTCATGTCCACAACAACAAGCTTATATATGCTTTTTAAAACCCCAGCTTGCAAGCTTACGTCAATAACCAACATATATTAAAGACAACTAAGCTTATTGTCGGTTTATATACACTGGGATGTATGTCTCTCAGTGTATATACACTGGTAGTTTACATTATCACCATCGTAGGTGTTAAAGTATTGACTGGTGGTGTACAGGTGATAGTCTTAATGACCCTCGTGTAGTAGATAGTCTTAATGGCCCTTGTGTGGTATATAGTCTTAATGACCCTCGTGTAGTAGATAGTCTTAATGGCCCTCGTGTGGTATATAGTCTTAATGACCCTCGTGTGGTAGTCTTAATGACCCTCGTGTGGTAGATAGTCTTAATGGCCCTTGTGTGGTATATAGTCTTAATGACCCTCGTGTGGTAGTCTTAATGACCCTCGTGTAGTAGATAGTCTTAATGACCCTCGTGTAGTAGATAGTCTTAATGACCCTCGTGTAGTAGATAGTCTTAATGACCCTCGTGTGGTATATAGTCTTAATGACCCTCGTGTGATAGTCTTAATGACCCTCGTGTGGTAGATAGTCTTAATGACCCTCGTGTGGTATATAGTCTTAATGACCCTCGTGTAGTAGATAGTCTTAATGGCCCTCGTGTGGTATATAGTCTTAATGACCCTCGTGTGGTAGTCTCAATGACCCTCGTGTGGTATATAGTCTTAATGACCCTCGTGTAGTAGTCTTAATGACCCTCGTGTAGTAGATAGTCTTAATGACCCTCGTGTGGTAGTCTTAATGACCCTCGTGTAGTAGATAGTCTTAATGACCCTCGTGTAGTAGATAGTCTTAATGACCCTCGTGTAGTAGATAGTCTTAATGACGCTCGTGTAGTAGTCTTAATGACCCTCGTGTGGTATATAGTCTTAATGACCCTCGTGTAGTAGATAGTCTTAATGACCCTCGTGTAGTAGTCTTAATGACCCTCGTGTAGTAGATAAACAGTCTTAATGACCCTCGTGTAGTAGGTAGTCTTAATGACCCTCGTGTAGTAGATAGTCTTAATGACCCTCGTGTAGTAGATAGTCTTAATGACCCTCGTGTAGTAGATAAACAGTCTTAATGACCCTCGTGTAGTAGATAGTCTTAATGACCCTCGTGTAGTAGATAGTCTTAATGACCCTCGTGTAGTAGATAGTCTTAATGACCCTCGTGTAGTAGATAGTCTTAATGACCCTCGTGTAGTAGATAGTCTTAATGACCCTCGTGTAGTAGTCTTAATGACCCTCGTGTAGTAGGTAGTCTTAATGACCCTCGTGTAGTAGATAGTCTTAATGACCCTCGTGTAGTAGTCTTAATGACCCTCGTGTAGTAGGTAGTCTTAATGACCCTCGTGTAGTAGATAGTCTTAATGACCCTCGTGTAGTAGATAGTCTTAATGACCCTCGTGTAGTAGATAGTCTTAATGACCCTCGTGTAGTAGATAGTCTTAATGACCCTCGTGTAGTAGTCTTAATGACCCTCGTGTAGTAGATAGTCTTTATTATCCTCGTGTAGTAGGTAGTCTTAATGACCCTCGTGTAGTAGATAGTCTTTATTATCCTCGTGTAGTAGGTAGTCTTAATGACCCTCGTGTAGTAGATAGTCTTAATGACCCTCGTGTAGTAGTCTTAATGACCCTCGTGTAGTAGGTAGTCTTAATGACCCTCGTGTAGTACATAGTCTTAATGACCCCCGTGTAGTAGATAGTCTTAATGACCCTCGTGTAGTAGATAGTCTTAATGACCCTCGTGTAGTAGGTAGTCTTAATGACCCTAGTGGAGTAGATAGTCTTAATGACCCTTGTGTAGTAGATAGTCTTAATGACCCTAGTGGAGTAGATAGTCTTAATGACCCTAGTGGAGTAGTCTTAATGACCCTAGTGGAGTAGATAGTCTTAATGACCCTAGTGGAGTAGATAGTCTTAATGACCCTCGTGTAGTAGATAGTCTTAACGACCCTTGTGTAGTAGATAGTCTTAATGACCCTCGTGTAGTAGATAGTGTCATGTAGGGGGGTATCGGAATGAATAGGATATAAGTGGGGAATATGGGAGTAAGGGAGTCAGTAGGCAGGGGACAGGCGAGGCAGTAGGAGGGATGAGTGCGGAGGTAGGTAATGTGAGGTCACTGGTGACTACAACTTCACCTCTCATTACTCTACCCACCACTCCACACTACTCACCCTCTCACTACTTTAACTAAACATAAATAAATGGAAATAAGAATAAATAACGGGGACAGTGAATATTACTATTCTACTCAAACACAGTTTATTATTAAGTCCTTGTACAATAATATATTTGGGAACAGGAGTACATCATTGGGGTTTAGATAAATGGGATGGTACACATAAGCAGTGAGACAGGGAATACAATCAACTTGACCAAAATGAATATAACTTACAAATAGTACAGAGGACAGTTCACTACATGAACTAAGCCACAGGTCCCAAGACCTACACAGCATGAGTACTGCGCCAAGCCAGTACTCTGCCCAATGTCTCCAACAGTCCTCCCGAGACTCTCCAGCTCAGCTCTGCTCACAGGCCAGAGCTCCACTTGAATCTCCAGCAGCCGTCTCCCTGCTCAGAGCTCTGCACCCCAGCAGCAGCTCCGCTCGAAGTCTCTCAGAGCTCTGCACCCCAGCAGCAGCTCCGCTCGAAGTCTCTCAGAGCTCTGCACCCAGGCCAGGGCTCCGGCCGAATCTCCTCTGCTCAGCTGTTCCTTGGGTTTATATGGTGGTCCAAGCACCCTCCACAACCACGTGTACGACCTGACGCCTAGGTCTGACGCCGTCAAGAACAAAAGACCTCAGACGTGGGCGTGGCTACAGACGTTTGCCAAGGCAAGGTGTGACCATATAATTGGTTAAATTAGGTCTCCCCAGACACCTCACAAGCCCAGCTGGACTACATCACAATAGTCTTAATGACCCTCGTGTAGTAGAGAGTCTTAATGACCCTCGTGTAGTAGTCTTAATGACCCTTGTGTAGTAGTCTTAATGACCCTCGTGTAGTAGATAGTCTTAATGGCCCTCGTGTAGCAGACAGTCTTAATGACCCTCATGTAGTAGACAGTCTTAATGACCCTCGTGTAGTAGATAAACAGTCTTAATGACCCTCGTGTAGTAGATAGTCTTAATGGCCCTCGTGTAGCAGACAGTCTTAATGACCCTCATGTAGTAGACAGTCTTAATGACCCTCGTGTAGTAGATAAACAGTCTTAATGACGCTCGTGTAGTAGACAGTCTTAATGACCCTCGTGTAGTAGATAGTCTTAATGACCCTCGTGTAGTAGACAGTCTTAATGACCCTCGTGTAGTAGACAGTCTTAATGACCCTCGTGTAGTCTTAATGACCCTCGTGTAGTAGACAGTCTTAATGACCCTCGTGTAGTAGATAGTCTTAATGACCCTCGTGTAGTAGATAGACTTGAAACTCTCATTCATCCTTCAAAACATCAATAATAACACACTTTCTGTACCACAAAAATACCTCGACTGACGTAGAGAAAACGTTCTTACAAGCCTGAGACTTTTCGCCCACACTATACCCAGCCTGGGCAGCAGTGACAAGCACAGCTGACAGATTGTCAGTCTACTGGCTGACACCCATACACCCATAATAAGACCATCATGAATGCTGGGTATGTCCTCCCATACCTTGGATCAGGTCCCATCACCTGGAATTAAAGATGTGTTGACTCATGCGGATTTAGCGCTTTCTCGTTGATAATGAGAGTCGTGGTATGACGTTAATTATGCCTGGGCGGTAATGATGTCATGGGTAATGAATATTTAATGAGTTTGATTGACGTGTTGCTAGTGATGCTGTGTGTCCAGATGACTTGTGTCCCCGTGGGTCAGGTGGTGACCCCGTGGGTCAGGTGGTGACCCCGTGGGTCAGGTGGTGTCCCCGTGGGTCAGGTGGTGACCCCGTGGGTCAGGTAGTGACCCTGTGGGTCAGGTGGTGACCCCGTGGGTCAGGTAGTGACCCTGTGGGTCAGGTGGTGACCCCGTGGGTCAGGTGTGACCCCGTGGGTCAGGTGGTGATTCCGTGGGTCAGGTAGTGTCCCCGTGGGTCAGGTGGTGTCCCCGTGGGTCAGGTGGTGACCCCGTGGGTCAGGTGGTGTCCCCGTGGGTAAGGTGGTGACCCCGTGGGTCAGGTGTGACCCCGTGGGTTAGGTGGTGACCCCGTGGGTCAGGTGGTGACCCCGTGGGTCAGGTGGTGACCCCGTGGGTCAGGTGGTGAC
>NC_069492.1:23572604-23604458 GCF_026875155.1 Cherax quadricarinatus
AGGGAGCGTGAGGTGCCTTGCTTTCACCGCTCCTGACCTTGATAATGCTCCGGGGCTCTTGATCCAGGGAGCGTGAGGTGCCTTGCTTTCACCGCTCCTGACCTTGATGCTGCTTCAGGGCTCTTGGATCCAGGGAGCGTGAGGTGCCTTGCTTTCACCGCTCCTGACCTTGATAATGCTCCAGGGCTCTTGATACAGGGAGCGTGAGATGCCTTGCTTTCACCGCTCCTGACCTTGATAATGCTCCAGGGCTCTTGATCCAGGGAGCGTGAGGTGCCTTGCTTTCACAGCTCCTGACCTTGATGCTGCTTCAGGGCTCTTGATCCAGGGAGCGTGAGTAGCCTTGCTTTCACCGCTCCTGACCTTGATAATGCTCCAGGTCTCTTGATCCAGGGAGCGTGAGGTGCCTTGCTTTCACCGCTCCTGACCTTGATAATGCTCCAGGGCTCTTGATCCAGGGAGCGTGAGGTGCCTTGCTTTCACAGCTCCTGACCTTGATGCTGCTTCAGGGCTCTTGATCCAGGGAGCGTGAGGTGAATTGCTTTCACAGCTCCTGACCTTGATAATGCTCCAGGGCTCTTGATCCAGGGAGCGTGAGGTGCCCTGCTTTCACTGCTCCTGACCTTGATGCTGCTCCAGGGCTCTTCATCCAAGGAATTTATCTGCTCTGTATACTCATGTGATACATACATGTGTGCACATACACGAACATGCACAAACACGCACATACACAAGCATACACATACACGTATACACCACTACCACCACTACTACTAGCACTACCACCACTACTACTAGCACTACCACCACTACTACTAGCACTACCACCACTACTAACACTACCACCACTACTACTAGCACTACCACCACTACTACTAGCACTACCACCACTACTACTAGCACTACCACCACTACTACTAGCACTACCACCACTAGCACTACCACCACTACTACTAGCACTACCACCACTAGCACTACCACCACTACTAGCACTACCACCACTACTACTAGCACTACCACTACTACTAGCACTACCACCACTACTACTAGCACTACCACTACTACTAGCACTACCACTACTACTAGCACTACCACCACTACTAGCACTACCACCACTACTAGCACTACCACCACTAGCACTACCACCACTAATACTAGCACTACCACTACTACTAGCACTACCACTGTTACAAAAAACGCGATTCTAAAAGCTTAGAGATCTCCAGGTAATACTAGAAAGGACTGCCCTTCTAGCATCCAGCCTGTTACTGGGTTTTCGTAACAAGTAGTCAGTATCCTTGTCCAATTATCCATTAGAATTCAGTATTATTCAATAGTGCTTGAGGATTACAACTGGTAGGCTACTAACTAGAGAAATTAAAATTTAATAAATTTATTAAGTCTAGAGGTATATTATCAAAGTAAATTAAATTAAATTAATCACAGCAATCAAAATAAAATCAATCTCTCGGGTTCAATATTATTGTGCTGAAAGCACATATCACATTTATAATTCTTAAGTACCGTCTGGTACATTAACATTTAATAAGATATTACAAATATGTACAAGTTTGTGTATGTGTGTAAGTGCTCTAAGTAGTTCGCTATGTCTCACGACTCGACTAGACTTAAACAAGTGACTGACAAAATCCTCACATAAACTAATTTCTTGACCGACTGGCAACCAGAACAGTCTGCTTGAACAATGAAAAGAATGCTAAGCCCAATAGCCATATAACAAGAGACTGCGACACAATCAGGATCAAGGAGATAATATAACTACACTAAGCAGGGACCATCAGCAGATCCTCCACAAAAGTTACAAAACTCCCATACTACTGAATCTAAGTTCAGCATAGGAAAAACCCTGACTGTGACAATACACAGAAACCAGTACAAAATTAGGTCAGAAGCTATAGCTAAGGACCTGAGATGTTCAGAGTGTCTATGTGACACACAACCTCAGTACAACGTCGAAAATCACAAAGTCTATACAATGTTCTGTGAACAGAGTTCTACAGAACTAACAAGAATAATGAGACAGACAATCTGTCCAACCACCAAGAGAGTCTAGAGCAGACTGAATACTTCACGAGAGGTGAGGACCCCCCCCCCTCGATCACGTGATAGCCCCGTGGACAGCACAGCTCAGAAGCCGGCAGTATAACGAGCGACAAGCGATAATTACAGTAGTTTGACAATCAAGACTTGAACTGAGCACATATTATATACATCCTAACAACATAAGTCAAATAACAATATAACAGTCAAATAATAATATAAAGTCATACATTTACGATTTAGCTATTATCGCAATTATAAGCAATATAAAATTAAATGAAAAGGTAATATACATTATATATACATAATAATCATTGTAACCCATTCAGGGGTTGCAACAACCACTACCACCACTACTACCACTGCCACCATTACTACCACCACCACTACTACTACCACCACTACTACCACCACCACTACTACCACCACCACTACTACCACTGCCACCATTACTACCACCACCACCACTTTTACCACCACTACTACCACTGCCACCATTACTACCACCACCACTACTACTACCACCACTACTACCACCACCACTACCACCACTACTACCACTGCCACCATTACTACCACCACCACTACTACCACTGCCACTACTACCACCACCACTACTACCACCACTACTACCACCACCACCACCACTACTACCACCACTACTACCACCACCACTACTACCACCACTACTACCACTACCACCACCACCACTACCACCACACCACCACTACTACCACCACTACCACCACCACTACTAACCACCACTACTACCACCACCACTACTACCACCACCACTACTAACCACCACCACTACTACCACCACCACTACAAAACACCAACACCACTACTACCACACACCACCACTACTCCACCACCACCACCACTACTACTACCACCACCACCACCACTACTACTACCACCACCATCACTACTACTACCACCACCACCACTACTACTACCACTGCCAATACCACCACCACTACTACTACCACACCACCACCACCACTACTACTACCATCACTACTACCACCACTACTACCACCACTACTACCACCACCACTACTACCACCACTACTACCACCACCACTTCTACCACCACTACCACCACCACTACTACCTCTACCACCACCACAACTATTACCACCACTACCACCACTACTACCACCACCACTACTACAACCACCACTACTACCACCACCACTAGTACTACCACCACCACTAACCACCACCACTACCCACCACCACTATTACCACCACCACTACTACCACCATCACTACTACCACCCACCACCACTACCACCACCACTACTACCACCACCACCACTACCACCACCACTACTACCACTACCACCACCACCACTGTACCACCCCCCACTACTTACCCCACCACTAAAACACCACCCCCACTACCCCCCCCCCACCCAGCTGAACTCATACAATGTAGTGGGGTAGTAACCCCCACTACTATTTTGATGTTCACTGGCTTGGAGGTGTCTTGGAGCCCTTTTTTTCAATTTTTGGGGGCACACCTTGCCTTGGCAAACTCTGTCACCCACGCCCACGCTGAGGTCTTTTGTTCTTGACGCGCAGCCCGGGCGTCGGTCGTCCGGGTGGTTGTGGAGGGTGCTTGGCCCCCCAATAAACCCAAGGAACAGTGAGCAGAGGAGATTCGGCCGGACCCCGGGGCCTGGGTGCAGAGCTCTAGAATTTCGAGGGGAGCTGCGCGGGGTCAGGCTCGAGAGACTTCGACGGATGCTGCGGGGGTGCGAGCTGAGAGCTTCAGCGGAGCTTGCTGGGGTGCAGACTCTGGAGACTTCAAGCAGAGTCTGCTGGGGTGCAAGCCTGAAGACTTTGGCGGAGCTGCTGCTGGGGGCAGAGCTTAGAGATTCGAGCGGAGGCTGCGGGGGTGCAGAGCTCAGAGCAGGGGACGTGTGGAGATTAAAGGGGGCCCTTGGCCTGTGGCAGGCTGAGCGGAGGTCTCGGGGGATGTTGGAGGCAGGGGGCAGAGTACGGCTTGGAGCTATCATGCTTTTTGGGTCTTGGGACCTGTGGCTTTTTCCCGTAGTGAACTGTCCTCTTACTATTTGAAGTTAATTCATTTTGGAAAGGTTTGTGTTCCCCTGTCCACTGCTTTGTGTCCTTCCCCATTATCTAAACCCCAATGATGTTCTCCTGCCCAAATATAATTTATTGACGGCTTTTCTTTTTTGGTAGAATAGAATATTATTCCCCCGTTATTTTCTTTTTTCCTTTTTATTTATGTTTAGTAAAAGTGTGAGAGGGGTGAGTATGGGGAGTGGTGGGTAAAGAGAAAATGAAGTAAAGTGAAGTACCGTGTCACATTTTACTCTTACCTCCGCCTCCCTACCTTGCCCATCTCCTCCCAAATTTCCCTCACCACTTCCAACCCCCAATTTAGCAAAAGTTTAAAAATTACCCCCCCCCCTAAAAACCCAAAAACCCACACCACCAAACCAACTACCACCACACAAAAACACCACCCACCACCACACTACCCACCACCACCCCCACAAACTAAACCACCATTAAAACCAACTAAAAACCACCACCAAAAGACACACCCCCACCAAATAAACCAACTATTTAAAAAACCAATAAAACCCCCAACATTATAAAAAACAAACCAATACAAAACCAACAAACCATAAAAATTAAATATAAAACTACAAACCCCCAACATACTAAAAAAAAATAAACTACCACTTTTTCAAAATATACCCAAAAATTTTCCCCAACCATACCCCCACCACTTATAAAAACCCAAATATAAAACCAAACAAAATAAAAACTTAAACCTCCAAATATTAATAAATAAAAAAAAGATATATACCAAACCAAACTTAACCCGAATAAAAATACTTATTTAAAAAAAATATTAAAAACCACCAAATACTAATCAAAATAACTATAAAGACTACAACCAAAAAACTACCAAAAAAAAAAAAACCCCCTAAAAATTAAAAAAACTAAAATATAAAAAAAAAACCCCATTATAAAAAAAACCCAAAATACATAAAAAATCATATAAAAAACCCCCCAATAAAAAATAAAATACCACCCCAAACTCCAAAACCCCCAAAACAACCCAAAAACCCCCCCCCAAAACCAATACCACCAAAACCCCCCCCCAAACCCCAACCGAAAAACCCACCCCAAACCAAAAAACCCCCCCACCCCCTTTTCCCCAAAAAAAAACCAAAATACAACCAAAAAAAAACCCCCAAAACTACAAACCCCCACCCCCACCTTTAAAAACCCCCCCCCTAAAAAACAAAATAAAACCCCCACCAATACCCCCCCCCCCCCCAATTTTAATACACACCCCTTTACACAACCCAACCCCCACCACCAACACCCCGAACATACCCCCCACCACCCCCCCCACCCACTACACCCCCCAAACCCCCCCCACCCACCTTCCCCCCACCCCCCCTACTACAACCCCCCCCCAACCCCCAAACTCCCCCAACACACAACCACCCCACACTAAAACCACCACCCAACCACCACCCCCACTCCCCCCAACCCACCCCCACCACACACCCACCCCCCCAAACCCCAAACTACCCCCCACACATACTTCCCCCCCCACCACCAACAAACCACCCCCCCACCACCACACACCACCCCCCCCAAAACCACCCCCCCCCAAACCCAACTCTGGTATGATATGGGCTGGGTTGCTGTTGTGTGTGGGGGTTGGGAGGGCGTGGTTGTGGCGTGTTTGTAGTGATGTACTGTGTGTTGTTTTGTGTGTTGTGTGTGTGTGGGGGGTGTGTATTGTTGTACTTAGTGCGTGTCTGTGTGTGTATGGTGTGTGTTGTTTGTGTGGTGTGTGTTCTGTGCGTATCTTTGTTTGGTGTGACGACATCCGTGTCTGTGTGTGGGTTATTGTGTGTGTGTCTGTGCGTATGTGCGTAATTGTTATGTGTATGTGCGTTTGGTTCTGGTGTGTTGTTATTGTGTGTGTGTGTGGGTTATGTGCGTATCTTTGTGTGTAGGTACCGTGGTTCTGTGTGTGTATTGTATGTGTATGTGTGAGTATATGATTGTGCTGGTTGTATGTGTGTGTTGTATGTGCTTGGCTGTGTGTGTATTGTCGTAACTGTCTGTGTGTCGCCGTTAATTTGTGAGGTTTTTGTCTTGTCTTTGTGGTGTTATGTGACCATGTCTGTGTGCATTGCGTGCCTATGCGCTCCGTTGTCTGCGTTTTATCGCTGAGTTCTCTTTCGGTGTTTGGGGGGTTTTGAGTGGTACTGTGTTGTTGTAATGTGCGGTTTTGTCTGACTGTGTTGTATTGGTTGTTTGTGTGCGTCATGTGGTTGGATAGGTGTGTGTATTTGGCGTGTTTTGTGCTGGGTGTATTGCGTTGTCATGTGGAAGATATGTGCGTCGCAGTCTATCTTTGTTCTGTTGGTATGTGCGTGTCCTTTGTATTGCGGTGTTGTGTGCGTATGTGCGTTATATTTGTGGTGTATGTGCGTTTTGGTGTTTATATGTGTATGGGCGTTGTCTTGGTATTGTTGTATGTGTGCGTATGTGCGTATACTTTGTTGTGTATGTGCGTCAGCTCGTTTGTCTTGTGTATGCGAGTTGATGTCTGTGTATGCGCGTTTTTTTTGTTTCTGCTGTATGTATTGAGTTTTTTGTATTTTGTGGTATATGTGCAGTTATCTTTGTGATGTTATGTGGCGTGCCTGTGTGTGTTATTGCGTCGTGATGTGTGCGTATGTGCGTATTATTTGTTGTGGCATGTGCGTTTGGTTCTGTGTATGTGCCGTTTTGCGTGGTCGGTGTATCAGTGGCGTTGGTCTGTAGTGTGTATTTTTGCTTTGTATGTTGTACGTATGTGCGTAATCTTTGTGTGTATTGTGCGTGTGTTTTCGGCATGGCCTCTGTGTGTTGTATTGTGAGGGCTTCTTTGCTTGTGTGCGAATCATGTGGTTATACTTTGTGTTGTATGTACCGTGTTATGGTTTGTGCCGTGCTCTGTGTAGTGCGGGTCTGTGTTGTTTGTTATTGCGTGCATGTGTGCGCTATTGTGCGTTTTTCTTTGTGTGTTTTGGCGCGCTGTGTGTGTGTAATGAGTGCAGTGTGTCGTTATGTGCGTATCTTTCGTGTCTGTTATGTGCGTATGTCTGTCGTATGTGTTGGTGTCTTGGGTGCGTATTGTGCGTATCTTTGTGTGTTGGTGCGGGCGTATTTGGTCTGTGTTGGGTATTGCGTTTTGCAGGTATGGTGACGTATGTTGCGTATTCTTCTGTGTAGTGTTTGTTCGCGGTATTGTTGTGCTGTGTTTGTGTATTGCGTGTGGATGTGTGGTTGGTGAGTATCTTTGGCTGTGGTATGTGCGTGTTCTTCATGTTTGGGGCTGTATCTGCGTGCATTGTGTAGCGTGCGTAAGTGCGTTTCTTTGTCATGTGCTTGTCTTCCGTGTCTGTGTATGTGCGTGGTCTAGTGTGTCTGTATTTTGAGTGTCTGTAGTGTGTATGTGCGGTCTGTGTATGTATTGCGTGTATGTGTCTGTGTTATGTGGTATCTTTGTGTGGTATGTGCGTACGTGCAATTTTGTGTCTGTTGGTTGTGGTTGTCTGTGATGTGTGTTGCGTTGTCTGTGTGTGTGTGTGGTGTTTTGAATTTGTCTATGTTTGTGTGTTATTGCGGGTTCTGGTTGTCGTTGGATCGGTCATCTTTGGATGTGCAGTTTGTCTGTGCTCATGTTGCGTTGTTCTTTGTGATAAGATTAGATAAGTTTTCGTTTGTTTGGGATTTTTAACCCCCGGAGCAGGGTTAGCCACCCAGGATAACCCAAGAAAGTCAGTGCGTCATCGAGGACTGTCTAACTTATTTCCATTGTGGTCCTTAATCTTGTCCCCCAGGATGCCACCCACACCAGTCGACTAACACCCGGGTACCTATTTGCTGCTAGGTGAACAGGACAACAGGTGTAAGGAAACGTGTCGAAATGTTTCCACCCGCCGGGAATCGAACCCGGGCCCTCCGTGTGTGAAGCGGGAGCTTTACCCACCAGGCCACCGGGCCACCGGTGTGTGTATGTGCGTGTCTGTGTACCTGGAGGTTACCTGGAGGTTATTCCGGGGATCAACGCCCCCCGCGGCCCGGTCCATGACCAGGCCTCCCGATGGATCAGGGCCTGATCAACCAGGCTGTTACTGCTGGCCGCACGCAGTCCAACGTACGAGCCACAGCCCGGCTGATCCGGCACTGACTTTATGTATCTGTCCAGCTCTCTCTTGAAGGCAGCCAGGGGTCTTGAAGGCAGCCAGGGGTCTTGAAGGCAGCCAGGGGTCTTGAAGGCAGCCAGGGGTCTTGAAGACAACCAGGGGTCTTGAAGGCAGCCAGGGGTCTTGAAGACAACCAGGGGTCTTGAAGGCAGCCAGGGGTCTTGAAGGCAGCCAGGGGTCTTGAAGACAACCAGGGGTCTTGAAGGCAGCCAGGGGTCTTGAAGACAACCAGGGTCATGAAGGCAGCCAGGGGTCTTGATGGCAGCCAGGGTCTTGAAGCAGCCAGGGGTCTTGAAGGCAGCCAGGGGTCTTGAAGGCAGCCAGGGGTCTTGAAGGCAGCAAGGGTCTTGAAGGCAGCCAGAGGTCTTGAAGGCAGCCAGGGGTCTTGAAGGCAGCCAGGGGTCCTTGAAGGCAGCCAGGGGTCTTGAAGGCAGCCAGGGGTCTTGAAGGCAGCCAGGGTCTTGAAGGCAGCCAGGGGTCTTGAAGCAGCCAGGAGTCTTGAAGGCAGCCAGGGGTCTTGAAGGCAGCCAGGGGTCTTGAAGGCAGCCAGGGGTCTTGAAGGCAGCCAGGGGTCTTGAGGGCAGCCAGGGGTCTTGAAGGCAGCCAGGGGTCTTGAAGGCAGCCAGGGGTCTTGAAGGCAGCCAGGGGTCTTGAAGGCAGCCAGGGGTCTTGAAGGCAGCCAGGGGTCTTGAAGGCAGCCAGGGGTCTTGAAGACAGCCAGGGGTCTTGAAGGCAGCCAGGGGTCTTGAAGACAGCCAGGGGTCTTGAAGACAGCCAGGGGTCTTGAAGGCAGCCAGGGGTCTTGAAGACAGCCAGGGGTCTTGAAAGCAGCCAGGGGTCTTGAAGGCAGCCAGGGGTCTTGAAGACAGCCAGTGTATGTGAGTGTTTTTGTGTGTATATGAGGGTCTGTGTGTATGTGCGTGTCTGTGTGTGTATTGCGTGTATGTGTGCGTATGTGCGTATCTTTGTGTGTGTGTGCGTGTATGTGTATGTGCGAGTCTTTGTGTGTATATGAGTGTGTGTGTGTATTGCGTGTATGTGTGCGTATGTACGTATCTTTGTGTGTGAGTGTCTTTGTGTGTATATGAGTGTTTGTGTGTGTGTGCGCGTGTCTGTGTGTGCATGCGCCTGTATGTGTATGTTCATGCATCTGTGTCTGTACATAAGGCTGGCCCATGCTAGTCAGGTCCGAGTCACCTACTGGCCCATGGCAGGCAGGTCCACGTCACCTACTGGCCTAAGTTAGTTAGGTCCAAGTCACTTACTGGCCTAAGTTAGTTAGGTCCAAGTCACTTACTGGCCTAAGTTAGTTAGGTCCAAGTCACTTACTGGCCTAAGCCAGCGAAGTCGAACTCACACCCTCTCATGTATTTGTCTCACCTAGGTAGGTGAGCCAGCAGGTAGGTGAGCCAGCAGGTAGGTGAGCCAGCAGGTAGGTGAACCAGCAGGTAGGTGAGCCAGTAGGTAGGTGAGCCAGCAGGAAAGGTGAGCCAGTAGGTAGGTGAGCCAGTAGTAGGTGAGCCAGCAGGTAGGTGAGCCAGCAGGTAGGTGAGCCAGTAGGTAGGTGAGCCAGCAGGTAGGTGAGCCAGCAGGTGGGTGAGCCAGCAGGTAGGTGAGCCAGCAGGTAGGTGAGCCAGCAGATAGGTGAGCCAGTAGGTAGGTGAGCCAGTAGGTAGGTGAGCCAGCAGGTAGGTGAGCCAGCAGGTGGGTGAGCCAGCAGGTAGGTGGGTCAGGAGGCAGGTACAGCAATTTAGATTAGCATTAGGTGACCTTTAAGACAGGTGAACAATCTCTAGGTGACTCTGACCCAGGTTTCTGACCCAGGTACCCGACCCTTCTATTCTCCTCCTGACCTCCTCCTACCCTCCTAGCCTGTTACCCTTCTCCTAACCTACTTCTAATGCCTCCTACCCTCCTAGCCTGCTACCCTTCTTCTAATGCCTCCTACCCTCCTAGCCTGCTACCCTTCTCCTAACCTACTTCTAATGCCTCCTAGCAGGCTTCTACCCTTCTGCCTTCCTCCTAGCCTTCTGCTAATTTTCTCCTAGCCTGCTTCTAATGCCTCCTAGCAGGCTTCTACCCTCCTACCTTCCTCCTAGCCTCCTTTTAGTCTCCTATCTTTCCCCTAGCCTCCTCCTAGCCTGCTATATTCCTGCTAACCGCCTCCTAGCCTGCTGGGGCCGGCACTGATCTGGTCCACATCTTCACAGCCGGCTTGGCTGACGTCAGGATTTGGGTGATTGTTGCGAGTGAGTCGCCTGGCTGACAGTGTGTGGTGGTGGCTGACACAGTGCTGACGCTCTAACAGTGTGTGCTGGTAGCTAACAGCGTGTGGTGGTGGCTGACACAGTGCTGACGCTCTAACAGTGTGTGCTGGTAGCTAACAGCGTGTGGTGGTGGCTGACACATTGCTGACGCTCTAACAGTGTGTGTTAGTAGCTGATAGCGTGTGGTGGTGGCTGACAGTGTGTGGTGATAGCTGACAGAGTGCTGACGCTCTGACAACGTCAAGACGTTCAAGTGCAGTTCTGACTTATATATATAAATATATATATATATATATATATATATATATATATTATAAATATATAATATATAATATACACCAGTATACTCTGGGAGAGAGTATACTGTGTATACTGTGCCGTGTTGTTGTTCAGATGTAAGGTGACTAACACCCAGGTACCTACTTACTGCTAGGTGAACAGTGACAGCAGATGTTGGTAGACTAACACCCAGGTACCTACTTAGTGCTAGGTGAACAGTGACAACAGGTGTTGGTAGACTAACACCCAGGTACCTACTTACTGCTAGGTGAACAGTGACAACAGGTGTTGGTAGACTAACACCCAGGTACCTACTTACTGCTAGGTGAACAGTGACAACAGGTGTTGGTAGACTAACACCCAGGTACCTACTTACTGCTAGGTGAACAGTGACAACAGGGCAAGGAAACGCAACCCAACTTTCCACTGGTCTGGGAATCGAACTCCGGTCCCCGCGAGTGTAAACTAAGGCCGCTGCCAGTTGAACCAATATTAGACAATTAGAGTATCTGAACCATTGTGATAGAAACAGTGTTGTCACGTCTTGTCTCTCCCTCCCTCACGAGGTAGATATGGCAACACTGTAAAGGTATTTAGGTCTTGCTTATAAGGGAAGGAACACGGGTTCGATACCAAGGCGAGGAGTAAATTGATTGAACATTTTCCCTCTCTTATGACAGACTTTAGTTCCTCACGTTGCTAAGTTATAGTCTTTGGTGTTATCCTGGGTTATCCTGGGTCGTCCTGGGTTATCAGGGGTCATCCTGGGTCATCCTGGGTTATCCTGGGTCATCCTGGGTCATCCTGGGTTATCAGGGGTCATCCTGGGTTATCAGGGGTCATCCTGGGTCATCCTGGGTTATCAGGGGTCATCCTGGGTCATCCTGGGTTATCAGGGGTCATCCTGGGTTATCAGGGGTCATCCTGGGTTATCAGGGGTCATCCTGGGTTATCCTGGGTCGTCCTGGGTTATCAGGGGTCATCCTGGGTCATCCTGGGTTATCCTGGGTCATCCTGGGTCATCCTGGGTTATCAGGGGTCATCCTGGGTTATCAGGGGTCATCCTGGGTTATCCTGGGTCATCCTGGGTTATCAGGGGTCATCCTGGGTTATCCTGGGTTATCCTGGGTCATCCTGGGTTATCAGGGGTCATCCTGGATTATCCTGGGTCATCCTGGGTTTCTTGGGTCATCCTGGGTTATCCTGGGTCATTCTGGGTTATCAGGGGTCATCCTGGGTTATCCTGGGTCATCCTGGGTTACCAGGGGTCATCCTGGGTCATCCTCGATCATCCTGGGTTGTCCTAGGTCATCCTGGGTTATCGTGGGTCATCCTCGATCATCCTGGGTTGTCCTAGGTCATCCTGGGTTATCCTAGGTCATCCTGGGTTATCCCGGGTCATCCTGGGTTATCCTGGGTCATCCTGGGTTATCCTGGATCATCCTGGGTTATCCTGGGTCATCCTGGACCATCCTGGGTTATCCTAGATCATCCTGGGTTATCCTAGGTCATCTTGGGTTATCCTGGGTCATCCTGGGTCATTGTCGGTCATCCTGGGTTATCCTGGGTCATCCTGGGTCATCCTGGGTTATCCTGGGCCATCCTGGGCTATCTTGGGTTATCTTGGGTCATCCTGGGTTATCTTTGGTCATCCTGGGTTATCCTGGGTCATCCTGGGTTATCCTATATCATCCTGGGTTATCCTGGGTTATCTTTGGTCATCCTGGGTTATCCTGGGTCATCCTGGGTTATCCTAGATTATCCTGGGTTATCCTAGATCATCCTGGGTTATCCTGGGTCATCCTGGGTTATCCTGGGTTATCTTGGGTCATCCTGGGTTATCCTGGGTCATCCTGGGTCATCCTGGGTTATTTTGGGTCATCCTGGGTCATCATGGGTTATCCTAGATCATCCTGGGTCATCCTGGGTTATCCTGGGTTATCTTGGGTCATCCTGGGTTATCCTGGGTCATCCTGGGTCATCCTGGGTTATCCTAGATCATGCTGGGTTATCCTGGGTCATCCTGGGTTATCCTGGGTCATCCTGGGTTATCCTGGCTCATCCTGGGTTATCTTGGGTCATCCTGGGTTATCCTGGGTCATCCTGGGTCATCCTAGATCATCCTGGGTTATCCTGGGTCATCCTGGGTTATCTTGGGTCATCCTGGGTTATCCTGGGTCATCCTGGGTTATCCTAGGTAATCCTGGGTTATCCTGGGTTATCTTGGGTCATCCTGGGTTATCCTGGGTCATCCTGGGTTATCCTGGGTCATCCTTGGTTATCCTGGGTCATCCTGGGTTATCCTGGGTCATCCTGGGTTATCCCGGGTCATCCTGGGTTATCCTGGGTTATCCTGAGTAATTTTTTGGTTAGTAGGTGCGAGTTGGACCTTCCTAACTTGGGCCAGTAGGCCTCACGCTGTGTTCCTTCTTGCTTATGTTCTGTAAGAACATAAGAACGAAGGAACACTGCAGAAGGCCTACTGGCCCATGCGAGGCAGGTCCAAGTCTCCTACCGGCTTAAGCAATGCACCCAACCTAGTCAGGTCAGGTCACATTGACTTAAGGGAGGAAACACGGCAACCGACCTGGTAGCACAAGTCTATCCTCGTAGGATAGACAGTGCCCTCAGTCTATCCTTGTAGGATAGATAGTGCCCTCAGTCTATTCTTGTAAGATAGATAGTGCCCTCAGTCTATCCTCGTAGGATAGACAGTGCCCTCAGTCTATCATTGTAGGATAGACAGCGCCCTCAGTCTATCCTTGTAGGATAGATAGTGCCCTCAGTCTATCCTTGTAGGAGAGTGCCCTCAGTCTATCCTCGTAGGATAGATAGTGCTCTCAGTCTATCCTCATAGGATAGTGCCCTCAGTCTATCCTTGTAGGATAGATAGTGCCCTCAGTCTATCCTTGTAGGATAGACAGTGCTCTCAGTCTATCCTTGTAGGATAGATGGTGCCCTCAGTCTATCCTCGTAGAATAGATAGTGCCCTCAGTCTATCCTCGTAGGATAGACAGGGGCCCTCAGTCTATCCTTGTAGGATAGACAGTGCCCTCAGTCTATCCTCGTAGGATAGATAGTGCCCTCAGTCTATCCATGTTTGATAGACAGTGCCCTCAGTCTATCCTTGTAGGATAGACAGTGCCCTCAGTCTATCCTCGTAGGATAGATAGTGCCCTCAGTCTATCCTTGTAGGATAGATAGTGCCCTCAGTCTATCATTGTAGGATAGACAGCGCCCTCAGTCTATCCTTGTAGGATAGATAGTGCCCTCAGTCTATCCTCGTAGGATAGATAGTGCCCTCAGTCTATCCTTGTAGGATAGATAGTGCCATCAGTTTATCCTTGTAGGATAGACAGTGCCCTCAGTCTATCCTCGTAGGATAGATAGTGCCCTCAGTCTATCCTCGTAGGATAGATAGTGCCCTCAGTCTATCCTCGTAGGATAGATAGTGCCTCAGTCTATCCTTGTAGGAGAGATAGTGCCCTCAGTCTATCCTTGTAGGTATAGACAGTGCCCTCAGTCTATCCTCGTAGGATAGAAGTGCCCTCAGTCTATCCTTGTAGGATAGATAGTGCCCTCAGTCTATCCTTGTAGGATAGACAGTGCTCTCAGTCTACCCTTTTTTAGGATAGACAGGGGCCCTCAGTCTATCCTTGTAGGATACAGTGCCCTCAGTCTATCCTTGTAGGATAGTGCCTCAGTCTATCCTTGTAGGATACAGTGCCCTCAGTCTATCCTTGTAGGATAGACAGTGCCCTCAGTCTATCCTTGTAGGATAGACAGTGCCCTCAGTCTATCCTTGTAGGATAGACAGTGCCCTCAGTCTATCCTTGTAGGATAGATAGTGCCCTCAGTCTATTCTTGTAGGATAGGCAGTGCCCTCAGTCTATCCTTGTAGAATACAGTGCCCTCAGTCTATCCTTGTAGGATAGACAGTGCCCTCAGTCTATCCTTGTAGGATAGACAGTGCCCTCAGTCTATCCTTGTAGGATAGATAGTGCCCTCAGTCTATCCTTGTAGGATAGGCAGTGCCTTCAGTCTATCCTTGTAGGATACAGTGCCCTCAGTCTATCCTTGTAGGATAGACAGTGCCCTCAGTCTATCCTTGTAGGATACAGTGCCCTCAGTCTATCCTTGTAGGATAGACAGTGCCCTCAGTCTATCCTTGTAGGATAGACAGTGCCCTCAGTCTATCCTTGTAGGATAGACAGTGCCCTCAGTCTATCCTTGTAGGATAGTGTCCTCAGTCTATCCTTGTAGGATAGGCAGTGCCCTCAGTCTATCCTTGTAGGATAGACAGTGCCCTCAGTCTATCCTCGTTGTCCTGGCTTTATTACCGTCAATTATTCACTGTCACAGTGACGTGTCACCGTCAATTATTCACTGTCACAGTGACGTGTCACCGTCAATTATTCACTGTCACAGTGACGTGTCACCGTCAATTATTCAGTCACAGTGACGTGTCACCGTCAATTATTCACTGTCACAGTGACGTGTCACCGTCAATTATTCACTGTCACAGTGACGTGTCACCGTCAATTATTCACTGTCACAGTGACGTGTCACCGTCAATTATTCACTGTCACAGTGACGTGTCACCGTCAATTATTCACTGTCACAGTGACGTGTCACCGTCAGGTCCTTGAAAGTTTTCCCAAATCTGTCAGAATGTTCCTGGAAATTGTTAAGTGAGATATAATGGTGGTGGGTTGTTGCAACCCACCAGCGTCATGGTGGTGGGTTGTTGCAACCCACCAGCGTCATGGTGGTGGGTTGTTGCAACCCACCAGCGTCATGGTGGTAGGTTGTTGCAACCCACAAGCGTCATGGTGGTGGTTGTTGAAAACCCACAAGCGTCATGGTGGTGGGTTGTTGCAACCCACAAGCGTCATGGTGGTGGGTTGTTGCAACCCACAAGCGTCATGGTGGTGGGTTGTTGCAACCCACAAGCGTCATGGTGGTAGGTTGTTGCAACCCACAAGCGTCATGGTGGTGGGTTGTTGCAAGTGAACCCACCAGCATCATGGTGGTGGGTTGTTGCAAGTGTAACCCACCAGCGTCATGGTGGTGGGTTGTTGCAAGTGTAACCCACCAGCGTCATGGTGGTGGGTTGTTGCAAGTGTAACCCACCAGCGTCATGGTGGTGGGTTGTTGCAACCCACAAGCGTCATGGTGGTGGGTTGTTGCAACCCACAAGCGTCATGGTGGTGGGTTGTTGCAACCCACAAGCGTCATGGTGGTAGGTTGTTGCAACCCACCAGCGTCATGGTGGTGGGTTGTTGCAACCCACAAGCGTCATGGTGGTAGGTTGTTGCAACCCACAAGCGTCATGGTGGTGGGTTGTTGCAAGTGTAACCCACCAGCATCATGGTGGTGGGTTGTTGCAAGTGTAACCCACCAGCGTCATGGTGGTGGGTTGTTGCAACCCACCAGCGTCATGGTGGTGGGTTGTTGCAACCCACAAGCGTCATGGTGGTGGGTTGTTGCAAGTGAAACCCACCAGCATCATGGTGGTGGGTTGTTGCAAGTGTAACCACCAGCGTCTGGTGGTGGGTTGTTGCAACCCACCAGCGTCATGGTGGGTTGTTGCAAGTGTAACCCACCAGCATCATGGTGGTGGGTTGTTGCAAGTGTAACCCACCAGCGTCATGGTGGTCGGTTGTTGCAAGTGTAACCCACCAGCGTCATGGTGGTGGGTTGTTGCAAGTGTAACCCACCAGCGTCATGGTGGTGGGTTGTTGCAACCCACCAGCGTCATGGTGGTGGGTTGTTGCAACCCACCAGCGTCATGGTGGTGGGTTGTTGCAAGTGTAACCCACCAGCATCATGGTGGTGGGTTTTTGCAAGTGTAACCCACCAGCATCATGGTGGTGGGTTGTTGCAAGTGTAACCCACCAGCGTCATGGTGGTGGGTTGTTGCAAGTGTAACCCACCAGCGTCATGGTGGTGGGTTGTTGCAAGTGTAACCCACCAGCGTCATGGTGGTGGGTTGTTGCAACCCACCAGCGTCATGGTGGTGGGTTGTTGCAAGTGTAACCCACCAGCATCATGGTGGTGGGTTGTTGCAAGTGTAACCCACCAGCATTATGGTGGTGGGTTGTTGCAAGTGTAACCCACCAGCATCATGGTGGTGGGTTGTTGCAAGTGTAACCCACCAGCATCATGGTGGTGGGTTGTTGCAAGTGTAACCCACCAGCGTCATGGTGGTGGGTTGTTGCAAGTGTAATCCACCAGCATCATGGTGGTGGTTTGTTGCAAGTGTAACCACCAGCATCATGGTGGTGGGTTGTTGCAAGTGTAACCCACCAGCTCATGGTGGTGGGTTGTTGCAAGTGTAACCCACCAGCATCATTGTGGTGGTTGTTGCAAGTGTAACCCACCAGCGTCATGGTGGTGGGTTGTTGCAAGTGTAACCCACCGCGTCATGGTGGTGGGTTATTGCAAGTGTAACCCACATTCCACTTGCCAGAACCCACCAGCATCATGGTGGTGGGTTGTTGCAAGTGTAACCCACCAGCATCATGGTGGTGGGCTGTTGCAAGTGTAACCCACATTCCACTTGCCAGAACCCACCAGCATCATGGTGGTGGGCTGTTGCAAGTGTAACCCACATTCCACTTGCCAGAACCCACCAGCATGGTGGTGGTGGGCTGTTACAAGTGTAACTCACATTCCACTTGCCAGAACCCACCAGCATGGTGGTGGTGGGTTGTTACAAGTGTAACCCACATTCCACTTGCCAGAACCCACCAGCATGGTGGTGGTGGGTTGTTGCAAGTGTAACCCACATTCCACTTGCCAGAACCCACCAGCATGGTGGTGGTGGGTTGTTGCAAGTGTAACCCACCAGCGTCATGGTGGTGGGTTGTTGCAAGTGTAACCCACATTCCACTTGCCAGAACCCACCAGCATCATGGTGGTGGGCTGTTGCAAGTGTAACCCACCAGCATCATGGTGGTGGGCTGTTGCAAGTGTAACCCACCAGCATCATGGTGGTGGGTTGTTGCAAGTGTAACCCACATTCCACTTGCCAGAACCCACCAGCATGGTGGTGGTGGGTTGTTACAAGTGTAACCCACATTCCACTTGCCAGAACCCACCAGCATGGTGGTGGTGGGTTGTTGCAAGTGTAACCCACCAGCATCATGGTGGTGGGTTGTTGCAAGTGTAACCCACATTCCACTTGCCAGAACCCACCAGCATGGTGGTGGTGGGTTGTTACAAGTGTAACCCACCAGCATCATGGTTGTGGGTTGTTGCAAGTGTAACCCACATATCACTTCCCAGAACCCACCAGCATCATGGTGGTGGGTTGTTGCAAGTGTAACCCACCAGCATCATGGTGGTGGGTTGTTGCAAGTGTAACCCACCAGCATCATGGTGGTGGGTTGTTGCAAGTGTAACCCACATTCCACTTGCCAGAACCCACCAGCATGGTGGTGGTGGGCTGTTACAAGTGTACCCACCAGCATCATGGTGGTGGGTTGTTGCAAGTGTAACCCACCACCATCATGGTGGTGGGTTGTTACAAGTTTAACCCACATTCCACTTGCCAGAACCCACCAGCATGGTTGGTGGTGGGCTGTTACAAGTTTAACCCACATTCCACTTGCCAAACCCACCAGCATGGGGGTTTGGTGGGCTGTTACAAGTGTAACCCACCAGCATCATGGTGGTGGGTTGTTGCAAGTGTAACTCACATTCCACTTGCCAGAACCCACCAGCATGGTGGTGGTGGGCTGTTACAAGTGTAACCCACCAGCATCATGGTGGTGGGTTGTTGCAAGTGTAACCCACCACCATCATGGTGGTGGGTTGTTACAAGTTTAACCCACATTCCACTTGCCAGAACCCACCAGCATGGTGGTGGTGGGCTGTTACAAGTGTAACCCACATTCCACTTGCCAGAACCCACCAGCATGGTGGTGGTGGTTGTTACAAGTGTAACCCACATTCCACTTGCCAGAACCCACCAGCATGGTGGTGGTGGGTTCTGGGAAGTGTTTGACCACGTCAGAACACTGCTGTGTTGAGCACAACACTTCCAGTGTTGTACAAGAAGTGTTTCTGAGAACCTCACTGGTGTTGTAACGTTTATAAAGAACAACAGATGTGCAGATCTTAGCTTACTTGGCTGGCCTCGTGCTGTACGTGTACGTGTACGTGTACGTGTACGTGTACGTAACTGTGTCTGCAGTCTAGTGCACTGGTGACTTATGCTGTGTGTAGACTGTGGAAGAAGTCTACAGTCCCTTAGGTGGTCAGTCGTGATAGAAGGTGCCTGTGTCTTAGTCTTGATAGATGGTGGCCAGTACCATAGTCTTGATAGATGGTGGTCAGTACCATAGTGTTGATAGATGGTGGCCAGTACCATAGTCTTGATAGATGGTGGCCAGTACCATAGTCTTGATAGATGGTGGTCAGTACCAAGTGTTTGATAGATGGTGGTCAGTACCATAGTGTTGATAGATGGTGGCCAGTACCATAGTCTTGATAGATGATGGCCAGTACCATAGTCTTGATAGATGATGGCCAGTACCATAGTCTTGATAGATGGTGGCCAGTACCATAGTCTTGATAGATGGTGGCCAGTACCATAGTCTTGATAGATGGTGGCCAGTACCATAGTCTTGATAGATGGTGGTCAGTACCATAGTCTTGATAGATGATGGCCAGTACCATAGTCTTGATAGATGATGGCCAGTACCATAGTCTTGATAGATGGTGGCCAGTACCATAGTCTTGATAGATGGTGGCCAGTACCATAGTCTTGATAGATGGTGGCTAGTACCATAGTCTTGATAGATGGTGGCCAGTACCATAGTCTTGATAGATGATGGCCAGTACCATAGTCTTGATAGATGATGGCCAGTACCATAGTCTTGATAGATGATGGCCAGTACCATAGTCTTGATAGATGGTGGCCAGTACCATAGTCTTGATAGATGGTGGCCAGTACCATAGTCTTGATAGATGGTGGCTTGTACCATAGTCTTGATAGATGGTGGCCAGTACCATAGTCTTGATAGATGGTGGTCACTACCATAGTCTTGATAGATGGTGGTCACTACCATAGCCTTGATAGATGGTGGTCTGTGCCTTGAAAGGTGTTCGGTCCCACAGCATTGATTCGTCCAAATGGTTGAAACTAATAGACTGGAGTGAGAGGAGAGGTGCAGCAGTAGAAGACACCAACACAAGTGGGCGGACCCTCTAGCAAAATCAACAACCGACCTACAGAAGAGTTCTTGACATGACTAATCCCCCACAACGTACAAATCTGCACGCACGTCACTGCTGCTGCCAGACTGCTATGGATTGCTGGGTCTTGTGGTATAAATAGCTGCTGGCTGATATTCTGGCTGCATTAACCCGAGTGATAACAGTGTTGGTGTTGACCTTGATGCTTCTGTTTTTGTTGGTATATCTGCGTCACTCACCACCTGCTCTGTCTCTCCTTTTAGTAACCACTAGTTAAATACCTTTCTTAACACACCTTTACACTTAATAAAGCTAGGTCATGATACTTTAGGCTAGACTAGGTTAGGTTATTTTAGCCTTGATTAGGCTAGGGTAGCCTAGGTTAGGGTAGCCTAGTTTAGGGTAGCCTAGTTTAGGGTAGCCTAGTTTAGGTTAGGGTAGCTTTGGTTAGGTTAGGGTAGCCTAGGTTAGGTTAGGGTAGCCTAGTTTAGGTTAGGGTAGCTTTGGTTAAGTTAGGGTAGCCTAGGTTAGGTTAGGGTAGCCTAGTTTAGGTTAGGGTAGCTTTGGTTAGGTTAGGGTAGCCTAGTTTAGGGTAGCCTAGTTTAGGTTAGGGTAGCTTTGGTTAGGTTAGGGTAGCCTAGGTTAAGTTAGGGTAGCGTAGGTTAGGTTAGGGTAGCCTAGTTTAGGGTAGCCTAGTTTAGGTTAGGGTAGCTTTGGTTAGGTTAGGGTAGCCTAGGTTAGGTTAGGGTAGCCTAGGTTAGGTTAGGGTAGCCTAGGTTAGGGTAGCCTAGTTTAGGTTAGGGTTGCTTTGGTTAGGTTAGGGTAGCCTTGGTTAGGTTAGGGTAGCCTAGGTTAGGTTAGGGTAGCCTAGGTTAGGTTAGGGTAGCCTAGGTTAGGGTAACCTAGTTTAGGTTAGGGTAGCCTAGGTTAGGTTAGGGTAGCCTAGTTTAGGTTAGGGTAGCCTAGTTTAGGTTAGGGTAGCCTAGGTTAGGGTAGCCTAGTTTAGGTTAGGGTAGCCTAGTTTAGGTTAGGGTAGCCTAGGTTAGGGTAGCCTAGGTTAGGTTAGGGTAGCCTAGTTTAGGTTAGGGTAGCCTAGTTTAGGTTAGAGTAGCCTAGGTTAGGGTAGCCTAGTTTAGGTTAGGGTAGCCAAGTTTAGGTTAGGGTAGCCTAGGTTAGGGTAGCCTAGGTTAGGTTAAAATCACTACAGTACTAGTATACAATACAGACAAGTTGATAGTTGGGTGTGGTGGGTTGGGTGTGTTGGGGTTGGTGTAGGTAGGGTGTGTTTTGGTTGGGTTTGTTGTGTGTTAGTTTAGGGTAACTTGTCTTTTTTGTATACTATACTGAAAGTTTTTTTAAACCTAAACCCTGGGCTACCCTAACCTGGGCTACCCTAACCAAAAATTTGGGCTCCCCTAACCAAAACGGGGCTACCCTAACCTGGGCAAAACCCCTAACCAAAAACTAGGCTCCCCTAACCTAAACTAGGCTCCCCCTAACCTAACCTGGGCTACCCTAACCTAGGCAAACCCAAAACCCTAAACTAGGCTACCCAAACCCAAAACTGGGCTACCCCTAACCTGGCCCCCCCAAACCCTAAACAAAGGCTACCCTAACCAAAACAGGCTCCCCTTAAAAAAAAAAAAACCAAAACCTAGGCTACCCAACCCAAAACTGGGTTTTTAACCCCCAACCTAGGCTACCCCTAACCTAACCTGGGCAACCCTAACCAAAACCTGGGCAAAACCCAAAACCCCCTAAAAAAGGCTACCCTAACCTAACCAAAGAAACCCTAACCTAAACTAGGCAAACCCTAACCTAGGCTACCCAACCAAACCTGGGTTTCCCAAAACCTAACCTAGGCAAAACCCTAACCTAACCAAAGCTCCCCCTAACCTAAACTGGGCTACCCCTAAACTAGGCTACCCCTAACCTAACCTACGCTACCCAAACCCTTAACCTAGACAACCCAAACCCTTTAACCAAAGCAAAACCCAAAAACCTAAACACTCCCCCAAAACTGGGCTACCCTAACCCTAACCAAAGCTACCCAAACCCTTTAAACTAGGCTACCCCCCCCCAACCTAGGCACCCTAATTTAAACCCAAAGCACCCTAACCAAACCCTAGGCAACCCTAACCTAACCTGGGCCAACCCAAACCTAACAAAAGCTACCCAACCCTAAATTTAGGCTACCCAAACAAGGCAAACCCTAAATTTGGGCCCAAACCCCTCCCCCTAGGCAAACCCAACCAATAAAGGCTAAAAAAACCTAACCTAGTCAGCCTAAGTATCTTTGCCCTAGCTTTATTAAGTGAAAAAGGTGTTTTAAAGGGGGAAAGGGTATTAACTAGGGGTTTACAAAAAGGAGAAAACCAGAGCAGGGGGTGAGTGACGCAGATATACCAACAAAACAAAAAGCATAAAGGGTCAACCCCAACCCTGTTATCCCCTCTTTTTAAATGCACCCCCAAAAAACAGCCACAGCTATTTATACCACAAGACCCACAATCCAAGCATCTGGCACCCAGCAGTGACGTGCTGAAGATTTGAAACTTGTGGGGGTTTAAGTCATTAAAGAACTCTTCTGTAGGTCGGTTGTTGATTTTGCTAGAGGGTCCCCCCATTTGGGTTGTTGGTGTTTTCACGGGGCCCTCCCTCTCACTCCAGTCTATTTTTTTTCAACCATTTGGACAACAACTTTTTGGGGACCGAACACCTTTCAAGGGCCACAGACCACCCAACTATAAAGGCTATGGAAATTGACCCCCAAATCTATCAAACTTTTGGTGGGTGACCCCCCATCTATCAAGACTATGGTACTGGCCACCATCTACAAACAAAGGTAAAAAATCCACCATCTATCAAACTAGGGGACTGGCCACCATCAAAACAAGCCCAAGGGTTACTGGCCACCATCTAAAAACCCTAGGTACGGGCCATCATCTTCAAGACTAGGGACGGCCATCATCACCCAAGACTATGGAAACTGGCCACCCTCTATCAAGACTAGGGTTTATTTGGCCCAAACCACTATAAAGACAGGGGAACTAACCACCATCTATAAGACAAAAGGTACGGGCCCACCATCTATCAAGACAAATGGTACTGGCCACCATCTATCAAATATGGAACGGGCCCATCATCAACAAGACTAGGGAACGGGCCATCATCAATCAAAAACTAGGGGTACTGACCACCATCAACAAAAACCTTTTGGTACGGGCCACCATCAATCAAGACTTTTGGTACTGGCCACCACCCTTTTCAAGACTAGGGTACGGGCCCCATCACCCAAGACTTGGTACTGGCCATCACATCAAGACCATGGATTTGGCCCCATCATCTATCAAGACAGGGTTACGGCCCCACCATCAAATCAACACTATGGTACTGACCACCATCTATCAAACTATGGATTTGACCACCATCTACCCAAGACAAAGGAAAACTCCCCACCTTTCTACAAACAATGGTACGGGCCACCACTATCAACACAAAGGAATTAAACCACCATCTATAAAGACTATGGTACTGGCCCCCCATCTATCAAGACTAAGACACAGGCCCCCTCTATCACGACTGACCACCAAAGGGACTGTAGACTTTTTTTTTCCACAGTCTACACACAGCATAAGCCCACCATTTGCACAACCCGCAGACACATTTTACGTACACGTACCGTACACTACACGTACACGAACAGCACGGGCCCCACCCCAAGTAAGCTAAGATCACCCCATCTGTTGTTCTTTATAAACGTTACAAAAAACCAGGAAAGGGTTTTCAGAAACACTTTTTTTGTACAACACTGGAAATGTTGTTTCCAACACAGCATGTTTTTGACGTGGTCAAACACCTTCCCCGAACCCACCACCAAAACCCCTGAGGGGGTTCTTGGGAATGGAATGTGGGGTTTCACTTGTAACAAAACCCCCCACCACCATGCTTTGGGTTCTTGGGAAGTGGAATGTGGGTTTTCACTTGTAAAAGCCCAACCCCCACCTTTCGGGGGGGTTTGGCCAATGGAAGTGGGTTTAAACTTTTTAACAACCCCCCCCCCAAGAAGGTTTGGGGGGGAAAACCCTTTCAAACAACCCACCCCCCCCTGATGCTGGGGGGTTACACCCTTTTAAAAGCCCACCCAAAACCCCCAGCCCGGTGGGTTCTGGCAAAGGGGGAATGTGAGTTACACTTGCAACAACCCACCAACCCTGATTAGGGGGGTTACCCTTGAAAAAGGGGCCCCCCACCCCCATGCGGTGGGTTCTTGGGAAGTGGAATTTTGGGGTTTAAAATTGTAAAAGCCCACCACCCACCCCTGCTGGGGGGTTTTTGGCAATTTTGGGAAAGTGGGTTTAAAATTTTAAAAAAAACCCTCCACCATGATGGTGGTGGGTTTCCTTGCAAAAAACCCCCCACCATGAAAAATGGTTGGGGTTTCACTTGTAACAAACCCCCCCACCACCATGCTGTGGGTTCCCGGCAATGGAATGTGAGGTTTCACTTGCAACCAAACCCCCCCACCATGAGCCCGGTGGGTTACACTTCAACAACCCCCCACCATGGCCGGTTTGGGTTTTCACTTGCAACAACCCACCCCCATATTCTGGGGGTTCTGGGAAGTGAAAATGTGGGTTTAAAACTTTCAACAACCCCCCCAACCATGTTTCTGGGGGGTTACACTTGTAAAACACCCACCCCCACCATGCGGGGGGTTTTTGGCAAGTGAAAAGTGGGGTTTCAATTGGGAACAACCCACCACCATAAGCT
Source organism: Cherax quadricarinatus (assembly GCF_026875155.1). NCBI lineage: Eukaryota > Metazoa > Arthropoda > Malacostraca > Decapoda > Parastacidae > Cherax > Cherax quadricarinatus. Next base: position 23,597,455 of record NC_069492.1, read on the forward strand.
GGGGGGTTACCCCCTTTCAACAAACCCCCCACCAAACCCTGCTGGTGGGGTTTTTGGCAAGTGGAAAAGGGGTTACACTTGTAAAACCCACCCCCCACCATGCTGGGGGGTTTTGGGAAGTGGAAGGGGGGTTACACTTGCAACAAACCCCCCCACCATGATGCTTGGGGGGTTACACTTTCAACACCCACCCCCCAGATGCGGTGGGTTTCCCCTTGGCAACAGCCCACCAAACCCCGATGCTTTGGGGGGGTTCTGGGGGGAATTTGGTTACACTTGCAATAACCCACCACCCTGACGTGGTGGGTTAAAACTTTCAACAAAACCCCCCAAAAACCGGGTGGTGGGTTCAAGGCAAGTGGAATTGGGTTACACTTGCCAAACAACCCACCACCACCATGCTGGGGGTTCTGGCAAGTGAAAGGGGGTTTTCAATTGAAAAAAACCCACCACCCCCCAAACCCGGGGGGGTTCTTTCAATGGAATGTGAGTTAACCCCTTTTAACCAAACCCACTCCCCCCAGCTGGGGGGTTCTGGCAAGTGGGAAAGTGGGGTTTCACTTTCAACACCCACCCCCATGAGCTTTGGGGGGTTCTGGCAAATGGAAAGGGGGGTTTTCACTTGCAACAGCCCACCACCCCCGAAGCTGGGGGGTTACACTTGCCCAAAAAACCCACCACCATTTATGCCCGGGGGGGTTCTGGCAAGTGGAAAAGTGGGTTTTCACTTGCAATAACCCCCCCACCATGACGCCGGTTGGGTTTTAAATTGCAACAACCCACAACCATGATGCTGGTGGGTTACACTTGTAACAACCCACCACCACCATGCTGGTGGGTTCTGGCAAGTGGAATGTGGGTTACACTTGCAACAACCCACCACCACCATGCTGGTGGGTTCTGGGAAGTGGTATGTGGGTTACACTTGCAACAACCCACCACCACCATGCTGGTGGGTTCTGGGAAGTGGTATGTGGGTTACACTTGCAACAACCCACCACCTCCATGCTGGTGGGTTCTGGGAAGTGGTATGTGGGTTACACTTGCAACAACCCACCACCATGATGCTGGTGTGTTACACTTGTAACAACCCACCACCACCATGCTGGTGGGTTACACTTGCAACAACCCACCACCATGATGCTGGTGGGTTACACTTGCAACAGCCCACCACCATGATGCTGGTGGGTTACACTTGCAACAACCCACCACCATGATGCTGGTGGGTTACACTTGCAACAACCCACCACCATGATGCTGGTGGGTTACACTTGCAACAGCCCACCACCACCATGCTGGTGGGTTACACTTGCAACAACCCACCACCATGATGCTGGTGGGTTACACTTGCAACAACCCACCACCATGATGCTGGTGGGTTACACTTGCAACGGCCCACCACCATGATGCTGGTGGGTTACACTTGCAACAACCCACCACCATGATGCTGGTGGGTTACACTTGCAACAGCCCACCACCATGATTCTGATGGGTTACACTTGCAACAACCCACCACCATGACGCTGGTGGGTTGCAACAACCCACCACCATGACGCTGGTGGGTTACACTTGCAACAACCACACCACATGACGCTGGTGGGTTACACTTGCAACAACCCACCACCATGACGCTGGTGGGTTACACTTGCAACAACCCACCACCATGATGCTGGTGGGTTACACTTGCAACAACCCACCACCATGACGCTTGTGGGTTGCAACAACCCACCACCATGACGCTGGTGGGTTGCAACAACCCACCACCATTATATCTCACTTAACAATTTCCAGGAATATTCTGACAGATTTGAAATCTTTCAAGGACCTTGACGGTGACACGTCACTGTGACAGTGAATAATTGACGGTGACACGTCACTGTGACAGTGAATAATTGACGGTGACACGTCACTGTGACAGTGAATAATTGACGGTAACACGTCACTGTGACAGTGAATAATTGACGGTAATAAAGCCAGGACAACGAGGATAGACTGAGGGCACTGTCTATCCTACAAGGATAGACTGAGGGCACTGCCTATCCTACAAGGATAGACTGAGGACACTATCCTACAAGGATAGACTGAGGGCACTGTATCCTACAAGGATAGACTGAGGGCACTGTCAATCCTACAAGGATAGACTGAGGGCACTGTATCCTACAAGGATAGACTGAGGGCACTGTCTATCCTACAAGGATAGACTGAGGGCACTGTATCCTACAAGGATATACTGAGGGCACTGCCTATCCTACAAGGATAGACTGAGGGCACTGTCTATCCTACAAGGATAGACTGAGGGCACTGTCTATCCTACAAGGATAGACTGAGGGCACTGTATCCTACAAGGATAGACTGAGGGCACTGCCTATCCTACAAGGATAGACTGAGGGCACTGTCTATCCTACAAGGATAGACTGAGGGCACTGTCTATCCTACAAGGATAGACTGAGGGCACTGTATCCTACAAGGATAGACTGAGGGCACTATCCTACAAGGATAGACTGAGGGCACTGTATCCTACAAGGATAGACTGAGGGCACTGTCTATCCTAAAAGGATAGACTGAGGGCACTGTCTATCCTACAAGGATAGACTGAGGGCACTATCTACCCTACAAGGATAGACTGAGGGCACTATCTATCCTACGAGGATAGACTGAGGGCACTGTCTATCCTACAAGGATATACTGAGGGCACTATCTATCCTACAAGGATAGACTGAGGGCACTATCTATCCTACGAGGATAGACTGAGGGCACTATCTATCCTACGAGGATAGACTGAGGGCACTATCTATCCTACGAGGATAGACTGAGGGCACTGTCTATCCTACAAGGATAAACTGATGGCACTATCCTACAAGGATAGACTGAGGGCACTATCTATCCTACGAGGATAGACTGAGGGCACTATCTATCCTACAAGGATAGACTGAGGGCGCTGTCTATCCTACAATGATAGACTGAGGGCACTATCTATCCTACAAGGATAGACTGAGGGCACTATCTATCCTACAAGGATAGACTGAGGGCACTATCTATCCTACGAGGATAGACTGAGGGCACTGTCTATCCTACAAGGATAGACTGAGGGCACTGTCTATCAAACAAGGATAGACTGAGGGCACTGTCTATCAAACAAGGATAGACTGAGGGCACTATCTATCCTACGAGGATAGACTGAGGGCACTGTCTATCCTACAAGGATAGACTGAGGGCACTGTCTATCCTACGAGGATAGACTGAGGGCACTATCTATTCTACGAGGATAGACTGAGGGCACCATCTATCCTACAAGGATAGACTGAGGGCACTGTCTATCCTACAAGGATAGACTGAGGGCACTATCTATCCTACAAGGATAGACTGAGGGCACTATCCTACAAGGATAGACTGAGGGCGCTATCAATCCTACAAGGATAGACTGAGGGCGCTGTCTATCCTACAATGATAGACTGAGGGCACTGTCTATCCTACGAGGATAGACTGAGGGCACTATCTATCTTACAAGGATAGACTGAGGGCACTATCTATCCTACAAGGATAGACTGAGGGCACTGTCTATCCTACGAGGATAGACTTGTGCTACAAGGTCGGTTGCCGTGTTCCTCCCTTAAGTCAATGTGACCTGACCTGACTAGGTTGGGTGCATTGGTTTAAGCCGGTAGGAGACTTGGACCTGCCTCGCATGGGCCAGTGGGCCTTCTGCAGTGTTCCTTCGTTCTTATGTTCTTATGTTCTTACAGAACATAAGCAAGAAGGAACACAGCGTGAGGCCTGCTGGCCCAAGTTAGGAGGGTCCAACTCGCACCTACTAACCAAAAAATTACTCAGGATAACCCAGGATAACCCAGGATGACCCGGGATAACCCAGGATGACCCAGGATAACCCAGGATGACCCAAGATAACCCAGGATGACCCAGGATGACCCAGGATAACCCAGGATGACCCAGGATAACCCAGGATGACCCAGGATAACCCAGGATGACCCAGGATAACCCAGGATGACCCAGGATGACCCAGGATAACCCAGGATGACCCAGGATAACCCAGGATAACCCAGGGTGACCCGGGATAACCCAGGATGACCCAAGATAACCCAGGATGACCCAGGATAACCCAGGATTGCCCAGGATAACCCAGGATGATCTAGGATAACCCAGGATGACCCAGGATGACCCAGGATAACCAAGGATGACCCAAGATAACCCAGGATGACCCAGGATGACCCAGGATAACCCAGGATGATCTAGGATGACCCAGGATGACCCAGAATAACCCAGGATGACCCAAGATAACCCAGGATGAGCCAGGATAACCCAGGATGACCCAGGATAACCCAGCATGATCTAGGATAACTCAGGATGACCCAGGATGACCCAGGATAACCCAGGATGACCCAAGATAACCCAGGATAACCCAGGATGACCCAGGATGATCTAGGATAACCCATGATGACCCAGGATGACCCAGGATGACCAAAGATAACCCAGGATAACCCAGGATGATATAGGATAACCCAGGATGACCCAGGATAACCCAGGATGACCAAAGATAACCCTATTTTCAAAACAGGTGACAGGTCCTTAGCTTCGAACTATAGACCAATAAGCCTAGCCTCCATAGTGGGAAAATTTATGGAATCAATAATTGCCGAGGCAGTTCGTAGCCACCTTGAAAAGCATAAATTAATCAACGAATCTCAGCATGGTTTTACAAAGGGGCGTTCCTGCCTTACGAATTTATTAACTTTTTTCACTAAGGTATTTGAGGAGGTAGATCATGGTAATGAATATGATATTGTGTATATGGACTTCAGTAAGGCTTTTGACAGGGTCCCACATCAGAGACTATTGAGGAAAATTAAAGCACATGGAATAGGAGGAGAAATTTTTTCCTGGATAGAGGCATGGTTGACAAATAGGCAGCAGAGAGTTTGCATAAATGGGGAGAAATCAGAGTGGGGAAGTGTCACGAGCGGTGTTCCACAGGGGTCAGTGTTGGGCCCCCTGCTGTTCACAATCTACATAAACGACATAGATGAGGGCATAAAGAGCGACATCGGCAAGTTTGCCGATGACACCAAAATAGGCCGTCGAATTCATTCTGACGAGGACATTCGAGACTCCAGAAGATTTGAATAGACTGATGCAGTGGTCGGAGAAGTGGCAGATGCAGTTTAATATAGACAAATGCAAAGTTCTAAATGTTGGACAGGACAATAACCATGCCACATAAAACTAAATAATGTAGATCTTAATATTACGGATGCGAAAAAGATTTAGGAGTTCTGGTTAGCAGTAATCTGAAACCAAGACAACAGTGCATAAGTGATCGCAATAAAGCTAATAGAACCCTTTGGCTTCATATCAAGAAGCAAAAATTAATAGGAGTCCTCAGGTTATTCTTCAACTCTATACATCGTTGGTTAGGCCTCATTTAGATTATGCTGCACAGTTTTGGTCACCTTTTTAAACAGAATGGATTAAATTCTCTGGAAAATGTAAAAAAGGAGGATGACAAGTTGATCCCAGTATCAGAAACCTTCCCTATGAGGATAGACTAAGGGCCCTGAATCTGCACTCTCTAGAAAGACGTAGAATTAGGGGGGATAGATTGAGGTGTATAAATGAAGACAGGAATAAATAAAGGGATGTAAATAGTGCTGAAAAATATCTAGCCTAGACAGGACTCGCAGCAATGGTTTTAAGTTGGAAAAATTCAGATTCAGGAAGGATTTAGGAAAGTACTGGTTTGGTAATAGAGTTGTGGATGAGTGGAACAAACTCCCAAGTACTGTTATAGAGGCCAGAACGTTGTGTAGCTTTAAAAATAGGTTGGATAAATACATGAGTGGATGTGGGTGGGTGTGAGTTAGACCTGATAGCTTGTGCTAACAGGTCGGTTGCCGTGTTCCTCCCTTAAGTCAATGTGACCTGACCTGACTAGGTTGGGTTTCATTGGCTTAAGCCCGGGAGGAGACCCTTTGGACCTGCCTCGCATGGGCCAGTAGGTCTTCTGCAGTGTTCCTTCGTTCTTATGTTCTTATGTTCTTATGTTCCTCTTTGTATTGGACTGATGAAGCCACTGTGTGGCGAAACGTTTCCTGAATAAAGATTCCCATATGCTGCATAAGTGTCTCAATCTTCAACTTGTCGGTTTTTCAAACCATTCATCACAACTGTCAGACACGGCAGCATCATGGGGTCTTGTTACAAAGAATTCTTCAACACTTGTTCAACTTTTGGACGAAGACCTACTTCGACTAGTGGATGGTACCACTATGACCCCGCCTCCATCTGCTTCACGTCACCTCACTACAGTATATAAGCCACGTCTACGGCCTATGCTGTACATTTACAAGATTGATGGACGAAACATCGACTCCAGGATGAGGACTGATTTCCTCATTCTCCTACTCTCCTTACGCTTCTTCTTGTATTGGACTGATGAAGCCACTGTGTGGCGAACGTTTCCTGATAAGATTCCCTATCTGCTTTAAATGTCTCATCTTCAACTTGTCGGTTTTCAAACCCTTCATCACAATTGTCAGACACGGCAGCATCTTGGGTCTTGTTTTCAAAGAATTCTTCAACTTGTTCAACTTTGACGAAGACCACTTCGACTAGTGATGGTACCACTATGACCCCGCCTCCCTCGCTTCCGTACCTCATACAGTATATAAGCCCCGTCTACGGCCTTGTACTTCTACAATTGATGGACGAAACCATCGACTCCAGGTTGGGGACTGATTACCTCATTCCCTACTCTCCCTTCCCTTCCCCTTTGTATTGGACTGATGAACACTGTGTGGCGAAACGTTTCGAATAAAGTTCCCATATGCTGCATAAGTTTATCTTCAATGTGGTTTTAAACCCCATCACCGTTGAAGGCGTTTCTTTTCAAAAAACTTAAACCTTTTCCCTTTGGACGAAGACCACTTGTGGGAGGGGGCCCTAAAGGTCCATTCTTCGTTTCCCCACTCATTATAGGTCACCCCCCTTCT
>NC_069492.1:23604958-23614958 GCF_026875155.1 Cherax quadricarinatus
CTATGAGGTCATTTAAAATGTATTCCGCGTAAATTCCCGACTATGGACAAAAACTCCAGCTTCACCATTACTGTCTCCCAGGACAGCACCTCCACTTCACCATACTGTCTCCCAGGAACAGCACCTCCAGCTTCAACCCTACTGTCTCCCAGGGAAACAGCAAACCCCCAGCTTCACCATTACTGTCTCCCAGGACCCGCACCTCAAACTTCACCATTACAGTCTCCCAGGACAGCACTATCAGCCCACATTTACTGACTACCAGGACATCACCTCCCGCCTTACAGTTTCTGACTACATGGCCAGTATCAAGGGCAGTAACATTCAGCCCAGACTTTTTTAAAGTTCCCATCTTTTGTAGAAAGCTTCCAGGGGTTCTCTATGAAAGCACTTTGATGTTATCCTCTTTTAATACCCTTGTGATTTTTGTCCACAGATTTATCTCATTGGGCATACTCAAAAAAAACTTCCCTGTTTTAATACTGCTTTAGCTAGTTTCTTGGATATTTGCACAAGGAGCGTGACACCAATTTCCACAAAAATGACAATTTTTTCCCTGTGGAAGCCCGTTTGTTTGATTGACCGCAGACTACACACAGCTTCATAATGATTTGAATGGTTAATTTACTGTAATTCTACTAGCAGCCTCTTGAATAATTCATTAATAAACTCCTTAAATGAAGCTCTAGTATTTGTATTTCTATTTCTAACTGTACTTGTATATTGGACACTTACGTGACGTTCCTGATTTATATTTATTGTTTGTGTTTGATAGGGGCCCTACAACCTCATCCGTTTCAGTCCTGCTTTATTGTCCAACGAATCCGTTTGAAACCATCAAGGGTTCGGACCCGTCAAGGGTTCGGACCAGTCCCAAAGGGGTTTGGACCACCAAAGGGGTTTGGACCAGTCAAGGGTTCGGGCCAGTCGATCTGCTCTGATCAGTGGGTCACTTATTTAAAACATACTATCGGTGATTTGAGCTAACACATGAAGGATCTACTGGAAATTATCTACCCGAGTAATATGTGATTTGAATTTATACAAAAGTATAACTTGCGTGTTGAAGAACCGGTGATTTCTGGCAGATGAGGTATGATAAAGCTCATGGAGCAGGGGGAGAGAGGATCTAGTAGCACTCAGTGAAGAGGCGGGGCCAGGAGCTGAGTCTCGACCCCTTCAAACCACAACTGGGTGAGTACACACATGGACCTTGGCAAGGTGGAACTGTCTTAGGGATTCCCCGCGTCCAGCTTCATACTCCTGACGTCATGTCCACAACAACAAAACTTATATATGCTTTTTAAACCCCAGCTTGCAAGCTTACGTCAATAACCAACATATATTAAAGACAACTAAGCTTATTGTCGGTTTATATACACTGGGATGTATGTCTCTCAGTGTATATACACTGGTAGTTTACATTATCACCATCGTAGGTGTTAAAGTATTGACTGGTGGTGTACAGGTGATAGTCTTAATGACCCTCGTGTAGTAGATAGTCTTAATGACCCTCGTGTAGTAGATAGTCTTAATGACCCTCGTGTAGTAGATAGTCTTAATGACCCTCGTGTAGTAGATAGTCTTAATGACCCTCGTGTAGTAGATAGTCTTAATGACCCTCGTGTAGTAGATAGTCTTAATGACCCTCGTGTAGTAGATAGTCTTAATTGCCCTCGTGGAGTAGATAGTCTTAATGACCCTCGTGTGGTAGTCTTAATGACCCTCGTGTGGTATATAGTTTAATGGCCCTTGTGTGGTATATAGTCTTAATGACCCTCGTGTGGTAGTCTTAATGACCCTCGTGTAGTAGATAGTCTTAATGACCCTCGTGTAGTATATAGTCTTAATGACCGTCGTGTGGTAGTCTTAATGACCCTCGTGTGGTATATAGTCCTTTAATGACCCTCGTGTAGTAGTCTTAATGACCCTCGTGTAGTAGATAGTCTTAATGACCCTCGTGTGGTATATAGTCTTAATGACCCTCGTGTAGTAGATAGTCTTAATGACCCTCGTGTAGTAGATAGTCTTAATGACCCTCGTGTAGTAGATAGTCTTAATGACCCTCGTGTAGTAGATAGTCTTAATGACCCTCGTGTAGTAGATAGTCTTAATGACCCTCGTGTAGTAGTCTTAATGACCCTCGTGTAGTAGATAGTCTTAATGACCCTCGTGTAGTATATAGTCTTAATGACCCTCGTGTAGTAGATAGTCTTAATGACCCTCGTGTGGTATATAGTCTTAATGACCCTCGTGTAGTAGTCTTAATGACCCTCGTGTAGTAGATAGTCTTAATGACCCTCGTGTGGTATATAGTCTTAATGACCCTCGTGTAGTAGTCTTAATGACCCTCGTGTAGTAGATAGTCTTAATGACCCTCGTGTGGTATATAGTCTTAATGACCCTCGTGTAGTGGATAGTCTTAATGACCCTCGTGTAGTAGATAGTCCCTTAATGACCCCGTGTAAATAGATAGTCTTAATGACCCTCGTGTAGTAAAATAGTCTAATGACCCTCGTGTAGTAGATAGTCTTAATGACCCTCGTGTAGTAGATAGTCTTAATGACCCTCGTGTAGTAGATAGTCTTAATGACCCTCGTGTAGTATTAATGACCCTCGTGTAGTAGATAGTCTTAATTGCCCTCGTGTAGTAGGTAGTGTTAATGACCCTCGTGTAGTAGATAGTCTTAATGACCCTCGTGTAGTAGATAGTCTTAATGACTCTAGTGGAGTAGATAGTCTTAATGACCCTCGTGTAGTAGATAGTCTTAATGACCCTCGTGTAGTAGAATAGTCTTAATGACCCTCGTGTAGTAGATAGTCTTAATGACCCTTGTGTAGTAGGTAGTCTTAATGACTCTCGTGTAGTAGATAGTCTTAATGACCCTCATGTAGTAGATAGTCTTAATTACCCTCGTGTAGTAGTCTTAATGACCCTCGTGTAGTAGATAGTCTTAATGACCCTCGTGTAGTAGATAGTCTTAATGACCCTCGTGTAGTAGATAGTCTTAATGACCCTCGTGTAGTAGATAGTCTTAAAGACCCTCGTGTAGTAGATAGTCTTAATGACCCTCGTGTAGTAGATAGTCTTAATGACCCTCGTGTAGTAGTCTTAATGACCCTCGTGTAGTAGATAGTCTTAATGACCCTCGTGTGGTATATAGTCTTAATGACCCTCGTGTAGTAGATAGTCTTAATGACCCTCGTGTGGTATATAGTCTTAATGACCCTCGTGTAGTAGTCTTAATGACCCTCGTGTAGTAGATAGTCTTAATGACCCTCGGGGGTATATATCTTAATGACCCTCGGTAAATAGTCTTAATGACCCTCGTGTAGTAGATAGTCTTAATGACCCTCGTGTGGTATATAGTCTTAATGACCCTCGTGTAGTGGATAGTCTTAATGACCCTCGTGTAGTAGATAGTCTTAATGACCCTCGTGTAATAGATAGTCTTAATGACCCTCGTGTAGTAGATAGTCTTAATGACCCTCGTGTAGTAGATAGTCTTTAAAGACCCTCGTGTAGTAATAGTCCTTAATGACCTCGTGTAGTAGATAGTCTTAATGACCCTCGTGTAGTATTAATGACCCTCGTGTAGTAGATAGTCTTAATTGCCCTCGTGTAGTAGGTAGTGTTAATGACCCTCGTGTAGTAGATAGTCTTAATGACCCTCGTGTAGTAGATAGTCTTAATGACTCTAGTGGAGTAGATAGTCTTAATGACCCTCGTGTAGTAGATAGTCTTAATGACCCTCGTGTAGTAGATAGTCTTAATGACCCTCGTGTAGTAGATAGTCTTAATGACCCTTGTGTTAAAGGTAGTTCTTTGACTCTCGTGTAGTAGATAGTCTTAATGACCCTCATGTAGTAGATAGTCTTAATGACCCTCGTGTAGTAGTCTTAATGACCCTCGTGTAGTAGATAGTCTTAATGACCCTCGTGTAGTAGATAGTCCCTTTAAAGACCCTCGTGTAGTAATAGTCCTTTAAAGACCCTCGTGTAGTAGATATCTTAATGACCCTCGTGTAGTAGATAGTCTTAATGACCCTCGTGTAGTAGATAGTCTTAATGACCCTCGTGTAGTAGTCTTAATGACCCTCCGTGTTGTAGATAGTTTTTTAATTGCCCTCGTGTAGTAGGTAGTCTTAATGACCCTCGTGTAGAGATAGTCTTAATGACCCTCGTGTAGTAGATAGTCTTAATGGGCCCCCGTGTAGTATTTTTAATGACCCTCGTGTAGAGATAGTCTTAATGACCCTCGTGTAGTAGCTTAATGAAACCCCGTGTAGTAGTCCCTTTAAAGAAACCCCCGTGTAGTAGATAGTCTTAAAGACCCTCGTGTAGTAGATAGTCTTAATGACCCCGTTAGTAAATAGTCTTAATTGCTCTCGTGTAGTAGATAGTCTTAATGACCCTCGTGTAGTAGATAGTCTTAATTTACCCTCGGTAGTAGATAGTCTTAATGACCCTCGTGTAGTTTGTCTTAATGACCCTCGTGTAGTAGAAAAGTTTTAATGACCCTCGTGTAGTGGGAGTCTTAATGACCCTCGTGTAGTAGATAGTCTTAATGACCCTCGTGTAGTAGATAGTCTTAATGACCCTCGTGTAGTAGGTAGTCTTAATGACCCTCGTGTAGTAGTCTTAATGACCCTCGTGCAGTAGATAGTCTTAATGACCCTAGTGGAGTAGTCTTAATGACCCTCGGGGTATGATAGTCTTTAAAGACCCTCGTGAGTAGATAGTCTTAATGACCCTCGTGTAGTAGATAGTCTTAATGACCCTCGTGTAGTAGTCTTAATGACCCTCGTGTAGTAGATAGTCTTAATGACCCTTTTGTAGTAGATAGTCTTAATGACCCTCGTGTAGTAATAGTGTCATGTTTGGGGGGTATCGGAATGAATTTGGATATAAGTGGGAATATGGGGGTAAGGGAGTCAGTAGGCAGGGGACAGGCGAGGCAGTAGGAGGGATGAGTGCGGAGGTAGGTAATGTGGGTCACTGGTGACTACAACTTCACCTCTCATTACTCCCACCCCCACTCCACACTACTCACCCTCTCACTACTTTAACTAAACATAAATAAATGGAAATAAGAATAAATAACGGGGACATGAATATTACTATTCTACTCAAACACAGTTTTTTATTAAGTCCTTGTACAATAATATATTTGGGAACAGGAAAACATCATTGGGTTTAGATAAAAAGGGAATGGTACACATAAGCAGTGAGACAGGAACACAATCAACTTGACCAAAATGAATATAACTTACAAATAGTACAGAGACAGTTCACTACAGGAACTAAGCCACAGGTCCAAAACCTACCCCAGCACGAGTACTGCACCAAGCCAGTACTCTGCCCAATGTCTCCAACAGTCCTCCCGAACTCTCCCAGCTCAGCTCTGCTCACAGGCCAGAGCTCCACTTGAATCTCCAGCAGCCGTTTCCCCCGCTCAGAGCTCTGCACCCCAGCAGCAGCTTCCGCTCGAAGTCTCTCAGACTCTGCACCCAGGCCAGGGCCTCCGGCCGAATCTCCTCTGCTCAGCTGTTCCTTTAGGTTTTTTAAAGGTGGTCCAAGCACCCTCCACAACCACGTGTACGACCTGACGCCTAGGTTGACGCCGTCAAAAACAAAGACCTCAGACGTGGGCGTGGTACAGACGTTTGCCAAGGGAAGGTGTGACCATATAATTGGTTAAATTAGTCTCCCACAGACACCTCACAAGCCCACTGGACTACATCACAAATCTTAATGACCCTCGTGTAGTAGAGAGTCTTAATGACCCTCGTGTAGTAGTCTTAATGACCCTTGTGTAGTAGTCTTAATGACCCTCGTGTAGTAGATAGTCTTAATGGCCCTCGTGTAGCAGACAGTCTTAATGACCCTCATGTAGTAGACAGTCTTAATGACCCTCGTGTAGTAGATAAACAGTCTTAATGACCCTCGTGTAGTAGATAGTCTTAATGGCCCTCGTGTAGCAGACAGTCTTAATGACCCTCATGTAGTAGACAGTCTTAATGACCCTCGTGTAGTAGATAAACAGTCTTAATGACGCTCGTGTAGTAGATAGTCTTAATGGCCCTCGTGTAGCAGACAGTCTTAATGACCCTCGTGTAGTAGATAGTCTTAATGACCCTCGTGTAGTAGATAGACTTGAAACTCTCATTCATCCTTCAAAACATCAATAATAAAACACTTTCTGTAACCACAAAAATACCTCGACTGACGTAGAGAAAACGTTCTTACAAGCCTGAGACTTTTCGCCCACACTATACCCAGCCTGGGCAGCAGTGACAAGCACAGCTGACAGATTGTCAGTCTACTGGCTGACACCCATACACCCATAATAAGACCATCATGAATGCTGGGTATGTCCTCCCATACCTTGGATCAGGTCCCAACACCTGGAATTAAAGATGTGTTGACTCATGCGGATTTAGCGCTTTCTCGTTGATAATGAGAGTCGTGGTATGACGTTAATTATGCCTGGGCGGTAATGATGTCATGGGTAATGAATATTTAATGAGTTTGATTGACGTGTTGCTAGTGATGCTGTGTGTCCAGATGACTTGTGTCCCCGTGGGTCAGGTGGTGACCCCGTGGGTCAGGTGGTGACCCCGTGGTCAGGTGGTGTCCCCGTGGGTCAGGTGGTGTCCCCGTGGGTCAGGTGGTGTCCCCGTGGGTCAGGTGGTGTCCCCGTGGTCAGGTGGTGACCCGTGGGTCAGGTGGTGTCCCCGTGGGTCAGGTGGTGACCCCGTGGGTCAGGTGGTGTCCCCGTGGGTCAGGTGGTGTCCCCGTGGGTCAGGTGGTGTCCCCGTGGGTCAGGTGGTGTCCCCGTGGGTCAGGTGGTGACCCCGTGGGTCAGGTGGTGTCCCCGTGGGTCAGGTGGTGACCCCGTGGGTCAGGTGGTGACCCCGTGGGTTTCAGGTGGTGTCCCCGTGGGTCAGGTGGTGACCCCGTGGGTCAGGTGGTGACCCCGTGGGTCAGGGGGTGCCCCCCGTGGGTCGGGTTGTGACCCCGTGGGTCAGGTGTAAACCCCGTGGGTCAGGTGGTGACCCCGGGGTCGGGTGTGACCCCGTGGGTCAGGTGGTGACCCCGTGGGTCAGGTGGTGCCCGTGGGTCGGGTGGTGCCCCGTGGGTCGGTGGTGACCCCGTGGGTCAGGTGGTGACCCCGTGGGTCAGGTGGTGCCCCCGTGGGTCAGGGGGTGACCCCGTGGGTCCAGTGTGACCCCTTTGGTCAGGTGGTGACCCCGTGGGTCAGGTGGTGACCCCGTGGGTCAGGTGGTGACCCCGTGGTCAGGTGGTGCCCCGTGGGTCAGGGTGGTGCCCCGTGGGTTTCAGGTGGTGACCCCGTGGGTCAGGTGGGTCCCCGTGGGTCGGGTGGTGCCCCGTGGGTCAGGTGGTGTCCCCGTGGGTCAGGTGGTGCCCCGTGGTCGGGTTTGTGACCCCGTGGGTCAGGTGGTGACCCCGTGGGTCAGGTGGTGCCCCGTGGGTCAGGTGGTGACCCCGTGGGTCAGGTGGTGACCCCGTGGGTCAGGTGGTGCCCCGTGGGTCAGGTGGTGTCCCCGTGGGTCAGGTGTGTCCCTGTGGGTTCGGTGTGTCCCGTGGGTCAGGTGGTGTCCCCGTGGGGTCAGGTGGTGCCCCGTGGGTCAGTGGTGACCCCGTGGGTCAGGTGGTGACCCCGTGGGTCAGGTGTTGTCCCCGTGGGTCAGGTGGTGCCCCCGTGGGTCAGGGGGTGCCCCGTGGGTCAGGTGGGTCCCCCGTGGTCAGGGGTGACCCCGTGGTCAGGTGGTGTCCCCGTGGGTCAGGGGTGTCCCCGTGGTTCAGGTGGTGTCCCCTGGGTCAGGTGGTGTCCCCGTGGGTCAGGTGGTGTCCCCGTGGGTCAGGTGGTGTCCCCGTGGGTCGGGTGTGTCCCCGTGGGTCAGGTGGTGCCCCGTGGGTCGGGGGTGTCCCCGTGGGTCAGGTGGTGACCCCGTGGGTCGGGTGGTGTCCCCGTGGGTCAGGTGGTGTCCCCGTGGGTCAGGTGGTGACCCCGTGGGTCAGGTGGTGTCCCCGTGGTCAGGTGGTGACCCCGTGGGTCAGTGGTGTCCCCCCGTTGGTCGGGTAGTGACCCCGTGGGTCAGGGGGTGACCCCGGGGTCAGGTGGTGTCCCCGTGGGTCAGGTGGGACCCCGTGGGTCAGGTGGTGACCCCCGTGGGTCAGGGTAGTGACCCCGTGGGTCAGGTGGTGACCCCGTGGGTCAGGTGGTGACCCCGTGGGTCAGGTGTGACCCCGTGGGTCAGGTGGTGTCCCCGTGGGTCAGGTGGTGACCCCGTGGGTCAGGTGGTGACCCCATGGGTCAGGGGGAACCCGTGGGTCAGGTGGTGTCCCCGTGGTCGGGTGGTGTCCCGGGTCAGGTGGTGACCCCGTGGGTCAGGTGGTGACCCCGTGGTCAGGTAGTGACCCCGTGGGTCGGGTTGTGACCCGTGGTCAGGGTGTCCCCGGGGGGTCAGGTGGTGACCCCGTGGGTAAAGGGTGGTGAGCCCGTGGGTCAGGTTTGTGACCCCGTGGGTCAGTGGTGACCCCGTGGGTCAGGTGGTGACCCCCGTGGGTAGGTGTGACCCCGTGGGTCAGGTGGTTGATCCCGTGGGTCAGGTAGTGACTTCGTGGGTCAGGTGGTGACCCCGTGGGTCAGGTGGTGCCCCCGTGGTCAGGTGGTGACCCCGTGGGTAGGTGTGACCCGTGGTCGGGTGGGAACCCCGGTTCAGGTGTGACCCCGTGGGTCAGGGTGATCCCGTGGTCAGGTAGTGACTTCGTGGGTCGGTGGTGACCCCGTGGTCAGGTGGTGACCCCGTGGGTCAGGAAGTGACCCCATGGTCAGTGTTTCGGGGGTCGGGTAGTGACCCCGGGGGTTTCAGTAGTGACTTTGTGGGTCAGGTGGTGACCCCCGTGGGTCGGTGCCCGGGGGTCAGGGGGTGACCCCGGGGTTTCAGGTAGTGACCCCGTGTGTCAGGTGTGATCCCTGGGTCAGGTATTGACCCTGTGGGTCAGGTGGTGACCCCGTGGTCAGGTAGTGACCCCGTGGGTCAAGGTAGTGACCCCGTGGGCCAGGTGGTGATCCCGTGGGTCAGGTAGTGACTTCGTGGTCAGTAGTGACCCGTGGTCGGGTATGCCCCCTGGGGGTCAGGTAGTGACCCCGTGGGTCAGGAAAGTGACCCCTGGGGGTCAGGTAGTGACCCTGGGCCAGGTATGACCCTGGATCAGGTAGTTGACCCCGGGGTGGGTTGACCCCCTTTGGGTCAGGTATGACCCCGTGGTCAGGTAGACCCAGGTCACTACCTGACATCCCCTTAGTTCCCTTAACCTCCTTCGTAGGACATACCCCTTATTTTCCCTTACCTCTCCTCGTAGGACATACCCCTTAGTTCCCTTAACCACTCCTCGTGGGACATACCCCTTAGTTCCCTTAAACCTTCTCCTCGTAGGACATACCCCTTAGTTCCCTTAACCTCTCCTCGTAGGACATACCCCTTAGTTCCCTTAACTTCTCCTCGTAGACATATCCCTTAGTTCCCTTAACCTCTCCTCGTAGGACATACCCCTTAGTTCCCTAAACCCTCTCCTCGTGGGACATACCCCTTAGTTCCCTTAACCTCTTCCTCGTAGGACATACCCCTTAGTTCCCTTAACTTCTCCTCGTGGGACATATCCCTTAGTTCCCTTAACCTCTCCTCGTAGACATACCCCTTAGTTCCCTTAACCCTTTTCCTCGTAGGACATACCCCTTAGTTCCCTTAACCTTCTCTCGTGGGACTTGCCCCTTAGTTCCCTTAACCTCTCCTCGTAGGACATACCCCCTTAGTTCCCTTAACCTCTCCTCGTAGGACATACCCCTTATTCCCTCAACCTCTCCTCGTAGACATACCCCTTAGTTCCCTTAACCTCTCCTCGTGGGACATCCCCCTTATTTCCCTTAACCTCTCCTCGTAGGACATACCCCTTAGTTCCCTTAACCTCT
>NC_069492.1:23619958-23622458 GCF_026875155.1 Cherax quadricarinatus
TTCTTTCACCGCTTGCCCTTGAAATGCCCGGGGCTCTTGACCCGGGGACGTGAGATGCCTTGCTTTCACCGCCCCTGCCCTTGAAATGCCCCGGGGCCTTGACCCAGGGGGTGAGGTGCCTTGCTTTTAGCTTGACCTTGATAATGTCCGGGGTCTTGATCCAGGGACGTGAGGTGCCTTGCTTTCCCCGTCTGACCTTGTTTAATGCTCCGGGGCTCTTGATCCGGGGCGTGAGGTGCCTTGCTTTCACCGCCCCTGCCCTTGAAAATGCTCCGGGGCTCTTGACCGGGGAGCGTGGGGTGCCTTGCTTTCACCGCTCCTGCCCTTTTGATAATGCCCCGGGGGCTCTTGATCCGGGAGCGTGAGGGCCTTGCTTTCCCCGTTTGCCTTTGAAAATGCCCCGGGGCCTTGACCCGGGGGAGTGGGGGCCCGGGCTTTCACCCCCGACCTTTGATAAAGCCCGGGGCTCTTGATCCAGGGAGCGTGAGGTCCCTTTGCTTTCACCGCTCGTGACCGAAAGCTCCGGTGCTTTACCAGGGAGGTGAGGTGCTTCTTTCACCGCCGTGACCTTGAAAAAGCTCCGGGGGCTCTTATCCAGGGACGGAGGTGCCTTGCACCCCGTCGTGCCCTTGATAAGGGGGGGCTTTATCCAGGGGCGTAAAGTGCCTTGCTTTTACCGCTCGTGACCTTGATAATGCCCGGGGTTTTTTACGCGACCGGAGGTGCCTTGCTTTCACGGCTTTTTGACTTGATAATCCCTGGGGGGCTTTGATCCAGGGAGCTGAGGGCCCTTGTTTTCCCCGCCCTGACCTTGAAATGCTCCGGGGCTTTTGATCCGGGGAGCGTGAGGGCCTTGCTTTAAAACCCGCTCTGACCTTATGCTCTTCGGGCTTTGACCCCAGGGACGTGAGGTGCCTTGCTTTCACCGCTCCTACCTTGAAAATGCTCCGGGGCCCTTTTTAAAAGGGAGCGTGAGATCCCTTGCTTTCCCGCTTGCCCTTGATAATGCCCCAGGGCTCTTGACCAGGGAGCGTGAGGTGCCTTGCTTTCCCGACCCTGCCCTTGATAATGCTCCGGTCTCTTGATCCAGGGAGCGTGGGTCCCTTTTGCTTTCCCCCTTCCCCTTTACCTTGAAAATTCCGGGCCTTGATCCGGGGGGTGAGGTCCCTTTGTTTACAGTCCTGCCTTGAGCTGCTTAGGGCTTTTTGATCCAGGGAGCTGAGGTAAAATTGCTTTCACCGCTCCTGCCCTTATAATGCCCGGGGGCTCTTGATGGGGGCGTGAGGTGCCCTGTTTCACTGCTCTGCCCTTGGTGCCCAGGGTCCTTTCCAAAAGGAATTTATTCCCTTTATATCATGTGATCATCATGTGGCCTTTACCGAACGCACAAACACGCAATAACAAGCAACACATCATTTTAAACCCCTACCACCAAAATACTGCACTACCACCATATCACCTACCCCAAACAATAGCACTACCCCACACTAAAACCCACCACTCTTTTAAACTACCACCCCCCCTTGCCTCCCCACCATACTAAAGCACTCCACCTACTACTAGCCTAAAACCCTAGCAACCACCACTCTACTCATCCACCACTGCACCCCACCATATACACTACCACCCTTTCTAGATACCCACTACTTTTGCATACCACCCTACTCTAGACTACCCACATTTCACACCACTACTACTGACTACCCCCACACTAGCACACCACCACTATTTAAACTACCACCACTACACTACCCCCACTAAACTAGCATACCTCTACTAGACAACCACTTTTACAAAAAACGCGATTCAAAAAGCTTAGAGTTTCCAGGTTAATACTAAAAAGGGGGCTTTTTTAAACATCCAGCCTGTTTCTGGGTTTTCGTAACAATAGCAGCCTTTTCCCAAATTTTCCTTAATTCGTATTATTTTAATAGGCTTTAGGATTTCAACTGGTGGTACAACTAGGAAATTAAAAATTTTAAAAATTTATTAAGCTAAGGGATATTATCAAAGTAAAAATTTTTAAAAAAATTAAACACAGCAACAAATAAAACATCCTTTGAGTTCAATAAATTATTTGTGTGAAAGCACATATCCTTTTTTAACTTATCCGTTGGTAATTTAAAATTTAATAAGATATTCAAATATTACAAATTTGTGTATGTTTTAAGTCTTAAATATTCGTATGTTCCGCTCGACTGACTTAAAAAAGTGCTGACAAATCCCCACATAAACTAACTTTTGACATGGCAACCAAAAACTCTGCTTGAAAAAATGAAAAAAATGCAAGCCCAATAGCCAAAATAACAGGACGGACACAACAGGCAAGGGGAAAAAAATTTTAATACCAAGCAGGGGCCATCAGCAATCCCCCAAAAATTACAAAAAATCCCATATACTGAATTCTAAATTCAGCTGGAAAACCCGACTGTGACAAACACGAAAACCCGACAAAAATTTGGGCAAAGTTAGCTAAGGACTGGATGTTTAATTGGGGTTT
>NC_069492.1:23627458-23636290 GCF_026875155.1 Cherax quadricarinatus
CTTTGTTGTTATGGGCGTTTTCTTTGTGTGTTGTGCGTGTATGTGGTTTGTCTGTGGTTGTTTTTAGGTTTTCTGTGTTTTTTATTGCGCGTATGTGGTTTTTCTTTGTGGGTATGTGCGGGCCTGTGTGTTTTAAAATTTCGTGCCTTTTGTGCCCCTATGTGCGTTTTCTTGTGTGTATTTGGGGTGTTGTGTATGTCGTTGTCTGTGTATGTGGTTTGTGTGTTGTATTGCGTGCATGTGTGGTATGTGCGTTCTTTGTGTTATTTTGCGTGTCTGTGTGTGTATTGCGTGAAAGTGTGCGTTTTGTGCGTTTCTTTGGTGTATGTGCGTGTCTGTGTTTTGTTTTTTGCGTGCATGTGTGGTATGTGAGTATTTTTTGTGTGTTTTGTGGTTTTCTGTGTATGTTTTTGGTGCATGTGTTTCGTATGTGCGTATCTTTGTGTGGGATGTGCGTGTCTGTGTCTGTATTGCGTGTTTTGGTGCCCTTTGTGGGGTATTTTGTTTGTTTATGTGGTTTTCCCGTGTATGTTTGCGTGCAGTGTGCGTTTGTGCCCTATCTTTGGTGTAGGGGCGGGGTCTTTTTATGGGATTGCGTGATTTATGGGGGTATGTGGTATCTTTGGGGTGTTTGTGGTTTTCTGTGGGGTATTGCTGCATGTGTGCGTAAGTGCGTATCTTTTTGTGTATGTTGTGTTCTGTGTTTGTGGTGTCTGTGTGTGGGATTGCGTGTTTGTTTTTTTGCGTGTCTGGTGTGTATTGCGTGTATTTGTATGGGGCGTTTTTCTTTGTATGTGGTGTTGTGTGTGGGATTGCGTTTTATGTGTGGTATGTTTCGTATCCCTTTTTTTTTGGGATGTGGTGTCTGTGTTTCCTGGGGGTTATTCCCGGGGATCAAACCCCCCCGCGGCCCGGTCCTGACCAGGCCTCCCCATGGAAACAGGGCCTGACAACTAGCCCGGGGTCTTGAGGCAGCCCCGGGGTCTTGAAGACAGCCAGGGGGTCTTGAAAAGCCCGGGGTTTTGAAGACAGGCCCGGGGTCTTTTAAGACAAGGGGGGGCCGGGGGGCTTTAAGGCAGCCAGGGGTCTTGAAGGGGAGCCCGGGGTCGTTTAAGGCAGCCAGGGGGCTTTAAGGCAGCCAAAGGGGGTTTTAAGAAAAGCCAGGGGTCTTTAAGGGCAAAACCCGGGGTTTGAAGACAGCCCCGGGGTCTTGAAAAACAGCCGGGGGCTTTAAGCAGCCAGGGGTTTTAAGGCGCCAGGGGTCTTGAAGACAGCCCGGGGGGCTTTTAAGGCAGCCAAAAGGTCTTTAAAAACAGCCAGGAGTCTTTTAAGGCAAACCAGGGGGGTCCCTTTAAAGGGCCGCCGGGGTCTTGAAAACAGCCAGGGGGCTTGAACAGCCAGGGGGGCTTGAAGGGAGCCAGGGGGCTTGAAGACAAAACCCGGGGTCTTGAAGGGAGCCAGGGGTTTGAAAAACAGCCCGGAGGTTTTTGAAGGCAGAAAAGGGGGCTTGAAGGAAAAGCCAGGGGTCTTGAAGACAGCCAGGGGGGGCCCTTTAAGACAGCCCGGGGTTTTTGAAGACAGCCGTGTATGTGAGTGTCCCTTTTTTGTGGATTTTGAGGGTTTTTGGGGTGTATGGGGGTCTGTCTTTTGGGTTTTTATTGCGTGTTGTGTGGTATGTGGGTTATCTTTTGCGTGTGTTGTGTCTGTATGTATTTGCGTGTCTGTGTGTGTATGTGGTTTTTCTGTGTGTGTTTTTGGTGGGATGTGTGGTATGTTGTATTTTGTGGTTTTGTTGGGGGTATGTGTATGTTTCGTTTTCTTTGTGTGTATATGAGTTTATGTGTATGTGCGTGTCTGTGTGCGTTGTGCGTATCTTTGCGTGTGAGGTTTTTTGTGGGTATTGAGTGTGTGTGTGTGTGTATGGGTGTCTGGTGTGTGGGATGCGCCTGTATGTGTATGTTCATGCATCTGTGTCTGTACATAAGGCTGGCCCATGCTAGTCAGGTCCGAGTCACCTACTTGGGCCCAAAATTAGTTTAGGTCCAAGTCACCTATGGCCTAAGTTAGTTAGGTCCAAGTCACTTACTGGCCTAAGTTTAGTTAGGTCCACGTCACTTACTGGCCTAAGTTAGTTAGGCCACGTCACTTACTGGGCCCAAGTTAGTTAGGTCCTCGTCACTTACTGGCCTAAGTTAGTTAGGTCCAAGTCACCTACTGGCCTAAGTTAGTTAGGTCCACGTCACTTACTGGCCTAAGTTAGTTAGGTCCACGTCACTTACTGGCCTAAGTTAGTTAGGTCCACGTCACTTACTGGCCTAAGTTAGTTAGGTCCAAGTCACTTACTGGCCTAAGTTAGTTAGGTCCACGTCACTTACTGGCCTAAGTTAGTTAGGTCCACGTCACTTACTGGCCTAAGTTAGTTTGGTCCACGTCACTTACTGGCCTTAAATTAGTTAGGTCCAAGTCACTTACTGGCCTAAGTTAGTTGGTCCAAGTCCTTACTGGCCTAAGTTAGTTAGGTCCAAGTCACTTAACTGGCCTAAGTTAGTTAGGTCCAAGTCACTTTTCTGGCCTAAGTTAGTTAGGTCCAAGTCACTTACTGGCCTAAGTTAGTTAGGTCCAAGTCACTTACTGGCCTAAGTTAGTTAGGTCCAAGTCACTTACTGGCCTAAGCCAGCCAAGTCCAACTCACACCCTCTCATGTATTTGTCTCACCTAGGTAGGTGAGCCAGCAGGTAGGTGAGCCAAACAGGTAGGTGAGCCAGCAGGTAGGTGAGCCCCGCAGGTAGGGTGAGCCCGCAGGTAGGTGAGCCAGCAGGTAGGTGAGCCAGTAGGTAGGTGAGCCAGCAGGTAGGTGAGCCAGCAGGTAGGTGAGCCAGCAGGTAGGTGAGCCAGCAGGTAGGTGAGCCAGCAGGTAGGTGAGCCAGCAGGTAGGTGAGCCAGCAGGTAGGTGAGCCAGCAGGTAGGTGAAGCCAGCAGTAGGTGAGCCAGCAGGTAGGTGAGCCAGCAGGTAGGTGAGCCAGCAGGTAGGTGAGCAGTAGGTAAGGTGGCCAGCAGGTAGGTGAGCCAGCAGGTAGGTGAGCCAGCAGGTAGGTGAGCCAGTAGGTAGGTGAGCCAGCAGGTAGGTGAGCCAGTAGTAGGTGAGCCAGTAGGTAGGTGAGCCAGCAGGTAGGTGGCCAGCAGGTAGTGTGAGCCAGCTAGGTAGGTGAGCCAGCAGGTAGGTGAGCCAGTAGGTAGGTGAGCCAGCAGGTAGGTGAGCCAGCAGGTAGGTGAGCCAGTAGGTAGGTGAGCCAGTAGGTAGGTGAGCCAGCAGGTAGGTGAGCCAGCAGGTAGAGTGAGCCAGCAGGTAGGTGAGCCAAGAGGTAGGTGAGCCAGCAGGTAGGTGAGCCAGTAGGTAGGTGAGCCAGCAGGTAGGTGAGCCAGCAGGTAGGTGAGCCAGCAGGTAGGTGAGCCAGTAGGTAGGTGAGCCAGCAGGTAGGTGAGCCAGTAGGTAGGTGAGCCAGTAGGTAGGTGAGCCAGCAGGTAGGTGAGCCAGCAGGTAGGTGAGCCAGAAGGTAGGTGAGCAGATAGGTAGGTGAGCCAGTAGGTAGGTGAGCCAGCAGGTAGGTGAGCCAGCAGGTAGGTGAGCCAGTAGGTAGGTGAGCCAGTAGGTAGGTGAGCCAGCAGGTAGGTGAGCCAGCAGGTAGGTGAGCCAGCAGGTAGGTGAGCCAGCAGGTAGGTGAGCCAGCAGGTAGGTGAGCCAGCAGGTAGGTGAGCCAGCAGGTAGGTGAGCCAGCAGGTGGGTGAGCCAGCAGGTAGGTGGGTCAGGAGGCAGGTACAGCAATTTAGATTAGCGTTAGGTGACCTTTAAGACAGGTGAACAATCTCTAGGTGACTCTGACCCAGGTTTCTGACCCAGGTACCCGCCCCTTCTATTCCCCCTCCTGACCTCCCCCTCCCCTCCTACCCTGTTCCCTTCCCCAAAACCTACTTCTAATGCCTCTACCCCCCTACCCTGCTACCTTCTCCTAACCTACTTTAAGCCTAGCAGGCTTCTCCCCTTCTGTTTTCCTCCTAGCCTTCTGTTTAATTTTCTCCTAGCCTGCTTCAAATCCTCCTAGCAGGTTTACCCCCTACCTTTTCCCCTCCCTCCTTTTGTTCCTATCTTTCCCCTAGCCCTCCTAGCCTGCTATATTCCTCTAACCCCTTCCTAGCCTGCTGGGGCCGGCACTGATCTGGCCCAATTCTTCACAGCCGGCTTGGGGCTGAGCAGGATTTGGTGATTGTTGCGAGTGAGTCGCCTGGTTTCTTTGGGGTGGTGGCTGAAAGTGCTGACGTCTAAAGTGTGTGTGGTAGCTAACAGGTGGGTGGTGGCTGACACATGCTGAACCCTCTAACAGTGTGGGGTGGGGCTGACACGTGCTGGGGGCTCAAAACAGTGTGTGCTGGTAGCTAACAGGTGTGGTGGGGCGACCAGTGCTGACGTTTAAACGGTTGTGTTATTTGCTAAAAAGGTGTGGTGGTGGTGACAGGTGGGGTTTGATAGCTGCGGGTTGACGTTGCAACGTCACCAGACGTTCAAGTGCAGTTCTGACTTTTATATAATATTTTTATAAAATTATATATAATACCAGTTACTGGGGAGAGTATACTGTGTAACTGGCCGTGTTTTTGTTCAGCTTTTTAAGGTGATAACACCCAGGTACCCACTTACTGTAGGTAAAAAGTGACACAGATGTTGGTAAACAAACACCAGGACCATTACCTGGGTGAAAGTGACAAAAGGGGTTTTTTGGTAGCTAACACCCAGGTACCTATTACTGCAGGTAACATGAAAAAAGGGAAAGGGAAACGAACCCCAACATTCCAGGGTTTGGGGATCGAACTCCGGCCCCCGCGAGGTAAAACTAAGGGCCGTGCTAGTTAAACCAAAAATATTGACAATTAGAGTATCTAACCCCTTGGAAGGAAAACAGTGTTGTCAGTTTGTCTCTCCTCCTCACGGGTAGTATGGAAACACTGAAAAAGGTATTTAGGTTTTGCTTATAAGGAAGGAAACGGGTTCGAAAACCCAAGGCGAGGAGTAAATTATTTGAACTTTTCCCTCTCTTATGACAGATTTTAGTTCCTAAACGTTGCAATTTATAGTCTTTGTGTTATCCGGGGTTATCCTGGTCGCCCGGGGTTTACCGGGTCGTCCGGGGTTATCAGGGGTATCTGGGTCATCCTGGGTTATCCGGGGTTACCCTGGGTCATCCTGGGTACCGGGTTTATCAGGGGCCCCTGGGTTACCCGGGTCATCCGGGGTTATCCTGGGTCATCCGGGGTTTTATCAGGGGTCATCTGGGTTATCCTGGGTATCCGGGGTTTATCGGGGTCTCCTGGATTACCCGGGGTCATCCGGGGGTTATCCTGGGTCATTTCGGGGGTTATAGGGGTCATCCTGGGTTACGGGTTTTTCCTGGGTCCCCTGGGTTATCATTTTTCCCCTGGGTTTCCGGGTCATCCCGATCATCCGGGTTGCCCTAGGTCCCCGGGGTTATCGTGGGTCTCCTCGTCATCCGGGGTTGCCCTAGGTCACCCGGGTTATCCTAGGTAAACCTGGGTTTATCCTGGTCATCGGGTTACCCCTGGGTTTTTTCCTGGGTACCCTGGGTTATCGGGAAATTTTTCCTGGGTTTTTTTCTGGGTCTCCGGGACCATCCTGGGTTTCCTAAAATTCTTTCCTGGGTATCCAGGCCAATCTTGGGTTATCCGGGGTTATCTGGGTCATCCGGGTATCCTGGGTTTTCCGGGGCCCATCCGGGCTTCTTGGGTTATTTTGGGGGTATCCTGGGTTTATCTTTGGTCTTCTGGGTTATCCGGGGTCCCCGGGGCCCCTTACCCGGGTTATCGGGGTTATTTTGGTATCCTGGGTTATCCTGGGTCATCCTGGGTTTCCTAGTTATCCGGGTTTTTCCTAGATCTCCGGGGGTTTTGGGTCATCCTGGGTTACCCCTGGGTTCTTTTTGGGTCATCCGGGTTTCCTGGGTTTCACCCGGTCTCCTGGGTTATCCTGGGTACCTGGGTCATCAGGGGTTATCCTAGATCTCCGGGGTCTCCGGGGTTTTACCTGGGTTATTTTGGGGTCATCTGGGTTACCCTGGGTCATCCGGGTCACCCTGGGTTATCCTAGATCATGCGGGTTTTTTCCTGGGTCTCCGGGGTTTCCGGGGTATCCGGGGTTATCCTGGCTCTTTCTGGGTTTCTTGGGTCTCCTGGGTTTTCCTGGGTCACCCCTGGGTCATCCGGGGTTATCTTGGGTCACCCTGGGTTTCCGGGGTCATCCGGGTTCCTGGGTTATCCTAGATCACCTGGGTTACCCTGGGCACCCTGGGTTTCCTGGGTTATCCTGGGTTTTTCCTGGATATCCGGGGTTTCCCGGGCATTGGGTTACCCCCGGGTCATCCGGGGTTTTTTCCCGGGTCAGGGGTTTCCCCTGGGTCATCCGGGGTATCCTGGGTTATCCCGGGTCACCTGGGTTATCCCGGGTCACCCTGGTTATCCTGGGCACCCGGGGGTTACCGGGGTTTTTCCGGGGTCTACTGGATTATCCTGAGAAATTTTTTGGTTTATAGGGCGAGTTGGACCCCCCTAATTTGGGCCCAGTAGGCCTCACGGTGTTTTCCCTTCTTGCTTATGTTCTGAAAAGAACATAAGAAGAAGGAACCGATCAGGCTCTGGCCCCTGGAGGCAGGGGTCCAAGTCTCCTACCGGCTTAAGCCCAAAGCACCCAACCTAGTAGGTCAGGTCACATTGCTTATGGGGGGAAAAACGGCAAACCGACCCGGTAGCACAAGTCATCCTCTTGGATAGAAGTGCCCCCAGGTCTTCATCTTTGGATAGTAGTGCCCTCAGGCTATCTTGTAGGATAGACAGTGCCCTCAGTCATCCTTGTGGATAGATGGTGCCCTCGTCTATCCCCGTAGAATAATTTGTGCCCCCGTCTATCCTGTGGGTAGCAGTGCCCCCAGTTATCCTTTTAGGATAGACAGTGCCCTCGTCTATCCTCGTAGGAAGATAGTGCCCTCAGTCTATCCCCGTGGATGATAGTGCCCCAGTCTATCTTTGTTTTTTATAGCGGCCCTCGTCTTCCTTTGTTTGATGCAGTGCCCTCAGTCTATTTTCCTTGTAGGGTAGACAGTGCCCTCAGTCTATCTCGTGGATGTTTGTGCCCCTCGTCTATCCTTTTTGGATAGATAGTGCCCTGTCTATATTGTAGGGTAGACAGGGGCCCCCATTTCTTGTTGGAGGATGTGCCCCCCGGGGCTATCCTGTGGATAGATATGCCCTCGTCTATCCTTGTAGGGGAAAATAGTGCCACAGTTTATCCCTTTTAGGATAGACAGTGCCCTCAGTCTACCTCGTGGATAGATAGTCCCTCAGTCTATCCCCGTAGGATAGAAAAGTGCCCTAAAATCTATCCTCTGGATAGTGCCCTCAGTTACCTTGTAGGATAGTAGTGCCCTCGTCTATCCTTGTAGGATAGACAGTGCCCCCGTCTATCCCGTAGGTAGATATGCACTCAGTCTATCCTTTAGGTAGATGTATAAACCTTGGAAATAAATCCGACAAGTTGGTTTTGAAAAACGTAAGCAAACACTTAACATATTTATTAGAAAACTTTCGGGCCTGGAACCTTTTACACTTCTCATACAGAGGTAGAAAGACATTTTTTTTTATAGGGGGGAGAGTGAGATGTGACGCACGTGACATGAGGAAAGTCATAAAAAAAATAAGAAAAGGAGGAAAACGTAGAAAGGCCAGGGCCCATGCGAGGCGAGGGGGGACGTGAAATCACGTATTTTGTGTTGTTGGGGTTTGGGGTGCTTTTAATACATGTAGCAATGTTTTTGGAAAAAAACAAGCCTTTACCTCTTCAGTTCCCCTCTTTTTTTCATCGAGTTGCGACTCAAGGCACAAGATTTAACAACCGCCCATGGAAAAGCCCCCTAAACAGTTAATTGACTCCCATGTGGCGATGTTGCCCCTACTCGCCGGGGGACTTGCTATGAGTAACATCAACGTTTCCCCCATAAAAACACCTCTATCAAAGACCTCTTTAAAACGCAGCCCCACACCTTAACTTTACAGAGGCGTTTTTCACGATCCCCGTGGGGTTTTGTCCCAAGAAATTTAGGGAGACAGGCAGAAATCTTGCAGTCCGCCCGAAGAGCATCGAAATGCCTTAAAAAAGACGATGTAAGGTACGCCCGGTCCCCCCACAGAGACCCACGGGGCATTGGAAATATAACACAAAAAGCGTATATGTGATCCTTTATTGACAAGTTTACCCCCGCTGGGTTTTTTAAGTCACACAAAGGATCTACCTGGGGGGGAAGGAAGGGGTATTTTTTAGTTCAGAAAAGTTGAAAGGGAGTGAAGATTTTGCATGGGGGGATTTGATGAACCGGAATGAGGCACAAATCGTTCTCACCCAAACCCGACCTCGACGCCGAGGTGCTAGAAGCCTCACTAAAACACCGTCACCGACAAATATAGAAACGCAAAAACTGGAAACTACAAAATTTCAAAAACTTGGATACATGAAATTAAGCAGCACCAAACCCAAAAAACCAGGATCACGTGATTTCATCGTCCTCCCTCGCCTGTGGGCCGTAGGCCTTCTCAGTGTTCCCCATTTTAGTTTTATAATTTTATGTACTGGTAAAATTACTCTCCGCCCTTTTTATTAATGTCTTTCTAGTTGTTAGAAGTGATAAGGTTTAGGGGAAACGTTTTCTAATAATATGTTTTAGGGTAGGTTTTAAACCCGGATGATAGTGCCCCCGTTCTACTTGTGGTAGACAGTGC
>NC_069492.1:23636790-23654012 GCF_026875155.1 Cherax quadricarinatus
AACACAACACAGGACGCCCAGCCACCCAGTGACAATGACATACATTTCATATCTAACTGACCCACGATGTACTGGAGTCCCGCTTCCAGTCTTATTCTTTGCGCCTGTTTGGTTTTCGGAAACACAGAGGTGTGTTGGTGGGCTTGGTGCTGGGCTGCTGCTGCTGCTGCTGTGCCTCTGTTGCTGGTGCTGCTGCTGCTGCTGCTCCTTGTGCTGGTGCTGCTGGTGCTGCTGCTGTTGCTCCTGTTGCTGGTGCTGCTGCTGCTGCTCCTGTTGCTGGTGCTGCTGCTGCTGCTGCTGGTGCTCCTGTTGCTGCTGCTCCTGCTGCTGCTCCTGTTGTTGCTCCTGCTGCTGCTCCTGTTGTCGTTGCTGCTTCTGCTCCTGTTGCTGATGCTGCTGCTCCTGTTGCTGGTGCTGCTGGTGCTGCTGCTGCTGTTCCTGCTGCTGCTACTCCTGCTGTTCCTGCTGCTGCTGCTGCTGCTGCTGCTCCTGCTGTTGTTCATGCCAAGTCAACTGTTATTCCTGTTGTAACTGTTTTACTTGACGTTTTTCCTACCGTTGGTTCTGTTCCAACAGATCCTCTAGCCTTGAGTTTTCACTAATTATTATTAACACTAACGATTACATCATGACTCAAATTTAGAAAAAAAACAAATATATGGAAAAAAATATTTTTTTTAATATGGCAAATACCTGATACGGCAAAAAAAATTATCGAAAAAATTAAAACTGACTTATATTCATAACCATACAGTCTTATATATATATATATATATATATATATATATATATATATATATATATATATATATATATATATATATATAGTATATATATATATATATATATGTCAATAACAACGCTGCACTAGCCAAGGATTCGAATCCATGTTCGACCACCCAATCCTAGGATTGGGTGGTCCTGTGGGTTAAGGCGTCGTGTGTTCTCGCTCACAATGGCGGGCCAATGCAACATGAGTTCGAATCCTTGGCTAGCGCAGGGTTGTTATTGATATATATATATATATATATAATATATATATATATATATATATATATAATATATATATATATATATAAAATATATATATATATATATATATATATATATATTTATATATATATATATATATATATATATATATATATATATATATAATATATATATATATATATTTATATATATATATATGCAAAACAACCACTCTGAAAGAATAGAGAAATTCAAAGCGATTTCGTGACTACTCACATTATCAAGGAACTATATTATATATATATATATATATATATATATATATATATATATAATATATTATATATATATATATATATATATATATACTATATGGCAGGGCATAAAACACAATCGAATAATGAATAAAGGGGTCAGAACTTGCCTCTAAAGTGCGAGAAAAAATTGTGTGTAGCAGCGGAGTCTTAGGTGACGTGTGAGGAAGTTAGAGAAAGAAAGATAGGAGCCAACACGCGGAAAGATAAAAGTTTTCTTACTCTCTCTCTTTTTCCTTGCGATTAACACATTTTTCCCTATTGTATTTTTCTTTTCTCCCTTCTCTGTCTTAAAGAAATATATTGTAATAGGATATTCTTTCTCTGTAAGCCATGGTGGCCCGTGGCTTGGTGGTGAAAGCTCTCACTTTACACGGTGAAGTCCGGGTTCGATTCCCGGCGAAGGGGTGGAAACATTAAACGAATTTCCCTACACTGGTTGTCTATGTTCACCCATCAGTAAAGTAGGTACCTGGGTGTTAGTGGACTGGTGTGGGTCGCATCCTGGGACAAAACTGACCTAATGTGTGGGAAATGTTCAGCATAACAAGTGACTTTCTATATAGTAGTATGTCACTGATGTCAACTATGGTCTGTATACCTTGTACATGTATACCTTGTACATGTACTTGTATTCCTTATACATGTATACCTTGTACATGTACTTGTATACCTTGTACATGTACTTGTATACCTTGTACATGTACTTGTATACCTTATACATGTACTTGTATACCTTGTACATGTACTTGTATACCTTGTACATGTACTTGTATACCTTGTACATGTACTTGTATACCTTGTACATGTACTTGTATACCTTGTACATGTACTTGTAGAAATAAGTTGGTTTATTGGTGTATTTATCAGTTGACTTGTCTGCCGATGGGTCTGTATAAAATAGGTCACCATAGAATTTAATGAGGGGAAATAGGTAACTGGTGCACTGAGACACCTATGGAGACGACGAACGTTACCTATGGAGGCAAGAAGTTGAGTATCACAGTATAGTGGTACCACTATTATCTGAAAGACATACTTGCCCGTGTATATACCTCACCAAATTGCGTATATACGCGTGTAAACGATAAACAGATAACACACGGACGGTCCGTCTTGTACCATTTACAAAGTCACGGTATTGTGCCTTTGCTTGTATACAAGTTTGTAAAAGGTGCAAAATAATTATCTGACCCCCTAAACAGCGTAAATTTTAATTTTGGCTACGAGATTCACTGAGCAAATTCAAAATTAATATGTATCATGGTCAGATAATTGTTATATGGTCACTCTCCTAATTTATTACGATCTTTCTTATGCATTTTACTCAGTTATTTAGTGTTAAATATATCTGTGATGCAGTTGAGAATACTGTAGCTTTGACTGTCCAATAAATCATATTTGTGTATGTATATACGAATTTAAATGGCTACATGAAGATTTCCAAATATTCTTCCTCGAAGCCTTTTTATCCACTAATCCGAGGCTGTGGGTCCCACAATATATATATATATATATATATATATATATATATATATATAATATATATATATATATATATATAAATATATATATATATAATATATGTCGTGCCGAATATGTAAAACTGGTCAATTAGCAAGAACTCATTTAAAATTAAGTCCTTTCTGAAATTTTCTCTTTTACGTTTAAAGATATATTTTTTTCATTAATGTTAACGTAACAATTTTTAATTTTGCACCAAAAGAATCTTAGAAAACTTACCTAACCTTATTAAACAAGAGCAATTTATTTTAGCCTAACCCAATTAAATATATTTTAGATTTCTTTACAATAATATAATACTAAACAAACCCAGTGAAATATATTTTTTTTTGTTAGGTTTAGAATAATTTTGGCGAAATTATTGCATACACAAATTTTCACTTGTCCTATATGGCAAGATGAGCGTTGCTATTTAAGACAAGATCGCAAGTTCTGCCTATTCGGCACGACATAATATATATATATATACATATATATATATATATATATATATATATATATATATATATATATATATATATATATATATATATTACACTGATCTCTGGCCGAAGAGACTCGAACCTACGAACCTTGGAACAAGGTACGCAGTGCTATATACCATTCTCACTACACTCTACAATACCTTGGCACCTAGCACAATGATAGACATTGATCCAAGGCAGCCAGTTTTCAGGCTTACAGCTTTTCATCTCATCCCCTGCATGCATCAGCCTTACTAGAGGTTTTAACAATTCAAGGAATTCGCAAGAGCAGGCGAAATATACCAACGTCTAGCATTGTGCTAGACGCCAAGGTATTGTCCAGTGTGGTGAGAATGGTAAAACACTGCGTACCTTGTTCCAAGGTTCGTAGGTTCGAGTCTCCTTCGGCCAGAGATCAGGGTTTGTGTATATTTCGCCTGCTCTTGCGAATTCCTTGCATATATATATATATATATATATATATATATATATATATATATATATATATATATATATCGTGCCGAATATGTAAAACTGGTCAATTAGCAAGAACTCATTTAAAATTAAGTCCTTTCTAAAATTTTCTCTTATACGTTTAAAGATATATTTTTTTCATTAATGTTAATGTAAAAATTTTTAATTTTGCACCAAAAGAATCTTAGAAAACTTACCTAACCTTATTATAACAAGAACAATTTATTTTAGTCTAACCCAACTAAATATATTTTAGATTTGTTTACAGTAATTTAATACTAAACAAACACAGTGAAATATATTTTTTTCGTTAGGTTCAGAATGATTTTGGCGAAATTATTGCATACACAAATTTTCACTTGTACTATATGGCAAGATGAACGTTGCTATTTAAGCCAAGATCACAAGTTCTGCCTATTCGGCACGACATATATATATATATATATATATATAATATATATATATATATATATATAATATATATATATATATATATATATATATAAAGGTAAGGGGGGTTTCAGTAAGATTCCTGTGCTGGAAGTCCTTCACAAACTGTGTGATGAACCATCCACCAGGAGGGTTTCCAAGCCTTTCTCGTGAAGGAGTAATATAGAGAGTCCTCTCTGCTGGGAGGAGGAGGAGGAAGAGGCTGAGGAGGCTGGGGAGGAGAGGGGACGTCAGCAAGGGTCCTGTAAACAAGCCGAGCAGCCGAGTTGAAAGGAACTTGCCTGAGGGTAGTATCTGGCCGGGAACACCTGCCACCTCACTACTTAATGAAATTTTGAGAGACGTGTGGGTGTCTTCGTATTCCCAGTTGTTAGCACTATGTATGTCATCGTTGTTGTGAGATATTTATCTCACACACACACACACACACACACACACACACACACAAACACACACACACACACACGTTGTATATACATGACTACCACCTAAAACACCTCCCACCCAATAATCAACATTACTCACTCTCTAACTACTACCACCACTATTACCACAACCAGTACCACCACCACCAGTGCCACTGCCGTCACTACCACCACCATCACTACCACTACTGTCACTATCACCACCATCACTACCACTACTGTCACTATCACCACCACTATCACTATCACCACCACCACTATCACCACCACCACTCACCACCACCACCACAATCACCACCACCATCACCACCATCACTATCACCACCACCACTCACCACCACCACCACAATCACCACCACCACTATCACCACCATCACTATCACCACCACTCACCACCACCACCACAATCACCACTATCACCACCACAGCAGCAGGCTCGTCGCCCTCAATATTTCACTTCAACTAATTCATGGATCAAAGTGAAGTATCCTGATTCATTCTTACTCTGAGACCGTCAGATATATTGATAAGGTGAATGTTATTCTCTCTCTCTTGGCTTAGCGCTTCTTTTTGATTATAATAATAATAATAATTCTCTCTCTCTCTCTCTCTCTCTCTCTCTCTCTCTCTCTCTCTCTCCTCTCTCTCTTATACGACAGCGGTGTTTTGTTCGTCAGGAAACAACTTTCATGACACGGATCGTAGACGGTCTCTTAAAATGGCGAAATATTCTCTAGCTAACTCTTAAGTACATTCATGACCCACTTATAAACCAGTGAATCACTGTACCAAGATTCATGGCCCATTTATAAACCAGTGAATCACTGTACCAAGATTCATGGCCCATTTATAAACCAGTGAATCACTGTACCAAGATTCATGACCCATTTATAAACCAGTGAATCACTGTACCAAGATTCATGACCCACTTATAAACCAGTGAATCACAGTACCAGATTCATGGCCCACTTATAACCAGTGAATCACAGTGCCAAAGATTCATGGCCCATTTATAAACCAGTGAATCACTGTACCAAGATTCATGGCCCATTTATAAACCAGTGAATCACAGTACCAAGATTCATGGCCCATTTATAAACCAGTGAATCACTGTACCAAGATTCATGGCCCATTTATAAACCAGTGAATCACAGTGCCAAGATTCATGGCCCATTTATAAACCAGTGAATCACTGTACCAAGATTCATGGCCCATTTATAAACCAGTGAATCACAGTACCAAAGATTCATGGCCACTTATAAACCAGTGAATCACAGTACCAAGATTCATGGCCCATTTATAAACAGTGAATCACTGTAACCAAGATTCATGGCCCATTTATAAACCAGTGAATCACTGTACCAAGATTCATGGCCCACTTATAAACCAGTGAATCACTGTACCAAGATTCATGGCCCATTTATAAACCAGTGAATCACAGTACCAAGATTCATGGCCCATTTATAAACCAGTGAATCACTGTACCAAGATTCATGGCCCATTTATAAACCAGTGAATCACTGTACCAAGATTCATGACCCACTTATAAACCAGTGAATCACTGTACCAAGATTCATGACCCACTTATAAACCAGTGAATCACTGTATCAAGATTCATGACCCACTTATAAACCAGTGAATCACTGTACCAAGATTCATGACCCACTTATAAACCAGTGAATCACTGTACCAAGATTCATGACCCACTTATAAACCAGTGAATCACTGTATCAAATTCATGACCCACTTATAAACCAGTGAATCACTGTACCAAGATTCATGACCCACTTATAAACCAGTGAATCACTGTACCAAGATTCATGACCCACTTATAAACCAGTGAATCACTGTACCAAGATTCATGACCCACTTATAAACCAGTGAATCACTGTATCAAGATTCATGACCCACTTATAAACCAGTGAATCACTGTACCAAGATTCATGACCCACTTATAAACCAGTGAATCACTGTACCAAGATTCATGACCCACTTATAAACCAGTGAATCACTGTACCAAGATTCATGACCCACTTATAAACCAGTGAATCACTGTATCAAGATTCATGACCCCTTAAAAGAACTTTTATCGTAAACTTTTAGATAAGTTTACAATAATCTAATAAAAGAAAATTAAATATATTTTTATTCGTTAGGTTCAGAATGATTTTTGCGAAATTATTGCATACACAAATTTTCACTTGTCTTATTCGGCAAGAAGAGCGTTGCTATTTAAGCCAAAATCTCAACTTTTATCTAATATATATATATATATATAATATATATATATATATATATATATATATATATATATATATATAATATATGTCGTGCCGAATATGTAAAACTGGTCAATTAGCAAGAACTCATTTAAAATTAAGTACTTTCTCAAATTTTCTCTTATACGTTTAAAGGCATATTTTTTTCATTAATGTTAATGTAATTTTTTTTAATTTTGCACCAAAAGAATCTTAGAAAACTTACCTAACCTTATTATAACAAGACACAATTTATTTTAGCCTAACCCAACTAATATATTTTAGATTTGTTTACAATAATTTAATACTAAACAAACACAGTGAAATATATTTTTTTCGTTAGGTTCAGAATGATTTTGGCGAAATTATTGCATACACAAATTTTTCACTTGTCCTATATGGCAAGATGAACGTTGCTATTTAAGCAAGATCGCAAGTTCTGCCTATTCGGCACGACATATAATATATATATATATATATATATATATATAAATATATATATTATATATATATATATATATTAAACTGAAAGATGAACGCTTGACGATATATACATCTGTGTATATACAGATATATACATCTCTGTGTATATGGCACATAATCAAATTCTTATTATTTTGCTTTTTTCCGCCTTCCCAAAAAATTTTTGCCGAACTAATGGAACAAATGGACAATAAATGTTCCATCTGGCGAAGAAAATTGAAAAATCAACGAATGAAAGGGAAAATTTATTTATGAATGAAGTCTATATGAGAGAAACTCAATGGTCAATTTTCTGCTGTTGAATTGTTGGGTCATACCTCGAGTGAATAGAGCTATTTTTAAACTCTCTCTCTCTCTCTCTCTCTCTCTCTCTCTCTCTCTCTCTCTCTCTCTCTCTCCTCTCTCTCTCTCTCTCTCTCTCTCTCTCTCTCTCTCTCTCACACACACACACACACACACACACACACACACACACACACACACACACACACACACACACAAGGTTTGACAAGGTTAAGGATTCCTAACTTTATTGGCAAGCTAAGAGCTGTTACCTACATCAGCTCATTTGAAGGCATTTTTATTGTTATGAGACATACAAGTAGGAAACAGGATGAAGTTGGAGCCATCTGTGGGCCAGCATTTTCATTTGATCAACTGACTTTATCTCATTGACATCATGATGGTGTACGAATGTGTTCCATACTCGAGTCATCCTGGGTATGTATGATCTCAGAAGGAGTGATGTTCTGGAGGTTACAGCCAGAGTGAAGTTGCTGCTGGCTGCCCGTCTTGTGGTATAGAAGCTTGCTTCACGCTGTTCTCGAAGTGGATCCAAGTGTGGTACTTTGACAATATTGGCCTTGCACATAACAGTAAGGCCACCCACATCCCTCCTGTGTTGAAGGCTCTGCTGAATTGACAGGTCTATCCAGGATGGGTCCAGGCGAGAGATGAGACGTCTTGCTCTGTTCTCTACTCTGTCAAGCAGTCGCAGATGAGAAGGGGGGCAGGCAAACCAAGA
The DNA here is from genome assembly GCF_026875155.1 of Cherax quadricarinatus. Taxonomy (NCBI): domain Eukaryota; kingdom Metazoa; phylum Arthropoda; class Malacostraca; order Decapoda; family Parastacidae; genus Cherax; species Cherax quadricarinatus. The sequence continues at coordinate 23,645,179 of NC_069492.1, forward strand.
AAGTGGAGCATACTCAAGGTGTGAGCAAATGTTACTTGCCATCTATTTCCCCAAGCTGATATAGCTCTCAGCTGGTGATTGATGTAGCTTAGAGCAGCTGGCATTTCTTCTCTTGGATAAGTGAATGTCAGTGTACAGTCGTCTGCATATGCATGTGATTCTGGGATGAGATGAAGAAGGTCGTTGAAGTAGACATTCCATAATAATGGTCCCAGCACGCTTCCTTGTGGAACGCTTGCCCCAATAGGATGTCTTGCTGATTCCGTTCCATTGAGAACTACACTTAGAGATCTACCATGAAGGTAATCACTGAGGAGACATAACGTAGAGCCTGCAATTCCCAGTGCTTGAAGTTTTGCTAAGAGGCCCTGGTGCCACACCCGGTCGAAAGCGCCAGCAATGTCCAGTGCTACCACACAGCTGACTTTGGATTCATCCAGTGACTGGTGCCACTTAGTGGAGAAGTTTAACAACAGATCAGCAGCAGAGTGACCTTTCCCGAAGTAATTTCTCTCTCCCCTCTCTCTCTCTCTCTCTCTCTCTCTCTCTCTCTCCCCTCTCTCTCTCTCTCCTCTCTCTCTCTCTTCTCTCTCTCTCTCTCTCTCTCGCAACATGTTCACGATAGTGTTAATGGTAATATTAATTGATCCTATAATTAGCAATATAAAAATATTGCTGAGACTGGAGAGGAAGGTCCCTCAGGGGAGGGTCCTGGATGCTGGTGAGGGAACTGGATCTCTGCTCCAGTTCCCTGAATTTAGCCAGCATACCTTTCACATCCCCCCCACACAGGTGCTGTATAATCCCACGGGTTAAGTGCTTCCCCTTGATAATAATGGAGATAACACACAACACAGCAACACACACACAACACAGCAACACTCACACAACACAGCAACACACACACAAACACAGCAACACTCACACAACACAGCAACACACACAACACAGCAACACCAAACACAGCAACACACACACAACACAGCACACAAACACAGCAAACACACACACAACACAGCAACACACACAAAACAGCAACACACACACAACACAGCAACACAGCAACGCACAACACAGCAACACGCAACACAGCAACACGCAAACACAGCAACACAGCAACACGCAACACAGCAACACACACGCAACACAGCAACACACACAACACAGCAACACACAGCATAGCAACACACACACAAAACACAGCAACACACCCCACAACACAGCAAACACACACACAACACAGCAACACACACACAACACAGCAACACAACCAAAACAACACAGCAACACACACAAACACAGCAACACACACAAAGCAACACACACAGAACACAAACACAGCAACACACACAAAGCAACACACACAGAACACAGCAACACACACAACACAGCAACACACACACAACACAGCAACACACACAACACAGCAACACACACACAAAAACAGCAACACACACACACACAAAGCAACACACACATAACACAGCAACACACACACACAACACAGCAACACACACACACAACACAGCAACACACACACACAACACAGCAACACACACAACACAGCAACACGCACACAACACAGCAATACGCAACACACACACAACACAGCAACACCACACACAACACAGCAACACGCAACACACACAACACAGCAACACACACACAACACAGCAACACAACACGCAACACAGCAACGCACAACACAGCAACACGCAACACAGCAACACGCAACACAGCAACACGCAACACAGCAACACACACGCAACACAGCAACACACACGTAACACAGCAACACACACAGCAACACACGCACAACACAGCAAACACACACAAAACACAGCAACACACACACAACACACACAGCAACACACACACAACACAGCAACACACACACAACACAGCAACACACACACAACACAGCAACACACACAGCAACACACACACAACACAGCAACACACACACAGCAACACACACACAACACAGCAACACACACACAACACAGCAACATAACCAGCAACAACACACAACACAGCAACACACACACAACACAGCAAGACACACAGCAACACACACACAACACAGCAACACACCCCAGCAACACACAAACAACACAGCAACACACACACAACACAGCAACACACAACACAGCAACACCAACACAGCAACACACACACAACACAGCAACACACACACACAGCAACACACACAGCAATGCACACACAAACACAGCAACACACACACAACACAGCAACACACACACAACACACACAGCAACACACACAACAACACAGCAACACACACACAACACAGCAACACACCCACAACACAGCAACACACACACAACACAGCAACACACACACAAAAACAGCAACACACACAGCAACACACACAACGCAGCAACACACACAGCAACACACACAGCAAATGACACACAAACAGCAACACACACAACACAGCAACACGCACAGCAACACACACAGCAACACACACACAACACAGCAACACACAGAGCAACAAAAGCAACACACAACACAACACAGCAACACTCACAGCAACAAAAGCAACACACACACAACACAGCAACACACAGAGCAACACACACACAACACAGCAACACACAGAGCAACACAGCAACACACAACACAGCAACACACAGAGCAACACAGCAACACACACACAACACAGCAACAAAAGAGCAACACAGCAACACACACACAACACAGCAACACACACACACAACACAGCAACACACACACAACACAGCAACACACAACACACACAGCAACACACACACACAACACAGCAACACACACACAACACAGCAACACACACAACACAGCAACACACACACAACACAGCAACACACAACACCCCACAGAAAACACACACACACAACACAGCAACACCCCACACAACACAGCAACACACAAAAACAGCAACACACACACAACACAGCAACACACACACAACACAGCAACACACACAACAACACAGCAACACACACACAACACAGCAACACACAACACACACAGCAACACACACACACAAACACAGCAAACACACCAAAACAACACAGCAACACACACACAACACAGCAACACACACACAACACAGCAACACACAACACAGCAACCACACACCCCAACACAGCAACACACACACAACACAGCAACACACAGAGCAACACAGCAACACACAACACAGCAACACACACACACAAGACAGCAACACACACAGCAACACACACAACACAGCAACACACACACAACACAGCAACACACAACACACACAGCAACACACACACACAACACAGCAACACACACACAACACAGCAAACACACACACAACACAGCAACACACAACACACACAGCAACACACACACACAACACAGCAACACACACACAACACAGCAACACACACACAACACAGAAACACACACACAACACAGCAACCCCACCACAACACAGCAACACACAACACACACAGCAACACACACACACAACACAGCAACACACACACAACACAGCAACACACACACAACAGAGCAACACACACACAACACAGCAACACACAACACAGCAACACACACACAACACAGCAACACACACACAAACACAGCAACACACAGAGCAACACAGCAAAAACACAACACAGCAACACACAACACAGCAACACACACACACAAGACAGCAACACACACAGCAACACACACACAACACAGCAACACACACAGCAACACACACAGCAACACACACACAACACAGCAACACACAACACAGCAACACACACACAACACAGCAACACACACACAACACAGCAACACACAACACAGCAACACACACACAACACAGCAACACACAACACAACAACACACACACAACACAGCAACACACACAGCAACACACAACACAGCAACACACAACACAGCAACACACAACACAGCAACACACACAGCAACACACACAACACAGCAACACACACACAACACAGCAACACACAAACAACACAGCAACACACACAACACACAGCAACACACACACAAGGAGACACTCCACACAGGAGACAGAGAGAGAATATCCACAGTAAGAGAGAGAACAATAAAGAACTGCCGCTGACAAACTCTTGTTGTCATTCTCTACCTAGTCTTTTGCATGTTATTGAAATTGAATATGGAGTGCCGGGCCAGTGTACCACTGACAGCCGGTCCACTGTACCATGGAGACCCGGTTCCACTGTACCATGGAGACCCGGTCCACTGTACCAACGCTCTGACAAAGGGACCACTCGACACCTCTCTTTCACTCTCTCTACGACAAAAGACAAGGAAGAGAAACACGGGGAGTTACTTGCAACGTTTGTGTGTGTGTGTGTGTGTGTGTGTGTGTGTGTGTGTGTGTGTGTGTACTCGCCTAATAGTGTTTGCAGGGGTCGATTCATAGCTCCTTGCTCCGCTTCTTCACTGCTCGATTCTTCCTGCTCCGTGAGCTTTATCATACCTCTGCTTAAAGCTATGTATGGATCCTGCCCCCACTACATCATTTCCCAAACTATTCCACTTCCTGACAACTCTGTGGCTGAAGAAATACTTCCTAACATCCCTGTGATTCATCTGTGTCTTCAACTTCCAACTGTGTCCCCTTGTTACTGTGTCCAGTCTCTGGAACAACCTGTCTCTATCCACCTTGTCGGTTCCTCTCAGTATTTTATATTTCGTTATCATATCATCCCTATCTTTCTCCTGTCCTCCAGTGTCGTCAGGTTGATTTCCCTTAACCTCTCCTCGTAGGACATACCTCTTAGCTCTGGGACTAGTCTTGTTGCAAACCTTTGCACTTTCTCTAGTTTCCTTACGTGCTTGGCTAGGTGTGGGTTCTAAACTGGTGTCGTGTGTGTACTCACCTAGTTACCTAGTTGAGGTTGCAGGGGTCGAGTCCAAGCTCCTGGCCCCGCCTCTTCACTGGTCGCTACTAGGTCACTCTCCCTGTGTGTGTGTGTGTGTGTGTGTGTGTGTGTGTGTGTGTGTGTGTGTGTGTGTGTGTGTGTGTGTGTGTGTGTATTTCTTAGTATCTAATACAATCTTGGTGTACACACACACACGATGCTGCCGCAGGGTTCTTGATCCAAGTAACATGAGAAAGTCCTCTGGATAAAAGTACATTTAATTTCCTGACGCCCTTCGATCCCAGCTGGTTACATTAGTATTTCTCAGCTGGTTGCAACTGAACCGTATAGTGTAGCAACACAGCTGGTGTTCCCACAATGTAACTATCATATAGAATAGTGTAGCAACACTGCTGGTGTTCCCACAATGTAACTATCATATAGAATAGTGTAGCAACACTGCTGGTGTTCCCACAATGTAACTATCATATAGAATAGTGTAGCAACACTGCTGGTGTTCCCACAATGTAACTATCATATAGAATAGTGTAGCAACACTGCTGGTGTTCCCACAATGTAACTATCATATAGAATAGTGTAGCAACACTGCTGGTGTTCCCACAATGTAACTATCATATAGAATAGTGTAGCAACACTGCTGGTGTTCCCACAATGTAACTATCATATAGAATAGTGTAGCAACACTGTTGGTGTTCCCACAATGTAACTATCATATAGAATAGTGTAGCAACACAGCTGGTGTTCCCAAATGTAACTATCATATAGAATAGTGTAGCAACACTGCTGGTGTTCCCACAATGTAACTATCATATAGAATAGTGTAGCAACACTGCTGGTGTTCCCACAATGTAACTATCATATAGAATAGTGTAGCAACACTGTTGGTGTTCCCACAATGTAACTATCATATAGAATAGTGTAGCAACACACTGCTGGTGTTCCCACAATGTAACTATCATATAGAATAGTGTAGTAACACTGTTGGTGTTCCCACAATGTAACTATCATATAGAATAGTGTAGCAACACTGCTGGTGTTCCCACAATGTAACTATCATATAGAATAGTGTAGCAACACTGCTGGTGTTCCCACAATGTAACTATCATATAGAATAGTGTAGTAACACTGTTGGTGTTCCCACAATGTAACTATCATATAGAATAGTGTAGCAACACAGCTGGTGTTCCCACAATGTAACTATCATATAGAATAGTGTAGCAACACTGCTGGTGTTCCCACAATGTAACTATCATATAGAATAGTGTAGCAACACAGCTGGTGTTCCCACAATGTAACTATCATATAGAATAGTGTAGCAACACAGCTGGTGTTCCCACAATGTAACTATCATATAGAATAGTGTAGCAACACTGCTGGTGTTCCCACAACGTAACTATCATATAGAATAGTGTAGCAACACAGCTGGTGTTCCCACAATGTAACTATCATATAGAATAGTGTAGCAACACAGCTGGTGTTCCCACAATGTAACTATCATATAGAATAGTGTAGCAGCACACAGCTGGTGTTCCCACAATGTAACAATCATATAGAATAGTGTAGCAACACTGTTGGTGTTCCCACAATGTAACTATCATATAGAATAGTGTAGCAACACTGTTGGTGTTCCCACAATGTAACTATCATACAGAATAGTGTAGCAACACTGCTGGTGTTCCCACAATGTAACTATCATATAGAATAGTGTAGCAACACACTGCTGGTGTTCCCACAATGTAACTATCACATAGAATAGTGTAGCAACACAGTTGGTGTTCCCACAATGTAACTATCATACAGAATAGTGTAGCAACACTACTGGTGTTCCCACAATGTAACTATCATATAGAATAGTGTAGCAACACACTGCTGGTGTTCCCACAATGTAACTATCATATAGAATAGTGTAGCAACACTGCTGGTGTTCCCACAATGTAACTATCATATAGAATAGTGTAGTAACACTGCTGGATCATCTAGTTATAAAGAGAAGAGATACAAGAGGCTGGGAACGGGTCTGTGTACTGTTACAACGGTGCTCTAGCGTTTAGTGACTTTAATTGGTCTAAATTGTTCTTTTTTAGCATCAAGTGCTGCCTCTTGCTATGTTTATGTGAGGTTGGTAAAGTGTATTTATCCATATGTCTGTTGTTTATGTGATAGGAGGGAGCATTGGAGTTATTGAAGCGAAAATTATACCATTGTAATAAGCCTGTTTGCCCTTGCTAGGTAGGTTATACTCGCGTTTTACTGTACTCACTCGTGCACTTGTGCAAGCTTATTACACTGCTGCCTAACTTGTTACTGTCTACGACTTGTTGCACTGATGCTACGAGGTTGTTCCTGTCTACGACTTGCTGCACTGATGCTACGAGGTTGTTCCTGTCTACGACTTGTTGCACTGATGCTACGAGGTTGTTCCTGTCTACGACTTGTTGCACTGATGCTACGAGGTTGTTCCTGTCTACGACTTGTTGCACTGATGCTACGAGGTTGTTCCTGTCTACGACTTGTTGCACTGATGCTACGAGGTTGTTCCTGTCTACGACTTGTTGCACTGATGCTACGAGGTTGTTCCTGTCTACGACTGCATAAACCAATACTTCCATGAGCACACACGTGAGGTAAACAGAGGATATTTAGTCCATACAAATTAGAATAAACCATGCAACGGGTGGGGTTTGAACCCGCGGTCGGAGAGTCTCAAAACTCCAGACCGTCGCGTAAGGAGAGGAGGAGTTTTAGGTAATCAGTCCCTCAGCCTGGAGTCGATGTGTTGAGGGACTGATGAAGCCACTCTGGCGAAACTATCTAACCCAGGAATCTTGATGTTACTCTGGGAGTGTTGTGTGTGGGTCGTGTTCTCTGCGTTGGAGATAAATAGCCTAAGATACCAACACGATGCAGTATAATGTGTTCATTTATTGACAACGTTTCGCCCACACAGTGGACTTTATCAGGTCACAAACAGGTTCGTCTCAAATCCAATCTATCCATCATTTTCCACCTGAATCTCCACACTATACTTCTCCACCTTTCGCCCGGGTAGATCTGTCTGTGACTTGGTAAAGTCCATTGTGTGGGCGAAACGTTATCAGTAAAGGATCACATTACACTGCATTTGTGATTATTTTTCTGCGTGTTTTGTTCACCTTTCTGTCTCCTCGGCTCAGTTATTGACTGTTTTGTCATGCATGGTTGTGTGTGTGTGTGTGTTTGTGTGTGTGTGTTTGTGTGTGTGTGTTGTGTGTGTTTGTGTGTGTGTGTGTGTGTTTGTGTGTTTGTGTGTGTGTGTTTGTGTGTGTGTGTGTGTTAGTGTGTGTGTGTTAGTGTGTGTGTGTTTGTGTGTGTGTGTATGTGTTGCTAAGAGGTCCACTCTTTCCTTGCTCCACGAGCTTTATCATACCTCTTTTTAAAGCTATGTATGGATCCTGCCTCCACTACATCACTCTCCAGACTGTTCCACTTCCTGACAACTCTGAAGAAATACTTCCTAACATCCCTGTGGCTCTTCTGAGTCTTCAACTTCCAGTTGTGTCACCTTGTTGCTGTGTCCAATCTCTGGAACATCTTGTCTCTGTCCACCTTGTCAATTCCTCTCAGTATTTTATGTATCGTGAGTGTACTCGCCTATTTGTGGTTGCACGGGTCGAGTCAGTGTGTGTGTGTGTGTGTGTGTGTGTGTGTGTGTGTGTGTGTGTGTGTGTGTGTGTGTGCGTGTGTGTGTGTGCGTGCGTGCGTGCCTTTTCACCCCAAAACATTCTGATTGGTATATACTTCTTCCTGGGCTTCTGGGCCCTGCCATACCTACTCTCGAAACTGTGTATGAAGTTTGCCTATCTAGGTCATTCCACTTCTTCCCATCCTCAGACTGAAGAATAGTTTAAAAACCCTAACCTTTTATTTGAAATTAAATTTTGGGGAAAA
>NC_069492.1:23659512-23669715 GCF_026875155.1 Cherax quadricarinatus
ATTATTACTGTTGTAAATCATCATTAATACTGTAAATGATTACTGTTGTAAATCATCAGTAATACTGTAAATTATTACTGTTGTAAATCATTAATAATACTTTAAATGATTACTGTTGTAAATCATCAGTAATACTGTAAATGATTACTGTTGTAAATCATTAATAATACTTTAAATGATTACTGTTGTAAATCATCAGTAATACTGTAAATTATTACTGCTGTAAATCATTAATAATACTTTAAATGATTACTGTTGTAAATCATTAATAATACTTTAAATGATTACTGTTGTAAATCATCAGTAATACTGTAAATTATTACTGTTGTAAATCATTAATAATACTTTAAATGATTACTGTTGTAAATCATCAATAATACTGTAAATGATTGCTGTTGTAAATCATCAATAATACTGTAAATGATTACTTTTGTAAATCATCAATAATACTGTAAATGATTACTGATGTAAATCATCAATAATATTGTAAATGATTACTGTTGTAAATCATTAATAATACTTTAAATGATTACTGCTGTAAATCATCAATAATTCTGTAAATGATTACTGTTGTAAATCATCAATAATATTGTAAATGATTACTGTTGCAAATCATCATTAAGCCTGTAAGTGATTACTGTTGTAAATCATCATTAAGCCTGTAAATTATTACTGTTGTAAATCTTCATTAAGCCTGTAAATGATTACTGTTGTAAATCATCATTAAGCCTGTAAATTATTACTGTTGTAAATCTTCATTAAGCCTATAAATGATTACTGTTGTAAATTATAATTAAGCCTCTTGTAAATCATCATTAAGCCTGTAAATCATTACTGTTGCAAAGCATCATTTAGCCTGTAAATGATTACTGTTGTAAATCATCATTACGCATGTAAATTATTACTGTTGAAAATCTTCATTAAGCCTATATATGATTACTGTTGTAAACCATCATTAAGCCTGTACATGATTACTGCTGTAAATCATCATTAAGCCTGTAAATGATTACTGTTATAAATCATCATTAAGCCTGTAAATAATTACTGTTGTATATCGTCATTAAGCCTGTAAATGATTACTGTTGTAAAACACCATTAATCCGGAAATGATTACTGTTGTAAATCATTAAGCCTGTAAATGATTACTGTTGTAAATCATCATTAACCCTGTAAATGATTACTGTTGTAAATCATCATTAAGCCTGTAAATGAGCACCCCGATGTAAACGTTACTAATAAAATGGTACTCAACACAAGTGTGTCACTCACGCAAGACATTCTAACACAGGAACACGCAAGGCATTCTAACATAGGAACACGCAAGGCATTCTAACACAGAAACAAGCAATACATTCTAACACAGGAACACGCAAGGCATTCTAACACAGGAACAAGCAAGACATTCTAACATAGTAACACGCAAGGCATTCTAACACAGAAACAAGCAATACATTCTAACACAGGAACACGCAAGGCATTCTAACACAGGAACAAGCAAAACATTCTAACATAGGAACACGCAAGGCATTCTAACACAGGAACAAGCAAGACATTCTAACGTAGGAACACGCAAGACATCTAACACAGAAAACAAGCAAGGCATTCTAACACAGGAACAAGCAAGACATTCTAACATAGGAACACGCAAGACATTCTAACACAGAAACAAGCAAGGCATTCTAACACAGGAACAAGCAAGACATTCTAACATAGGAACACGCAAGACATTCTAACACAGAAACAAGCAAGACATTCTGACACAGGAACAAGCAAGGCATTCTAACACAGGAACAAGCAAGACACTCTAACATAGGAACACGCAAGACATTCTAACACAGGAACAAGCAAGACATTCTAACATAGGAACACGCAAGACATTCTAACATAGGAACACGCAAGACATTCTAACATGGGAACATGTAAGTCATTCTAACACAGGAACTCGCAAAACATTCTAGCACAGGAACTCGCAAGACATTCTAACACAGGAACACGCAATACATTCTAACACAGGAACACGCAAGACATTCTAACATAGGAACTCGCAAGACATTCTAACACAAAACACACAAGACATTCTAACACAGGAACGAGCAAGACATTCTAACACAGGAACACGCAAGACATTCTAACACAGGAACTCGCAAGACATTCTAACACAGAACACACAAGACATTCTAACATAGGAACACGCAAGACATTCTAACACAGGAACAAGCAAGACATTCTAACATAGGAACACGCAAGACATTCTAACATAGGAACACGCAAGACATTCTAACACAGGAACAAGCAAGATATTCTAACACAGTAACACGCAAGACATTCTAACACAGTAACACGCAAGACATTCTAACATAGGAACAAGCAAGACATTCTAATGTAGGAACAAGCAAGACATTCTAATATAGGAACAAGCAAGACATTCTAACATAGGAACAAGAAAGACAGTCTAACACAAAAACACGCAAGACATTCTAACACAGTAACATGCAAGACATTCTAACACAGGAACACGTAAGACATTCTAACACAGGAACACGCAAGACATTCTAATATAGGAACAAGCAAGACATTCTAACAGAGGAACACGTAAGACATTCTAACACAGGAACACGCAAGACATTCTAACACAAGAACAAGCAAGACATTCTAACACAGGAACACGCAAGACATTCTAACACAAGAACTCGCAAGACATTCTAACACAGGAACATGCAAGACATTCTAACATAGTAACTCGCAAGACATTTTAACAGAACACGCAAGACATTCTAACACAGGAACTCGTAAGACATTCTAACACAGGAACTCGCAAGACATTCTAACACAGGAACACACAAGACATTCTAACACAGGAACATCGCAAGACATTCTAACATAGGAACACGCAAGACATTCTAACACAGTAACTCGCAAGACATTCTAACATAGGAATACGCAAGACATTCTAACACAGGAACTCGCAAGACATCCTAACATAGGAACACGCAAGACATTCTAACACAGGAACTCGCAAGACATCCTAACATAGGAACACCTAAGACATTCTAACACAGTAACTCGGAAGACATTCTAACACAGGAACTCGCAAGACATTCTAACACAGGAACTCGCAAGACATTCTAACACAGGAACTCGCAAGACATTCTAACATAGGAACACGCAAGACATTCTAACACAGGAACTCGCAAAGACATTCAAACATAGGAACACGCAAGACATTCTAACACAGGAACTCGCAAGACATTCTAACATAGGAACACGCAAGACATTCTAACACAGGAACTCGCAAGACATCCTAACATAGGAACACGCAAGACATTCTAACACAGGAACTCGCAAGACATCCTAACATAGGAACACCTAATACATTCTAACACAGTAACTCGCAAGACATTCTAACACAGGAACTCGCAAGACATTCTAACACAGGAACTCGCAAGACATTCTAACATAGGAACAAGCAAGACATTCTAATGTAGGAACAAGCAAGACATTCTAATATAGGAACAAGCAAGACATTCTAATATAGGAACAAGCAAGACATTCTAACATAGGAACAAGAAAGACAGTCGAACACAAAAACACGCAAGACATTCTAACACAGGAACACGTAAGACATTCTATCACAGGAACACGCAAGACATTCTAATATAGGAACAAGCAAGACATTCTAACACAGGAACACGTAAGACATTCTAACACAGGAACACGCAAGACATTCTAACACAGGAACAAGCAAGACATTCTAACACAGGAACAAGCAAGACATTCTAACACAGAACACGCAAGACATTCTAACACAAGAACTTGCAAGACATTCTAACACAGGAACATGCAAGACATTCTAACATAGTAACTCGCAAGACATTTTAACAGAACACGCAAGACATTCTAACACAGGAACTCGCAAGACATTCTAACACAGGAACTCGCAAGACATTCTAACACAGGAACACACAAGACATTCTAACACAGGAACTCGCAAGACATTCTAACATAGGAACACGAAAGACATTCTAACACAGTAACTCGCAAGACATTCTAACATAGGAACACGCAAGACATTCTAACACAGGAACTCGCAAGACATCCTAACATAGGAACACCTAAGACATTCTAACACAGTAACTCACAAGACATTCTAACACAGGAACTCGCAAGACATTCTAACACAGGAACTCGCAAGACATTCTAACACAGGAACTCGCAAGACATTCTAACATAGGAACACGCAAGACATTCTAACACAGGAACTCGCAAGACATTCAAACATAGGAACACGCAAGACATTCTAACACAGGAACTCGCAAGACATTCTAACACAGGAACACGCAAGACATTCTAACACAGGAACTCGCAAGACATCCTAACATAGGAACACGCAAGACATTCTAACACAGGAACTCGCAAGACATCCTAACATAGGAACACCTAAGACATTCTAACACAGTAACTCACAAGACATTCTAACACAGGAACTCGCAAGACATTCTAACACAGGAACTCGCAAGACATTTTAACACAGGAACTCGCAAGACATTCTAACACAGGAACACACAAGGCATTCTAACACAGGAACTCGCAAGACATCCTAACATAGGAACTCGCAAGACATTCTAACACAGGAACTCGCAAGACATTCTAACACAGGAACACGCAAGACATTCTAACATAGGAACTCGCAAGACATTCTAACACAGGAACTCGCAAGACATTCTAACACAGGAACACGCAAGACATTCTAACATAGGAACTCGCAAGACATTCTAACACAGGAACTCGCAAGACATTCTAACATAAGAACACGCAAGACATTCTAACATAGGAACACGCAAGACATTCTAACACAGGAACACACAAGACATTCTAACACAGGAACTCGCAAGACATTCTAACATAGGAACACGCAAGACATTCTAACACAGGAACACACAAGACATTCTAACATAGGAACACGCAAGACATTCTAACACCTGAACACACAAGACATTCTAACACAGGAACTCGCAAGACATTCTAACATAGGAACACGTAAGTCATTCTAACACAGGAACTCGCAAGACATTCTAACACAGGAACACGCAAGACATTCTAACATAGGAAACTCGCAAGACATTCTAACACAGGAACTCGCAAGACATTCTAACATAGGAACACGCAAGACATTCTAACATAGGAACACGCAAGACATTCTAACACAGGAACACACAAGACATTCTAACACAGGAACTCGCAAGACATTCTAACGTAGGAACACGCAAGACATTCTAACACAGGAACTCGCAAGACATTCTAACATAGGAACACACAAGACATTCTAACACAGGAACTCGCAAGACATCCTAACATAGGAACACCTAAGACATTCTAACGCTAACATACAAGTCACTCTAATAGAGCACTAAAAAAAGTTTATGAGAACATTTTTCCACGTAACATCAGACTTTAATAATTTTATTGATCAAAAGATTTAATTGTTCCCACCAAAAATAAAATCAATGCGCACACACACACGGGAACTAAAGTTAACAACAGACTTAACACTGGAGTTAATAACAACGGCGAAATCAACATCAACACAGGTGTGGAATCAACAACACCAACGTAGGTGTGGACTCATCAACACCAACATAGGTGAGGCCATCAACATCAACACACGTGTGGAATCATCAACCTCGACATTGGTGTGGAATCAACAACAACACATGTGGGGAATCATCAATATCAACACTGGTGTGGAATCAACAACAACACATGTGGGGAATCATCACTATCAACACTGGTGTGGAATCAACAACACATGTGGGGAATCAACACCAACACTGGTGTGGAATCAACAACACATGTGGGGAATCATCAACACCAACACTGGTGCGGAATCAACAACAACACATTTGTGGAATTATCAACATCGACAAAGGTGTATAAATACATCCGTCTTTTTCTACATTTTCATTATTTTCAATGGTTGTGCTTATAACAACAACGGTATCAACAGTATCATCAATGGCATCGACTGAAACAATACCATGTTCATCAGCAGTCCCAACAAAACCAACATGAACACCATCAACACCAGTAGTAACTACATCATCTACAATGACACCAGCATCAGCACCAATACCAACGTCATCACTGCCATCAACAGTATTAACACCAGCATCAACAAAAGCAACACAATGAACAGCAAAAGAATCAACATCAGCATCGACAACTTTACCACCATCAAGAACATCAGCAACACTTTAGCAGCTGTGGCAAACACAAACAGTAGCAGCAGCCACATCTCAACAAACAACGTAAATAACGAGAAGAACAGCCGTGACAACAGAAAACATAAACAAAACTAAAACTGAGACAAACAGAAGCAGCAACAGTGACTTATTCAACGGCAAAGACATACACCAGAACCATAAAAATTACAGTACCAAGCAACAACAGAAATAACTAAAACAGAAATATAAATTAAAAGAACAACAACAGAAACAGTATCAACACAAACAGTACCAGTAGTTTTAGCAGTGTCAAAAGTATCTACAGTGTGGATTCTGTTATAAGTAGAGGGGAAAGGGTGACAATGACCGGGCGGGGCAGTGCCACACCTACCCGAAACAGAGAGGTAAATGGTTAATTAAAACAAGGGGGCTGTTTCCAATCACACAAAATGCCAGCTGTGTGACCCATGTGGGTTTAGCGCTTAGTTATATTCATAATACTGGCTGGCTCTCATTAATAAACACTGTAAGATGAAGACTTAAGACCGATTTAGTGGGTCTTAGATGATGACTGGTAATAATGAATGTCAGAATGATACGCATTCTTTCATTATTTAACGGACGCAAAAAGTGTCCTTCACAATCTGTGTTAGTAGCCGCAGTAACGTTCAGAGCCAGCAACCATAGTCTGAACATTTGAATGCCTTGGACTGTATATTAAAAACCCAAGACTCGGTAGAGAGGAAACACACTGTCCGGTGCTTGTATACGCCAGGATGCGGGGGTCAACACTGCACAAAAATTAACATAGTGTGTGCGTGCTAGATCAGCAAATTATCAATCACCAACGTTTTACCCTTAAAGGAATACAACTGACAGCCGGTAAGACATTAACCATCTAATTAAGGTCATAGCCCTTGAGTTTTTTGTGAAACAAAACAACGATACACACAACATTATCATTGTAGATAAATAAATACGACAACAGACAAGTTTATAAATTAAACACTTGTGCAACACTGGGGTATCTTTTATTGTGGAAATGTTTCGCCACACAGTGGTTTTATCAATCTGAAGTCGATGTAATCGGTCCATCAATGTTGATGGACGGATTACATCGACTCCAGGCTGAGGGACTGATTACCTTAAACTCCTTCTGATCTTCACCATTCTTCTTTGTATTGGACTGATGAAGCCAATGTGGCGAAATGTTTCCACAATAAAGATACCCAAGTGTTGCATATGTGTCCAATTTATGAACACTGAATAATCAGGTGAACACTAATAACTGGAAGTGCTCATCGAGGACTATAAAGTGTCGTCCCTAGTGTACAGGCGTCACTTGGATTATAACCCTGGTAAACCTAGTCAACACGCCTGTTCTTTAAACATCTGTTTTCCGTCACAGGTGTATATATTGCACCTGGGCAGGGAAAGTTCTGTAATTCCTTGCTTGTTCCAATTGGTGATTTCAATTCAGGTAGACAGGCTTACTGTAACAAGTGTATTCAGGTGTACTTCCTGCAGTGTCTTACACCTGTAACAAGATAATCTGTAACACGATAACTGCAACAATTCACCTGGGAAGCGTTAAACATAATTGTTAATTACACCATAATATATGCATGTACAGCTCTGGGAAACACTACACAATCTCCGCTCGAGGGCAAAGATGATGATGGTTGCAGCTCTAGTGAGAATAATTAAACAGAGTGATCTATCTTAACTGTCCCCGTATATTTATCATAGTCAGGCAAGTAAAATTCCCCTCAAAGCAGTATCAACATAAACAGTACTAACACAGTATCAACACAAACAGTACGAACATAAACAGTTCCAATAGTATCAATACAAACAGTACTGTTAGGTAAAAGACACAGGTGCAACTAATGCGTCATTTTGTGGCAACGTTTCGCTCTCCAGAAGCTTTGTCAAGCTGTTATATATATATATATATATATATAAATATATATATATATATATATATATATATATATATATATATATATATAATGAGATGTAAAAGTATAATAAAATCACTGCAGTAGGCTAACTGACCCCATGTTGTAGGAAGTACTACCACTATTACTAGTAGTTGTAGCAGTAGTAGTAGTATTAGTAGTAGTAGTAGTAGTAGTAGTAGTAGTAGTAGTAGTATCCTCTATGTGATGGCGGGGTTTATTGTTTTAAGGAAAACTCTTGCTAATACTTCAGAGATGACGAAACTGCATTTATTCTCAGTATTTGTAATGGCCTTTGTAATGACGAGGCTAGGCAGGCATTTCCGTTTGCGGAAATTTAACTTTTTAATCACAAGGCGGACGTCTGTTAAATTTCATTAGGCAGCTGGAGGAATTCCGGTGTTGTACGCACATGCTGTTCAAGTTATCGTTCCTGCATACATTAATATGTTCAGTGAGACGTGTTTTGAGTCGTCTTGCTGTTTCCACCGACGTATAATCTGTCACAGCCTCCACAGGGGACAGTGTAAACCCTACATTGACTGGTTCAAGGTTCTTCGATTTCGTCCTAACAGGTCTTTTACGGGGGTGCTGGTTGCAGTGCCGTGTATATACACAGTTAGAATATAAGAGTACCTCCAATTATGGATATATAAATCCATTTGGAAGGTAAGGTGCCAGGATTCGAATCCTCGGCTGGCCTGAATCCATAGAATCAACGGCGGTAAGAGCAAAACCAATGTGAACAATAGTAAGAATAAAAGGAACGTCCACAGTAAGAATAAAAGGAACGTCAACGGTAAGAATAAAAGGAACATCAACAGTAAGAATAAAAGGAAAGTCAACAGTAAGGAATGATTAGCGCTAACAGTAGATTAACAATAATTAAAGATTAACACTACGAGAAGAACTAAAATCTGTATAAACAACACCAAAAAAAAATTATGAACATTAACGGTAGAAACAAAAGGAAGCCAACAACAGAAACGTAAAGGCAAAAGTATAAACAAATTAAGCCCAGCCATATAAATAAATACCGTATAAAAGCATAAACAGGACAAAGCAAATCATGTATAAAGAACAAAGTCAACATCAACAGAATTAAGTAAAGAGTATAAATATAATAAAGGTAACAGTATAAACAGTACGCAGCCAACAGTATAAACAGAAAACCAACAGTCTAAATAGAACAAAGTTAACAATATAAACGCAGCCAGCAATATAAACAGAAGAAAGCCAACAGTATAAACAGAACACGCGTCCCATACTGCTCTCCCAAACTCTCCCCAAACTCTCCCATCAATCGAAGCAAAATTAGATTATCTCCTGAGTAGCTCTTGTGAGAGGGAGGAGTGTGAGAGGGAGAGAGAGAGAGAGAGAGGGAGGGAGGAAGGAGTGTGAGCGAGAGAGGGATATGAGAGTGAGGTGGGATATGTGAGGGAGGTGGGATATACGAGGGAGGCGGGATATATGAGGGAGGTGGGATATATGAGGGAGGTGGGATATATGAGGGAGGTGGGATATATGAGGGAGGTGGGATATATGAGGGAGGTGGGATATATGAGGGAGGTGGGATATATGAGGCAGGTGGGATATATGAGGCAGGTGGGATATGTGAGGGAGGTGGGATATATGAGGGAGGTGAGGTGCATGTGGGAAGGAGAGGGGTGGGAGAGGAGGGATGCAAGTAGATGTAAGAGAGCCATAAGAGAGGGAGGAAGGAAGAGAGAGAAAAAAAGAAAAGATTGGGAAGGAAAAAAAATGAGAGGGAGATGAGAACAGAGGGGAAATGAGAGAGAGAGAGAGAGGTGAAAAGAGAGAAAAGGTGAGGAGAGAGTGGTAGTTGTTCTGATATTTGAAGAACGCTTTGACTGTTCAGATCACTTAGCATCTCGGCAATAAAAAAAATACATAAAACACACACACACACACACACACACACACACACACACACACACACACAACACACACACACACACACACACACACACAAACACACACAATACACACACACATACACA
>NC_069492.1:23670215-23700814 GCF_026875155.1 Cherax quadricarinatus
GTACCCCCTTTTTTTGTCTCCCATGGTGTGTGTTGTGTACCCACCCCTTTTTTTTTCCCCATCTGTTGTTGGTACCCCCCCTTGTTCCCATGGGGTGTTTGTGTCCCCCTTGTTGTCTCCCATGGTGTGGTTGTTTTCCCCCGTTCCCATGGTGTTTGGTACCCACCCTTGTTGTCTCCCCCGGTGTTTTTGGTACCCAAAACCTTTGTCTCCCATGGGTGTGTGTACCCACCCTTGCTCTCAAAGGGGCGTGTTGTTTTACCCACCCCGTCTCCCATAGTGGTGTGTTGTGTACCTACCCTTGTCTCCCCCTGCTGTGTGTTGTGTACCCACCCTTGTCTCCCATGGTGTGTGTTGTGTACCCACCATTGTCTCCCATGGTGTGTGTTGTGTACCCACCCATGTTGTCTCCCATGGTGTGTTGTGTAGCCACCCTTGTTGTCTCCCATGGTGTGTGTGTACCCACCCCTGTTGTCTCCAAAGGTGTGTGTTGTGTACCCACCCCTGTTGTCTCCCATGGTGTGTGTTGTGTACCTACCCCTGCTGCCTCCTATGCTTTGTTGTGTACCCACCCCTGCTGCCTCCTATGCTGTGTTGTGTACCAACCCCTGCTGCCTCCTATGCTGTGTTGTGTACCCACCCCTGCTGCCTCCTATGCTGCGTTGTGTACCCACCCCTGCTGCCTCCCATAGTGTGTTGTGTACCCACCCCTGGTGCCTCCTATGGTATGTGTTCTGTACCTACCCCTGCTGCCTCCTATGCTGTGTTGTGTAGCCACCCCTGCTGCATCCCATGGTGTGTGTTGTGCACCCCATGATGTGTTCAGTGCACCCCATGACGTGTTCAGTGCACCCCATGATGCGTTTAGTGCACCCCATGACGTGTTCAGTGCACCCCATGATGCGTTCAGTGCACCCCATGATGTGTTCAGTGCACCCCATGACGTGTTTAGTGCACCCCATGATGCGTTTAGTGCACCCCATGATGCGTTCAGTGCACCCCATGACGTGTTCAGTGCACCCCATGACGTGTTCAGTGCACCCCATGACGTGTTCAGTGCACCCCATGATGTGTTCAGTGCACCCCATGATGTGTTCAGTGCACCCCATGATGTGTTCAGTGCACCCCATGATGTGTTCAGTGCACCCCATGATGTGTTCAGTGCACCCCATGATATGTCAGTGCACCCCATGATGTGTTCAGTGCACCCCATGATGTGTTCAGTTGCACCCCATGATGTGTTCAGTGCACCCCATGATGTGTCAGTGCACCCCATGATGTGTTCAGTGCACCCCATGATGTGTTCAGTGCACCCTATGATGTGTTCAGTGCACCCCATGACGTGTTCAGTGCACCCCATGACGTGTTTCAGTGCACCCCATGACGTGTTTCATGCACCCCATGATGTGTTCAGTGCACCCTATGATGTGTTCACTGCACCCCATGACGTGTTCAGTGCACCCCATGATGTGTTCAGTGCACCCCATGATGTGTTCAGTGCACCCCATGATGTGTTCAGTGCACCACCTTCCTCTGTTTCCTTTCACTCAATTTCTCTCTGTTGCTGAGTTTAGTTATTCGACTTTTCTGCCGTTTTTCTGTTGTCTTCTGTTGTCTGGTTCCCTTTCCGTTTGCCCTATTATCTGTTTTTCTTCCCCACCTTTAACCATTTCCCGTTGTCTGTTCTAGGTTCTTTATTGCCTGTTTCTCTTTTCTGTTACCTGTTTCCCTTTTCTGTACCTGTTTCCCTTTTCGTTACCTGTTTACTTTTATCTCAGTCTTGTGACTGTAGCTACAGTTATGCCAGTACTGTCCTCTGACTGTAGGTATCAGTTATACCAGTCTGTCCTTTTGACTGTAGGTACATTAAAACCAGTCTGTCCTCTGACTGTAGCTACAGTTATACCGTCTGTCCTCTGACTGTAGCTACATTTTATACCAGTCTGTCCTCTAACTGTAGCTTACAGTTATCCCAGTCTGTCCTCTAACTGTAGCTACAGTTTACCAGTCTGTCCCCCTGACTGTAGCTACAGTTATACCAGTCTGTCCTCTGACTGTAGCTACAGTTTATACCAGTCTGTCCTCTGACTGTAGCTACAGTTATACCAGTCTATTGTCTGACTGTAATTTACAGTTTTTACCAGTCTGTCCCCCGACTGTAGCTACAGTTATACCGTCTTTCCTCTGACTGTAGCTACAGTTAAAACCAGTATATTGTCTGACTGTAGCTACAGTTATACCAGTCTGTCCTCTGACTGTAACTACAGTTATTCCAGTCAGTCCTCTGTAACTACAGTTATACCAGTCTGTCCTCTGACTGAAAACTACAGTTATCCAAGACAGATATGCAACAGTTAGGTATCTTTATTCCGAAACGTTTCGCCTACAAGTAGGTTTTTCAGTCGGAGTACAGAGGGTAGCAGAAACAATAGAGATGTGAAGACGATGTCATCAGTCCATCAGCCTTGAAGACGTAGTTTTGAGGTAGTCAGTCCCTCATCCTGGACAAGGGTATTTGCTCCATAGTCTGGAACAATGTGAAGTTGAAGCGACAGTGTGGAGATATATACTGTCAGAAGGTGAGGTGCAGGTTACTGGTGGAAGAAATGTAGGTAGCCAGTCTCTCTCTCTCTCTCTCTCTCTCTCTCTCTCTCTCTCTCCCTCCAGGAGATTGCAACTGGGTTCTAAAGGAATGTAAAGAGGAGCTTAGCACACCTTTGGCTAATCTTTTCAACATATCACTACAAACTGGCATGGTGCCAGATAAGTGGAAAATGGCAAATGTGATACCTATTTTCAAAACAGGTGACAGGCCCTTAGCTTCAAAACTATAGACAATAAGCCTAACCTCCATAGTGGGAAAATTTATGGAATCAATAATTGCCGAGGCAGTTCGTAGCCATCTTGAAAAGCATAAATTAATCAACGAATCTCAGCATGGTTTTACAAAGGGGCGTTCCTGCCTTTCGAATTTATTAACTTTTTTTTACTAAGGTATTTGAGGAGGTAGTCATGGTAATGAAATGATATTGTGTATATGGACTCAGTAAGGCTTTTGACAGGGTCCCACATCAGAGACTATTTAGGAAAATTAAAGCACATGGAATAGAGGAGAAATTTTTTCCTGGATAGAGGCATGGTTGACAAATAGGCAGCAGAGAGTTTGCATAAATGGGGAAGAAATCAGAGTGGGGAAGCGTCACGAGCGGTGTTCCACAGGGGTCAGTGTTGGGCCCCCTGCTGTTCACAATCTACATAAACGACATAGATGAGGGCATAAAGAGCGACATCGGCAAGTTTGCCGAAGACACCCAAAAAAGGCCGTCGAATTCATTCTGACGAGGACATTCGAGCACCCCGGAAGATTTGAATAGACTGATGCAGTGGTCGGAAGAGAAGTGCAGATTCAGTTCTAAATAAGACAAAATGCCAAAGTTCCCTTAAATGTAGGAACAACAATAACCATGCCACATAAAAACTAAATCTAATGTATATCTTTAATATTACGGATCTGCTAAAAAGATTTAGGAGTGCTGGTTCGCAGTAAATCTGAAACCCAGACAACAAGTGCTTAAGAGATCGCAAAAAAAGCTAATAGCATCCTTTTGGCTTCATATCAAGTAAAGCCAAAATAATAGGGAAGTCCTCAGAATATGTTCATCAACCTCCTATACATCCTTTGGTTAGCCTCATTTAATTATGCGCACAGTTTAGGTCACCGTAATACAGAATGATATAAATTCTCTGGAGAAAATGTACAAAGGAGGATACAAAAGATGATCCCATGTATCAGAAACCTTCCCTATAGGATAGAACTAAGGGCCCTGAATCGCACTGCTCTAGAAAGACGTAGAATTAGGGGGGATATGATTGCAGTGCTATTAAATGAATGACAGGAAACACATAAATGGGATGAAAAAATGTGCTGAAAATATCTTCACTAAGACAGGACAGCGCAGCAATGTTATACGTTGGAAAAAATCAGATTCAGGAAGGATATAGGAAAGTACTGGTTTGGTAATATAGTTGTGGATGAGTGGGAACAAACTCCCAAGTACCAGTTATAGAATCCAGAACGTTTGTGTAGCTTTAAAAAATTAGGTTTTGGATAAATAACATGAGTAGATGTGGGTGGGTGTGAGTTAGACCCTGATCAGCTTGTGCTACCAGGTCTTGCGCCGTGTTCCTCCCCCCTTAATCAATGTGACCTTACCTGACAATGATGGGAGCATTGGCTTACGCCGGTAGGAGACTTGACCCGACACGCATGGGCCAAGTAGGCCCTTCTACTACTGGCAGTGTTCCTACCTACGACTATGTTCTTATTTATAATCGACGTTACCACACACCCACACCCCCACACACCAGCACACACACACACACACAAACACACAACACACACACACACACACACACACAACAACACAAACATCACACAGACACCACACACAAGCACACACCACACACAAACACACAAACAACACACACAACACAACACAACAACACACTCAACACACACAACACAACACACCAACACAGACACAACACACACAAACACACACAACACACACAACACACACACACAACACACACATACACAACATACACACAATACATACATACATACATCACACACACATCACACACAAACACACACAACAACACACACACACACAGCACACACACACAAACACACACTCACACACACACGACACAACACACACACACACACACACACACACACACACACACACATACACGTACAACGCACACACTGTAAAATAAGGAAATTTACAGCTAAACACAAGTGAATATCAACGTCCAGATCCTGGAATGTATTAGAAGAGAGAGGGAGAGAGAGGGAGAGAGAGAGAGAGAGAGAGAATGATGCAGGTAACACAACTCTCTTACTGTAATAAAGATGGTATCCTTAATTAACCTAACTTGGTAAAACCTGTGTATGAGAGAGAGAGAGAGAAGAGAGAGAGAGAGAGTCTATAAAGGAGTTACTACTTCAGTCTGGTAATCCAACTTTCAGGAAAGGGACTGGATAACACTGATTAAATCTGAATCACATCAAGGTAATATATCCATGCTGATATTAGCTTTTCTCCCATCAGTTAGACTAATTATAATAGTTTAGGCAAAAGAGTAAAGCCCAAGGCTCTCCTGACCTCCTTTCACACCCTGAATAAGGGAATATACAATGTTATACCAAGGGTTGTGCATGACATTGTAAAGTACATATATGAGGAGAAAGTCTGCCATAATAAGCATTTATAATTTGTAAAGAATACTTTTATAATTCATAAATGTGCATTTGGGGGTACTGAAAAGTAATCTAAAAATGGTACTAATAAAGAAATCCTGCAAGGTTATTTATTATTTCAAGTGTGGTTTGAGTACGCGGGGTGGCGTGGCTGGAGGAGTCACGTGACGTTAGCATGATGTAGGAGGCTGCGTCGGAAAAAAGATGCTGTGTATTAATCTAAGTTTAGTTGTTACACCTTTTGTTCTTAGCTAACTATCAAGCCATAAGGCCTCTCAATGGCTTACCCTGTATGTCACCTAAGGCTTCTGACATGGTCAGGGTGCATGTGGATGAGTGAGGGAAATAAGAAATGGGGTGGTAGTGTAGTAGAGTAAGGGCCTGGTTCTGACTAGTACTAGTGTTATGGTTACTGGACCCGCCACCACCTGCTTCTTGAGCCCGATATTAAATCAATCAAAGTTTATTCTACTATAGGGTTACAATGCGTGGTTTAACAGATTTTGGTTATTGTGTGGTTTACAATGTAATAAAAAACTAATTACAGAGGGTGCCACTAGAAACAACCTAGCATTGCTAGGCCTTCTCGCAAACTTAGATTAATTCTTAACCCTAAAATTTATTACAAATTAAGAATAAGTTGACAAATACTAATTGACTAATACTAGTTTGGGTGAGATTTAGCAATGTTGAATGCTTCTGTTTTGGCTACAATAACTTAGTTTCTAAATTAGGAGTATCATAGGCAAACTTATGACAAGTTTAGGAAATCATTATATTTTAAGAATAAGATATTCGTAATTCCTGGGTTTATAGTCAAATGGGTGAGTGAGTGTAAGTGCTAAACCATCAGTGGTTATTTTTATGTAGTTAGTTAGACGGGTTATCAGAGATAAAATATTTTTCTAACTGTAGTGTTGAAAGTGATTAAAGTGTGTCTGCAAGCTCTAGAGTTTTTCAGGGCGTAAAGGATAGATACATTAAGAGGTTTTTAGAGTGTGTATATAGTGTTGAATAAATAGATAATGTATTGTTCAAACTAGCAGTAATTTTGCCTATCCTCTATTATACCAATCCTAATTGAAGTTCAAATGCGGTTTAAAACGCTTTCTGTTTTGACAGTGGGATAGCCCTGGGTGGCCCTATTTATGCCTGTGGATGTTGTAACGTTCCACCTGTGCCCTCTAGACAAGGCTCTAGCCCCCCGGTCCACTTTTCAGCGCAACATGGGGGCCGTATACCTGGAGTTTACCTGGAGAGAGTTCCGGGGGTCAAGACCCCTCGGCCCGGTACGTGACCCCAGCCCTTCCTTAGGTCCGTGTCCAGGATGCGACCCCACACCATCTGATAAACACCAGTACCAATTTTACAGATGGGGAACAAAACAAAGGTGGAAAAGAAAACACGTCCCAATGTTTCTACCTCTGGCTTGGGAATCGAAACCCAGGAGCCCTCACCGTGTGAAGCCAGAAGCGTTAACCACCTATGCCCAAGAGCCCCTGAAGCAAGAATTTTGGGTGGCTATACCATTTCCCAAAATGGCTGACATAGTGAAAATTCTGGGGATATGTATTTAGAAGTAACATTGCAATCAAATCCCATGTTAGGGACCTGGATAAGACAGCAGAACTTAAACAAATGGAATAGGTCCAAGTTGTCGGTAAGAAAAGGTCGGTCCCACTTTACTGTGAAACAAACATGGAATATATACCACAGGATATTTACAGCGAGAAGTAATTCTTTGTAATCTCAGTGTATATACACTGGTAAGATTTTATATTTATTAAAAATTAGTATTAAAAGTATTACATGACTGTGGTGTACAGGTGACACACTCGTGTAGTAGATAGTCATGAAACCCCTATAATCCAACCCACACGTGTGGGTGGATAGATTTAAAACCCCATTAACCAAACCTCGTCAGTAGCTGGATAGATTTTAAAACCACCCATTATACCATTAACCAACCCTCCGATGTAGATAGTGATAATTTGAAACCCTCCATTAAACCAACCCACGTTAGTGGCTCAATTTGAAACCCCATTAACCAACCCAACGTGTAGAGGATAGATTTGATAACCGTCATTAACCAACACCTCGTAGGAATGGATAATTATGAAACCCCATTAACCAACCCCCGTGTAGTGGACTGGATTTGAAAACCCCAATAACCAACCCCTCTGTATGGATAGATTTGAACACCCCATTAAAACCCAACCCTCGCGTGTAATGGATAGAATTGAAACCCCCATTAACCACCCCTCGTGTAGTGGATAGACTTGAAACCCCATTAACCAACCCTCGTGTATGGATAGACTTGAAACCCCCCAATAACCAACCCTCTGTTAATGGATAGATCTTGAACCCCATTATCCAACCCTCGTGTAATAGCCGCCTTGAAAAATCTCATTAACCAACCCTCGTGTAGTGGATAGACTTGAAACCCATTAACCCCAAATCACCCTCGTTGAAGTAGATAGCTAGAAACCCAATTAACCAAACCCTCGTGTAGTGGATAGAATTTGAAATCCAAATAACCAACCCTCGTGTAGTAGATAGACTTGAACTCCCATTAAACCAACCCTCGTGTCGAAACTAATGAAATCCCATTAAATCCCAACCCTCGTGTAGTTATAGACTTGAAACCCCATTAACCAACCCCTCCGTGTACTATTATAGATTTAAAATCCCTAATAATCCAACCCTCGTGTATAGATAGAACTTGAAACCGCCCTTTAACCAACCCTCGTGATAGTAAACTTCTATGAAAACCCCATAATAACCAACCCTCGTTAGTAGACCTTGAAACCCCATTCAAAAACCAACCCTCTAGTATAGACAATGAAACCCCATTAACATCAACCCCCGTGTAGTGGAATAGACTTGAAACCACCAATAACCAACACTCGTGAAGTAGACTTGAAACCCCATTAATCAACTCACGTGTAGTAACTTGAAAAACCCCATAAACCAACCCCTCAGTGTAGTAGACTTGAGAACCCCATATAACCAGCCCTTCGTGTAGTGGATAGACTCAATACCACGAAACCCCATTAACCAACCCTGCGTGTATAGACTTGAAATCTTCATATAACCATACCCTCTTGTACTCCATGTACAACAGCTCACCAATAGTAAGTTTTACTACAACTACTTACTGTTACCTACTGCAAAAGTAAGCTATTTTTCCTACCGCCTTCCCACAACCTTAAGCAACCATCTAGGGCACCCTTAAATAGATCTACTCAGCCCGGATAGTATCTAGCTAGTTCGTTGGTCTGCCATGTTGCCCTCAAGAGAAACCGGCTTTTAGACCATACCCTAACCGACCAGGAGGCTGGTCAGGGACTGGGGGGTGGTGGCGGTGACCCCCCAAGGGAACACACTGCAGGTAGAACCTCCAGCCAACACTGTTTCAAGGGCCTAGAAATAGATTTCAGGTCTGGGAAAGTTGGTCTTGGTTCGTTTTTGTAAAACCCACAAGTGAAGCGGGTCGAGTGTCGATGGCAATTTTCTTAGTTGCATGTTTGTTATTCCTCCTGTAGTTACTGGGTGTGTGTGTGTAGTGTGTGTGTGTGTGTGTGTAGTGAGTGTTGTTGTCACCTAATTGTGGTTGCAGGGTCGAACTCTGCTCCTTGTCCCCGCCTCTTTCACTGAGCCACTGAGTGCTACTAGTCCCTCTCTCTCCGCTGCCTGCCCATAAGGCTTTATTATTAACCATCGTCTTAAAGCTATGTATGGATCATTGCCTCCACTACAATCCACTTTGCTTGACATTCCACTTCCAGACCAACTACTGTGATAATGTCGTTAACCATTCCTCCCCTGACCCTCTCTGTCCTCGCAGTACGGCGTCAGGGCCGATTTCCCTCAACTTTTTCTTCGTAGGACATTCACCTTTAGTTCTGGAAATCAGCCTTGTTGCAAACCTTTGCACTTTTCTCTTTCTTGTCTCTATTTCTTTAACGTGCATTGCACCAACCCCGTGCGGGGTTCCCAAAACAGGGTTCTGCATACTCCAGTATGGGCTTGACGTACAGTGTACATGCTTGTACTGATTCCTTACTAAGGTAACGGAACGCTACACTCTACAGGTTTGCAGGCGCCCAAATGCTGCACGCATTTATCTGGTTGATTGCGCCTTAGAGATGTTGCCGGTGTTATACTCACCCTAAGATCTATTCTCCTTGAGTGAGGTTTGCAATCAGTGGCCACCTAGACTAAGTCTGTCTGGATCTGTCTGCGGTCTTCTTTGCCCTTTCTCCCAATCTTCATGACTTTCCATATGGCAGGTTTAATTATTTCGAGAAAGCCAGTTTCTGGACCAGGTGGTCCATCTGTCCCGGTTCACTTTGAAGTACCTGCCATGAATCCTCATCTGATAAATTCTCTACATTAACATTCACATCATCTGCGAACAGGAGACACTTCCAGAGTCTAATCCCATTCATCCTGTCGTTTCACATATACCAAAAATATCACTGGTCCCTATTACCGACTACCTGTGGAACACCGCTCGTCCACAGGTGCCCCCCCTGGAATCGCTCAGTGTGTGTGCGTGTGAGAGTATATTTGTGTGTGTGTGTGAGTGTGAGGTGTGTGTGTGTGTGTGGGGTGTGTGTTGTGTGGTGCGTGTGTTCATCTTCCAGGGGAGGGCCACACCCTAACTGGGGCGGTTTCCCTGGAGTGTCAGATGAGGTAGCCCTAATGTAAGCAATTAGGCTGCAAAGCGAATACTCAATATGGAAGCGGGAAGCTCCTCATGGTTTCTCTTTAGGAATCTCGGGGATCTATTCAGGCCTTCTCAGGGCTCTGTTATCACTTTTGCACTTGATCCTCAGAAATAGGCTATGACAGCCAAGGCCACCCTGTTCAAAGGAGTAAAATTCCCTTAGAATTTCTTCAACTTATAAACTTCATATCCATCCTAAATTCCATTCCCTATCATTTATATTTCCCATCTTCTCTCTATTTATCCCCAGTTCCACTCCCCCTACTTTCATCACTTCTTTTCGTTCCACCTTTCGCTTCCCCTTTTTTTCTTTCCACTTCTCTAACAGTCAATTCCAACTTTAATCTACTTATAAGCTTATTCCTCTCTTCCTCTTTTCTATTCCCACTAAAATATACACTTCTATTTATTTCCCCTCATATTCTTATCCATTCGTCATTTCTCTGCTTTCTTCATCTCCTCGTTATCCTTTTCTTTCTCTTGTTACTTCTAATCCTCCACTTGTTGCTGTCCTTGCCATCTCGGCTCACAACAGAAGGGGAATCTGGTTCAATCACCGGTGAAGAGGGTAAGGGTAAATTTTAAGTCTGTTGCCCCCATTAGAGGGCAAGGGACGTTACTTACTCCCTTAGCTTGCTTCTGTTTGAGATGAGATTTAAGAGATATGTTACTCCCTTTGCTTCTGTAGTGAGTTGGATTTGAGAGTAGTTACTTACTCACCCTTTGCTTCTATTGTGAATTGGATTAAGAGAGTATTACTCCCGTTGCTTCTGTTGGGATCGATTTAAGAGAGTCCGTTGTCATTCTCCATGTTGGCTTCTGTTGTTTCTTGTTTTCTTTTTTCTTCTCTTTCAATGTTTTTTTCCTTCTTTCTGTACACCTACAGTGTACACAGACTAACACATTGATACACACAGTAAACACCACACAACTACACACAACACACACATCACACACACACACACACACACCACAACTCAATTCCCACTAAATTAAATTAATTACTTATAATGAAGTAATTAATAGCCCAACGTAAAGCGTAATAATTAGCTAAGTGACACCTGGTTTGCAGAGTGTGTTAGTTTCGTTCTTGAATTTGCCGGTATCCCGGTCCGGTCATTCCAAAAATGGAGGCCCGGTCTTGGCTACCTTACTCGGGAGTGTCCTGAGACCTAAGATCCTCCCGTGGGGAGGAGGTACAAGTACCAAATTTCCCTCATCTTCTGGGACCAACTGTCCCCAACGCCCTAGCTCCTTCCCCCCGCCCTCACGGGCTACGTAAGGAGAAGCCTAGGTCTCCCTCTGGTCTTCTCCATCTTCCCTGTCACCCGCATCACTAACCCGGGAAGCCACGTAGTAATGCAGTCTGGCAAGCTTCAGGTGTAAGCTTAGCTTGGTTTGTTCGGGCACCTTCACCCCGCCCTAAGAGGGCCGTGAGAAGTGTTCCTGATTCAGTTAGCTGAAAACTATAGTAGTTGCTCCAGAGTGAAGCAAATTTTCACTGTGACATTTGAGCTAACTACTCGGGAATGGTTTGAGATTTTTCTATATTTGGGGGGCTGGACATGGTTCCCGGTCGACCTGGTTAATACACCTCAATGCACATGAAATTCTGATCGTTTATTGGATTTCAATCCAGCCCAGAGCTGAGACCCCTGGAGCTTATGCAGCGCCAGAAGAGCTGTGATCCTGGTAGCTACCTCCAGCACCAGGAAACTGTACCCTGGAGATTTATCCAAGCATGTAACTGTGACCCTGAGACATATCCCAAACCCAGGAAACTGTGACCCGGAGACTTTATAATTCAACCCAGGAACATGTGAACCCTGGAGCTTATTATCCCACCCAGGAACTATGACCCTGGAGTCTTTTAAAAAAACCCAGGAACTGTGACCCTGAAGTTTTATCTAACCCAGGAACTCTGTACCCTGGAGTTTTTAATCTAACCCAGGAACTTGACCCTGGAATTTTAATCTAACCCCAGAACTGTGACCTACCTGGAGCTTCATCTAAACACAGTAACTGTGACCCTGGAGCTTTATCTAACACAGGAAACTGTGGACCCTGGAGCTTTTAACTAACCCAGGAACAGTGAAGCCCTGGAGCTTTATCCACAACACCAGGAACTGTGACCCTGGAGCTTTAATTCTAACCCAGGAAACTGTGGACCCCAGGACTTTTAATCTAAAACCCAGGACAGTGACCCTGGAGCTTTATCTAACCCAGAGAACTGTGACCCTAGGAGCTTTAAAACAAACTCTAGAGCTCTTGAAAAAGTTCCTTGAGCGTTATGAAAACAGAGACCTTAAAGGTAATAAAACTTATAATAAAGCTCGAGTCACAGACTCCTGGCCCTGCCTTTCCTATCTGCAACACACACTTACTGCAAAAACCACTGTGAGAGCGAATCGTTGTCGAGTAAAGTTTCGCTTTACGGAACATTGCCTTGAATCGAGGTGGAATTTATGCTTTTATTCTCGTTTTTTTTTCTCTTGCCCAGTCTTGATAGTGGTGGTTGTTGGCGTGTTGAGAGTGTTTGCTAGTGTGGATTATGTTTGGGGGGAGATGTGTTATGATAGTGTGGTTTGTTGGTGTTTGATGTGGTTTATAGTGTGGTTTTGGTGTTGTGATTGATAGTGTTACTGTTTGGTGTTGATGTGTTGATAGTGTGGTTGTTTGGAGTTTGATGTTTGATAGTGAGGTGTTGTTGGGTGTTGATGTGTTGATAGTGAGTGGTTGTTTGGTGTTGATGGTTGGATAGTGTGGCTGTTGGTGTTTTGAGTGTTGATAGTGTGCTGGTTTTGGTGTTGATGTGTTTGATAGTGTGGTTTGTTGGTGTTGATGTGGTGATAGTGTGGCTGTTTGTGTTGAATGTGTTGGAAAGTGTGGTTGTTGGTGTTGATGTGTTGATAGTGTGGTTGTCTGGTGTTGATGTAGGTTGATAGTGTGAGGCTTGTGGTGTTGATGTGTTGTAGTGTGGCTGTTGGTGTCGATGTGTTGATACTGAGGCTTGTTTGAGTTGATGGTATGAAAGTGTGGCCTGTTTGGTATTGATGTTGATAGTGTGGCTGTATGTGTTGATGGTTGAAAGAGTGTAAGCTGTTTGGGTGTTGATTGTGATTGATAGTGTGTAAGTATTCTGATAGGGTGGCTGTTTGTATTGATGTGTTTGATACTGTGGCGTTGGTGTTTGATGTGTTGATACTGAATGAGGCTTGATGGTGTTGATGTGTTGAAAGTGTGGCTGTTGAATGTTGATTGTTGATAGTGTGGCTGTTGGAGTGTGATGTGTTGATAGTGAGGCAGTTGTGTTGATGATTGTTGATAGTGGGTGGCTGTTTGGTGTTGAATGTGTTGAAATGTGGTTGTTGGTGTTGAATGTGATAGTGGTGGCTGTTGGTGTATGATAGTGATGATACTGACAGTTGGTTTTGAGGTGTTGATACTGAGCTGTTGGTGTTGAAGTGTTGAAAGTGTGGGCGTTGGTGTTGATGTGTTGAAAAGTGTGGCTGTTGGTGAGTTGAATTGTTGATACGAGGCGGTTGAGTGTTGATGTTTTGATAGCCGTGGCTGATGGTGTTGATGTGTTGATATGAGGCTGTTGGGTTGATGGTTGATACGAGGCTGTTGGTGTTTGATGTTTTGAAACACTGAGGCTGTTGGTGTTGATGTGTTGATACTGAGGGCTGTTGGTGTTGAATGTGTGAAGTGGTGGCTGTTGGTGTGTTGCTGTGTTTTGAAAGTGTGGCTTGTTGGTGTTTGATGTGTTGATACTGAGGCTGTTGGTGTTGATGGTGTTGATACGAGGCTGTGTGTTGATGTTTGATAAGTGTGGCTGTTGGTGTTGAAGTGTTAAAGTGTGGCTGTTGTGTTGATGTGCTTGAATAGTGTAGGCTGTTGGTGTTTTGATGTGTTGATACTGAGTCTGTTGGGTTTTGATGAGTTGAAAGTGTGGGCTGTTGGTGGTTGAATGTGTAGAGTACTGAGAGCTGTTGGTGTTGATGTGTTGATAGTTGTGGTAGTTTGATAGTGTAGTTGTTTGTATTGATGTGTTGATAGCGGTGGAAGTATGAACGAGAGTGGATGATTATGAGTAGATAGTGTTGGCTGATGGACATGATTGTTAGATAGTTTATGGCAGTTGTATTGATGAGTTCATAGTGGTGGCTGGAGGTGTTGATGTGTAATGAAAAGTGTGGGCTGATATGGGTTGAAGAAGTATGAATATGGTGCTGTGGTGTTGAATGTGTTTTGATATTGAGGCTGATTAGGAAATGATGTAGTTGATAAAGCCTGAGCTGATAGGAGTTGATGTGTTATAGTGTGGCAGTATTGGATATTGAGTTCATAGATCGTGTGGGCAGTGGTGATGAGTGTTGATATGTGGCTGCTGTTGGTTGTAGTGGTTGATAGTGTGGCAGTTGCTGTTGATGTGATGATAGTGAGGCTGATTAGGTATTGAGTGTTGAAACGTGTGGTTGTTGGTGTTTGATGGTTTGAAAGTTGTGGTATTGATTGATGTTGAGTTGGTAGTGTGGCTAGTTTGACATGCTAGTGTTTCACTCGTGATGAAGTTTGGTGATAGAAGTGAGAAAGAGAGTCTGATGGAATAGATGTTAATATCACTTTTAGGTTGTTGGAATGAAGTGAAGAAAGAGTGCTGTTAGGTGTATGTGATGATTAGTTGGCTGATGGATATTGATTATGATGATATTGAGGCAGTATGTGAGGTATTGTAGCAAGAGTGGGCATGGAATAGATGAGTTCCCGCAGTGTAGGCTGTATGGTAATGACTGTGTACTTATAAGTAGAGGCTGATGGAAATGAACTGAGTTTTTGATAGGTGAGGTTGTAAGGTATACGAATGTGTAGATATAGTGGCTGTTGGTATGATGTTTTGAAGTAGTGGATTGTATTGAAATTATTTGTTGATCGATGTGGCTGTAGGTATAGCAGATATTATAGATGATGGTGGCTGTTGGTAAAGGAGTGTTTGAAAGTGTGGATTTATTATGAATTGATGTGTTGATAGTGTGCTGTTGGTAAGATGTTTGATAAGTGTGGTTGTTGGAAATGAAGCTGTTGATAGTAGTGGCTGTTTGTATTGATGTGTGATAGTGAGGCTGATGGTGTTAGAAGGAGAATGATAGTGTGGCTGATTAGAGATGATTAGTAAGCACTTGAGCTTGTTAATAGATGTGTAGATAGTGTGTAGCATATGGGATAGATTAAGAAAGAAAGTGGGCTGATTGAATTTAGCTGTGTTGATAGTGGTGACTGTTGGATAAGAGTTGATAGTGTGGCTGTTGGAGTTGTTGTTGTAGTTGTCAGTTTATGTAGATGATGTGTATGATAGTGTGGCAGTTGAATGTTGTATCTGATAGTGGTGAGCTGTTGGTATGATGTGTATTTTAGATAGTGTGAACTGTTGGTGTTGTGTTGATACAGTGAGGCAGTTGGTGTTGATGTGTATAGCTAGTGTGACAGATGGAGTATTGTTGATAAGTGTGTCAGTTGGTGTTTGAGGTGATAGAAGGGTATGAAACTTGATGCTGTAGGTGATTGAGATGCTCTTGTGGCAGAATGTATTGATGAGTTGATAGTGGTGGCTGTTGGTGTATGTGTTGATATAGTGAGCTGTTAGGTATTGATGTGTTGATAGTGTTGGCTGGATGATGTTTGTGGTTGATAGTGTGGCTGTTGAGTTGATGTGTTTTTTAGCGTGGCTGTTGATGTTGTGATGAAGGGTGGCTGTTGATATAGATTGTTGATATTGCGTGGTTGTTTGGCGTATTGATGTGTTTAGATAGTGTGGCTGTTGTTAGATGATGTGTAGAAAGTGATAGTTGTTGGAGATGATGTATGTTGATAGTGTGGCTGTATGGTATTGGTAAGAGATTGAAAGTGTGCTGTAAGGTGTTGATGTGATATAGTGTGGCTGTTGGTGGTTGATAGAGTGTAAGAATTAGTGTGGGCTGCGTTGTTATTGAAGTGTTGATAGTGTGGCTGTTGTTGTTGTGGTTGATAGTGAGCAGTTTGGTAATTGATGATGTTTAAAGTGTGACTGTTGGTTGTTGTGTTGAAAGTGTGGCTTTTGGTGCTGTGTTGCTAGTAGAGTGGGCTGTTGGTGTTGAATGTGTGAAAGTGTGACTGTTGGTGTTTTTGTGTATGATAATGTGAGCTGTTGGTAGTTGATGTGTTGATAGTAGTGGCTGTTGGTGTTTGTGTTGATAGTGTGGCTGTTGAATATGATGTGTTGATAAGTGGTGCTGTTTGGTGATTGTGTTGATAGTGTGGCTGTTGGGTATTGCTGTGATGGATAGTGTAGGCTGTTGGAATTGCTGTGATGATAGATGTAGTCTGATTTATGTTGTGTTGATAGTGTGGCTGTTGGTGTTGATGTGTTTGAATAGTGTGGGCATGTTTTGACTGTTTGTTAATTGAATTGTTGGCAGTTGGTGTAGTGTTGATTAGTGAGGTAGTTGGTGTGATGTGTTATAGAGTAGGCTGTTGGTGATTTGTTTGATAGTGTGGTTGTTGGTGTTGATGTGTTGATAGAGTGGTTGATGGTGAATGATTGTTGATATAGATGTGGCATGTTGTATTGCGATGAGAATATAGTGTGGCAGTTGATGTTGTGTTGATAGTGATGCAGATAGGAGAGTATGATGTGTGATAGTGTGGTTGTTGGTGTTGAGTGGTTGATACAGATGTGGTGAGCTGAGGAATTGATTGTGATGAACAGTGTTACTGTGGTGTATGATGAGTTGATAGTGAAGGCAGTTGGTATTAAGTAGTTGAAAGTGTGACAGTGGTATTAATGTTTTGATATGTGTGGCTGTTGGAGTTGATGATGATGAGCGAGTGCAGTTGGTGTATGTGTTGAATGTGTGGCTGTTGCGATGATTGGATGATAAGTGTGGCAGTTGGTGTTGTGTTGCGATAGTGTGGCTGTATTGATGTAGTGTTGAACGTGTGGCAGTTGAATGTTGTGTTGATAGTGTGGAAGTTGATGTTGTGTTGATAAGTAGGCTGTTGGTGTTGTATGTTGATCGTGTGGCTGTTGATGTTTTGTTGATAAGATGCTGTAGGTGTTGTGATGATAGTGAGGCTGTTGGAGTTGTGGTTGAAAGTGTTGGGCTTGTTGGTGTTGATGTGTTGATAGTGAGGCTGTTGGTGTTGTTTTTTTAAGCGAGGCTGTTGATGTTGTGTTGATAGTTGTGGCTATATGCATAGAGTTGATATGTGTAGGCAGTTGCTGTTGTGTAATAGTGAGGTTGTTGGTATTACTGTGATTAAAGTGGTGGTTTGTTGGTAATTAATGTGTAGATATAGTGGCTTGTTGGAAGCGATGTGTTGATAGTGATGGCTGTTGATGTGTGTTGATAGTGTGGTTGAAGGTAAAAATGTTTGATAATTGTGGCCTGTTATTTGTGTTGATAGTGGTGGACTGTTGCGATGTTTTGTTGATTAGTTGTGGTTGTTCGGTATAATGATGTTGCACGATATTGGTAAGGAAAGGACATCCAGGTGTAGCTGCTACGATGAGTATTATGGACAATGCTTAGATAGCACTGATGCCAGAAGGACATGAAGTGGAAGCCTAGAGGCAGAAGGAAGATGTAGATAGCTCGAAGAGCAGTAGCTGACTAGAAGCTAGAGCGGCAAGAAAGAAAGAAGAGATGCTCGAGTGGAGCTGATACTGAAGAATGTCGCTGAACGTGAGGCTGTTAGAATTTGTGAAGATAGTATCGTGCAGTAGGAACAATGTCAGTGTTGATAGTGAGGCATGTTGATGAAGAGATATCCACAGAGTTTCAGGATTTCTGATTAGATTGATAGTGTGGCAGTAGATGTTGTGTTTGATAGATGTGCTAGTATGTCATTTAATGTAGATAGTGTGGCCAGTTGATGTTGAGTTGATAAGAGAGGGGGGGTGGGCGGCTTTTGGTGTTTAGTGTTGATAAGTGGCTGTAGGTATGATGTGTATAGAAAGTGGTGGCTGTTGATGTTGAGGTTGATAGTGAGGCTGTTGATGATTTGTGTTAGATAAGTTGCTGTTCATGTAGTGTTGATATGTGGCTGTAGTAATGATGTGATGATCGAGTGGCTGATTGAAAGATTGTGTTGATAGTGAGGCTGATGTGTTGAGTATGAATAGTGTGGCTGTTTTGGTATATGAATTGTAGATATGGGCTGTGATGTATGTGTGATAGTGAGGCTGTTGATGTTGTGGTTGAGAGTGTGGCTGTTGAAGTATGTTGATAGTGGTGGCTTATGTATTTGAGTATTGATAGTGTGGCCTGTTGAAGTTGTGTTGGATAGTGGAGGCTGTTGGTGTTGTGTTGAATAGTGTGGCTGTTGGTAATTGATGAGATGATAGTGTCTGCATGGCTGTTGATGTTGTGTTGATAGTGCGGCAGTTAGATGTATATTGTGTTGATAGTGTGGCTGTTGAAGTTTTGTTGAGTAAGTGTGGCGGTTGAGTATGATGTTGTAGATATAGTGTGGCTGTTGATCGTTGTGTTGATAGTGCGGCAGTTGGTGTTGTTTGATAGTGGTGGCTGTTGGTATTGAAGTGTTGATTAGTGTGGTAGGGGGGGGTGGGTTGGTGTTGTGTTGCTAGTGTGGTTGGTTTGATATTGATGTGTGGAATAGTGGTGTTGAATTATTGATGTGGTTTGATAGTTGTGGATGTTGAATTGATGTTTATGATAGAGTGTTGTTGGTGTTGTGATGATAGTGATGGCCTGTTGGTAATTGATGTGTTGATAGTGTGGTTGTTGGTGATTGTGTGTGATAGTGGAGGATGTTGATAGATGATGTTGTTGATATTGTGGTTGTTGAAATATTGGATGACTTGATAGTGTAGCTGTTGGTATTGATGTGTTGGAATATGAGACTTTTTTTATCCTTATGTAGCCGTCTTACTGGAGAGGTTATCATACTGCTGGAGTTATCATACTGGAGAGGTTATCATACTGCTGAAGTTATCATACTGGAGAGGTTATACTGCTGGAGTTATCTTAGTGATGAAGTCACCACCAGTACACTTGACCTTACTATTTCTTCTGACCTATTCCGACCCTTTCATCACCACCCTCACCTTTGTTTACCATTTCACACCTACCAGCATCCCTTACGATTACAGACTCCACCAACACTACCACCTATCCCATCCATATCCATCCACGTCCTATCCCACCCTCACCATCTTCAACCTTTCCCCCTGTCCTTCTCCTCCTCCTATCCACATCTCTGTTTCCCTACTTGCATCTTCTCATCTTCCTCCTGGCCAATTCTAAGCATCACTTCCCCCAAGGTAAGTGGCCTTTTAAAATCGTATAATTTAATCTCCTTGAGAATTTTGGGCCTTTTTAACGTTTCTCGCTTCAATAAAGATAGTTTCTGGACCCTAACCAGGTTTTTTAAACTATGATTTATTATAAACCAGACATTTGTGATTAAACGTGTTTTAAAGGGGTTTATAGGTAGTGTTTTCGTCGATTAGATGTAAACTAGAGTTTGGGGAGGGTATTCTAGACGACGTTTTGATGGTAGTTTAAAGTTTGTTTTCCAGATTATTCGCTTGTTTCGAATTGTTTCGGCCAATATGTTTGGTTTGCATAATACAAGTCACAGCCTTGTGAGTCACAGCCTTGTGAGTCACAGCCTTGCGAGTCACAGCCTTGCGAGTCACAGCCTTGCGAGTCACAGCCTTGCGAGTCACAGCCTTGCGAGTCACAGCCTTGTGAGTCACAGCCTTGTGAGTCACAGCCTTGCGAGTCACAGCCTTGCGAGTCACAGCCTTGCGAGTCACAGCCTTGCGAGTCACAGCCTTGCGAGTCACAGCCTTGTGAGTCACAGCCTTGCGAGTCACAGCCTTGCGAGTCACAGCCTTGTGAGTCACAGCCTTGCGAGTCACAGCCTTGCGAGTCACAGCCTTGCGAGTCACAGCCTTGCGAGTCACAGCCTTGCGAGTCAAAGCCTTGCAAGTCACAGCCTTGCAGGGAAGGATCTGGTGAGGTGAAGGTAGGGAAGGATCTGGTGAGGTGAAGGTAGGGAAGGATCTGGTGAGGTGAAGGTAGGGAAGGATCTGGTGAGGTGAAGGTAGGGAAGGATCTGGTGAGGTGAAGGTAGGGAAGGATCTGGTGAGGTGAAGGTAGGGGAGGATCTGGTGAGGTGAAGGTAGGGAAGGATCTGGTGAGGTGAATGTAGGGGAGGATCTGGTGAGGTGAAGGTAGGGGAGGATCTGGTGAGGTGAAGGTAGGGGAGGATCTGGTGAGGTGAAGGTAGGGGAGGATCTGGTGAGGTGAAGGTAGGGAAGGATCTGGTGAGATGAAGGTAGGGGAGGATCTGGTGAGGTGAAGGTAGGGAAGGATCTGGTGAGGTGAAAGTAGGGGAGGATCTGGTGAGGTGAAGGTAGGGAAGGATCTGGTGAGGTGAAGGTAGGGGAGGATCTGGTGAGGTGAAGGTAGGGGAGGATCTGGTGAGATGAAGGCAGGGAAGGATCTGGTGAGGTGAAGGTAGGGGAGGATCTGGTGAGGTGAAGGTAGGGAAGGATCTGGTGAGGTGAAGGTAGGGGAGGATCTGGTGAGGTGAAGGTAGGGGAGGATCTGGTGAGGTGAAGGTAGGGGAGGATCTGGTGAGGTGAAGGTAGGGGAGGATCTGGTGAGGTGAAGGTAGGGAAGGATCTGGTGAGGTGAAGGTAGGGAAGGATCTGGTGAGGTGAAGGTAGGGAAGGATCTGGTGAGGCGAAGGTAGGGAAGGATCTGGTGAGGCGAAGGTAGGGAAGGATCTGGTGAGGTGAAGGTAGGGAAGGATCTGGTGAGGTGAAGGTAGGGAAGGATCTGGTGAGGTGAAGGGAGGGAAGGATCTGGTGAGGTGAAGGTAGGGAAGGATCTGGTGAGGTGAAGGTAGGGAAGGATCTGGTGAGGTGAAGGTAGGGAAGGATCTGGTGAGGTGAAGGTAGGGAAGGATCTGGTGAGGTGAAGGTAGGGAAGGATCTGGTGAGGTGAAGGTAGGGAAGGATCTGGTGAGGTGAAGGTAGGGGAGGATCTGGTGAGATGAAGGTAGGGGAGGATCTGGTGAGATGAAGGTAGGGAAGGATCTGGTGAGGTGAAGGTAGGGAAGGATCTGGTGAGGTGAAGGTAGGGGAGGATCTGGTGAGATGAAGGTAGGGAGGATCTGGTGAGATGAAGGCAGGGAAGGATCTGGTGAGGTGAAGGTAGGGAAGGATCTGGTGAGGTGAAGGTAGGGGAGGATCTGGTGAGGTGAAGGTAGGGAAGGATCTGGTGAGGTGAAGGTAGGGAAGGATCTGGTGAGGTGAAGGTAGGGGAGGATCTGGTGAGGTGAAGGTAGGGGAGGATCTGGTGAGGTGAAGGTAGGGGAGGATCTGGTGAGGTGAAGGTAGGGAAGGATCTGGTGAGGTAAAGACAGGGGAAGTGTGGCCATGGTAGCCACAGGGTTGGTATAAACCTTGGTGAGAGAGAAAAACCACTGGATGGGCGAAACATCTACAAATAAAGATACCCAGATGTTACAACAGTGTCTAATTCTTAATCTTATCAGTATTATATACCATTCATGTATTTATTTTAATTTTGTGCCGATAATGTCAGGTCATTTTTATTTGTGGGTTTTCTGCTGACCTTGAAAAAAAGTGTATTGGAAGACCTGCATAAATAAAGGCAATCTGCCTTTAGTTTCCAGTTCGAGAAAAAATGCATTGGTTATTCCAGCTTTATTGATAAAAATGTATATTAAATCTTCTGGGATGTAAAGTTTGGCCAAAATGTAATCTATATATTTGACCCATGAGGCTGTGTTACCAATAATATGAAAAAAAATTCAAAAGCCCTGTTGTACCCACCAAAAAAGTGATGGCGAAGAATGTACACAGAGTTCAGACCATAACTGGTATATACAGTTTGACGAGCTAACGAAAGGGAGAGAGAGAGAGGATGGGATGGATAGATGGGTGGATAGATAAATAGATGGATTGCGTAGTTTTTGACCGTTAGAGGGCGTTAGTTACAGTTCCGCATAAGAGACTGAGAAAAGGGTTGATATAAGAGTGAAAAGGGCTGCTATACGAGTGAAAAGGGCGGCTGTATGAGTGAAAAGGGCGGCTATATGAGTGAAAAGGGCTGCTATATGAGTGAAAAGGACTGCTACATGAGTGAAAAGAGCTGCTGTATGAGTGAAAACGGCTGCTATATGGGTGAAAAGAGCTGGGTTTGATTAGTACCTGTGTTACTGAAGCAAATTCTAGTGTAGCTCTGAGATAATGTGGAATAAGACATATCTGAACAGTTCAAGACATTAAAGGAAACGTTTCTCCCTGAGTGGCTCCTTCAGTCCTAAGACGTTTCTCCCTGAGTGGCTCCTTCAGTCCTAAGACGTTTCTCCCTGAGTGGCTCCATCAGTCCTAAGACGTTTCTACCTGAGTGGCTCCATCAGTCCTAAGACGTTTCGCTCGGTGTGGCTCCATCAGTCCTAAGACGTTTCGCTCGGTGTGGCTCCATCAGTCCTAAGACGTTTCGCCCTGAGTGGCTCCATCAGTCCTAAGACGTTTCTGCCTGAGTGGCTCCTTCAGTCCTAAGACATTTCGCCCTGAGTGGCTCCATCAGCCCTAAGACGTTTCTCCCTGAGTGGCTCCATCAGCCCTAAGACGTTTCTCCCTGAGTGGCTCCTTCAGTCCTAAGGTGTTTCTCCCTGAGTGGCTCCTTCAGTCCTAAGACGTTTCTCCCTGAGTGGCTCCATCAGTCCTAAGACGTTTCTCCCTGAGTGGCTCCATCAGTCCTAAGACGTTTCTCCCTGAGTGGCTCCATCAGCCCTAAGACGTTTCTCCCTGAGTGGCTCTTTCAGTCTTAAGACGTTTATCCCTGAGTGGCTTCATCAGCCCTAAGACGTTTTTGCCTGAGTGGCTCCATCAGCCCTAAGACGTTTCTCCCTGAGTGGCTCCTTCAGTCCTAAGGCGTTTCGCCTTGAGTGGCTCCTTCAGTCCTAAGACGTTTCTCCCTGAGTGGCTCCATCAGTCCTAAGACGTTTCTCCCTGAGTGGCTCCATCAGTCCTAAGACGTTTTTCCCTGAGTGGCTCCATCAGTCCTAAGACGTTTCTGCCTGAGTGGCTCCATCAGTCCTAAGACGTTTCTGCCTGAGTGGCTCCATCAGTCCTAAGACGTTTCTCCCTGAGTGGCTCCATCAGTCCTAAGACGTTTCTCCCTGAGTGGCTCCATCAGTCCTAAGACGTTTCTCCCTGAGTGGCTCCATCAGTCCTAAGACAGAGATGACTAAGAGACGAGGAAATGCCAAGTAGTCAGGTGGTGAACTACGATAGTAGTAATAGTAGTATAGTATTAATAGTGGTGTAATTAGTAGTAATAGTGGTATAATTAGTAGTAATAGTGGTATAATTAGTAATAGTGGTATAATTAGTACCACTTACAGCATCTGCTACTAAATCTTAATTAAGGGCCTCTCATCATTAACACTAACAAGTACATGGTACTATACAAAATAACATTAAAAAGTGCTTATGGTATCCCTGGTATGCTTGCACGAACGATATTCCCACTATTTATTCCGAGGGTATATCTCCCTTGACGTGTTTGCTCTGAGAGCAGCAGTGTATGTAGACACGGAAGTGTGTGTGACTCGTTATGTCTACACTAGAGTCGAGTCTAAACCAGTGATTTTGTTGGTAAAGATTGAAAGTGGTTAGAATCTTTAGGGCTACTAGGTTCATTAAGGCTACAAGGGCCACTAAGGCTACGAGGGCTATTAATGGCTACGGGAGTCATTAAGGCTACAAGGGCCACTAAGGCTACGAGGGCTATTAATGGCTACAAGAGTCATTAAGGCTACAAGGGCCACTAAGGCTACGAGGGCTATTAATGGCTACGGGAGTCATAAAGGCTACAAGGGCCACTAAGGCTACGAGGGCTATTAATGGCTACAAGAGTCATAAGGCTACAAGGGCCACTAAGCTACGGAGGCTATTAATGGCTACAAGAGTCATTAAGGCTACAAGGGCCACTAAGGCTACGAGGGCTATTAATGGCTACAAGAGTCATTAAGGCTACAAGGGCCACTAAGGCTACGAGGGCTATTAATGGCTACAAG
Organism: Cherax quadricarinatus; assembly: GCF_026875155.1. Classification (NCBI taxonomy): domain Eukaryota; kingdom Metazoa; phylum Arthropoda; class Malacostraca; order Decapoda; family Parastacidae; genus Cherax; species Cherax quadricarinatus. Next base: position 23,694,344 of record NC_069492.1, read on the forward strand.
AGTCATTAAGGCTACAAGGGCCACTAAGGCTACGAGGCTATTAATGACTACGGGAGTCATAAAGGCTACAAGGGCCACTAGGCTACGAGGGCTATTAATGGCTACAAGAGTCATAAGCTTACAGGGCCACTAAGGCTACGAGGGCTATTAATGGCTAACAAGAGTCATTAAGGCTACAAGGGCCACTAAGGCTACGAGGCTATTAATGGCTACAAGGTCATTAAGGCTACAAGGGCCCTAAGTGCTACGAGGGCTATTATGGCTACAAGAGTCATTAAGGCTACAAGGGCCACTAAGGCTACGAGGGCTATAGATGCTAACGGGATCATAAAGGCTACAAGGGCCACTAAGGCTACGAGGGCTATTAATGGCTACAAGAGTCATTAAGGCTACAAGGGCCACTAAGGCTACGAGGGCTATTAATGGCTACAAGAGTCATTAAGGCTACAAGGGCCACTAAGGCTACGAGGGCTATTAATGGCTACGGGAGTCATAAAGGCTACAAGGGCCACTAAGGCTACGAGGGCTTTAATGGCTACAAGAGTCATTAAGGCTACGAGGGCTATTAATGGTTACAAGAGTCATTAAGGCTACAAGGGCCACTAAGGCTACGAGGGCTATTAATGGCTACAAGAGTCATTAAGGCTACAAGGGCCACTAAGGCTACAGGGCTATTAATGGCTACGGAGTCATTAAGGCTACAAGGGCCACTAAGGCTACGAGGGCTATTAATGGCTACAAGAGTCATTAAGGCTACAAGGGCCACTAAGGATACGAGGGCTATTAATGGCTACGGGAGTCATTAAGGCTACAAGGGCCACTAAGGCTACGAATGCTATTAATGGCTACAAGAGTCATTAAGGCTACAAGGGCCACTAAGGCTACGAGGGCTATTAATGGCTACAAGAGTCATTAAGGCTACAAGGAGACTTTTAAGGTTAGGATTGTCTTTTAAGGCGACTAGGGCCAATAAGACTATGAGAGCCATTAAGACTACGAAGGGCTTTCAAGGCTACTGTGAACTTTTAAGACTACGAAAGCTATTAGGGCTACGATAGTCATTAAATATACGAGGGTAAGTTAAGGTTACAAACACCTGGTATATACACTGAGAGATACACGATGTTTACACATTCGGTGTATACAGTTATACCCTGTAAACAGATATTTATATAGTTTAGATTTCATGAAATATACACAATATATATATATAAATATATAAATATATATATATATATATATATATATATATATATATATATATATGTTGAGGTGGTTCGGACATGTAGAGAGATGGAGCGAAACAGAATGACTTCAAGAGTGTATCAGTCTGTAGTGGAAGGAAGGCGGGGTAGGGGTCGCCTAGGAAGGGTTGAGGGAGGGGTAAAGGAGGTTTTGTGTGCGAGGGGCTTGGACTTCCAGCAGGCATGCGTGAGCGTGTTTGATAGGAGTGAATGGAGACGAATGGTTTTTAATACTTGACGTGCTGTTGGAGTGTGAGCAAAGTAACATTTATGAAGGGGTTCAGGTAAACCGCAGGCCGGACTTGAGTCCTGGAGATGGGAAGTACAGTGCCTGCACTCTGAAGGAGGGGTGTTAATGTTTGCAGTTTAAAAACTGTAGTGTAAAGCACCCTTCTGCAAGACAGTGATGGAGTGAATGATGGTGAAATTTTTTTCTTTTCGGGCCACCCTGCCTTGGTGGGAATCGGCCAGTGTGATAATAAAAAAAAAATTATACTGAGATACACAATGAATACACAGTGTAAATACACGTATATACACACACCTTATTATTTACAAAGAGACACATAGCTCTGGATACATGTATTGTTACTGTATATACTACAGTAGGTATGTATACAAAGGCTTGGGTATTTCCCGGAGTTTTATTACAATCTACGTATATTCAACCACTGACACACAGACACATGTATCTCTGGGTATATATACCCCGTTATTTATATATACCCCGTGTTTATACGTCCCCCAGAACTCAACCCTCAGTAAACACTAATAAAATCCTGTATCCTTACTAATACAGTTATTCCGTACATAAAATGCGGTTTAAAATTAAAACATTGGTGCCGTCCCCTGGTAATGTTTATATAATAAAATATATTTATATTGTGTGAAGTATATTTTCGACGCCTGAATTCAGATTAAACATTTGGAGGTTATATATATATATGTCGTGCCGAATAGGCAGAACTTGCGATCTTGGCTTAAATAGCAACGTTCATCTTGCCATATAGGACAAGTGAAAATTTGTGTATGCAATAATTTCGCCAAAATCATTCTGAACCTAACGAAAAAAAGTATATTTCACTGTGTTTGTTTAGTATTAAATTATTGTAAACAAATCTAAAATATATTTAATTGGGTTAGGCTAAAATAAATTGCTCTTGTTATAATAAGGTTAGGTAAGTTTTCCAAGATTCTTTTGGTGCAAAATTAAAAATTTTTACATTAACATTAATGAAAAATATATATCTTTAAACGTATAAAAGAATATTTCTGAAAGGACTTAATTTTAAATGAGTTCTTGCTAATTGACCAGTTTTACATATTCGGCACGACATATAATATATATATATTATATATATATATATATATATATATATATATATATATATATAATATATATATATATATATATATAATATATATATATATAAACAAACACAACAGTTGGTATATAGCCGAATTGACATTCTTTGTATATTGTACCACCCATTGTACCATGGTACAATGTACATTGTACCATTATCACACTCGACTTTTCTTAGGGATAACGTGGTTAAAATCAGTGTTTTAGTTAGATAAAGTTAACATTGGATAGTGGGTTAATGTCTGGTAAATATATGCACACTGAGTTCCCACTGTGTAATATTGTATGTTAAATAGACCGCATATACACCGATGTATATTGTTAATTTGTGTTATAGGTGTTAGTGTTTTTGACTGGGGCTACACGGGTATTATAAATATTTGAAGATGATTGCGTAGTCGATAGTCTTTAAACCTAATAACCTACTCAGGTTATTCTTCAACACGTAATAGAGCTGGTAACTTATTACTGAGTCAGAAGTAGGGCACCTACTGAGCGTGAGAGTTACTACCGAGCCAGTTAAAGGTACCTACTGAGATTTGTACTGCTTCTGAGCCAGTTAAAGGTACCTAATGAGCCTGCAAGATGCTACTGAGTCAATCAAAGGTACCTAATGAGTGTCTGAAAACGGGTTTCTCTCTGTCTGTCTGTCTGTCTCTCTCTCTCTCTCTCTCTCTCTCTCTCCTCCGTCTCTCTTCCCACTCTCTCTCTCTCCCCTCTCTCTCTCATCTCCTCTCTCTCTCTCTCTCTCTCTCTCTTCTCTTACACCTGTGTCTCGACCCCTGCAACCACAAATAGTGAGTGCACACACACACACACACACACACACATACACACACATACACATACACACACACACATACACACACATACACACACATCTACACACACACATATACACACACACACACACACATACATACACACATACATACACACACACACATACACAAACACATACACACACACATACACACACACACACACACACATACACACACACACACACATACACACACACACACACACACACACATACACACACAACACACACACAGTCATAGAGTAGTCAGGCCGTGGAATAGCCTAGAAAGTTACGTAGTGGAGCGGGAACCAACATAGTTTAAGGCGAGGTATGATAGAGCTCATGGGCAGGGAGAGAGAGGACCTAGTAGCAATCAGCGAAGAGGCGGGGCCAGGAGCTGTGATCGACCCCTGCAGCCACAAATAGGTGAGTACAAATAGGTGAGTACACACACAATACACACATACACACACACACACACACACACACACTTTCACAAAACATACCACACACACACACACACACACATACACAGATACACACACACACACACACATACACACACAACACACACACACACACATACACATACACACACATACACACACACACCACACACATACACACACATACACACACATAACACACATACACACACACACACACACACACACACACCACACACACAACACACTCACACACACAAAACACACACACACACACAACACACACACACACACACTCACACACACACACCTGTGACCAGCGGGGTCCCGCAGGGTCAGTCCTGGACCAGTGCTGTTTCGGGTATTTGTGAACGACATGACGGAAGGAATAGACTCTGAGGTGTCCCTGTTTGCAGATGACGTGAAGTTGATGAAAGAATTCACTCGATCGAAGACCAGGCGGGAACTACAAAGGGATCTGGACAGGCTGCGACTGGTCCAGCAATTGGCTCCTGAAGTTCAATCCCACCAAGGGGCAAAGTCATGAAGATTGGGAAGGGCAAAGAAGGCCCAGACGGAGTACAGTCTAGGGGGTCAGAGACTACAAACCTCACGCAAGGAAAAAGATCTGGGTGAGTATAACACCAGGCAAAATCTCCTGAAGCGCACATCAACCATATAACTGCTGCAGCATATGGGCGCCTAGCAACCTCAGAACAGCATTCCGACATCTTAATAAGGAATCATTCAGGACCCTGTACACCGTGTATGTTAGGCCCATATTGGAGTATGCGGCACCAGTTTGGAACCCACACCTAGCCAAGCACGTGAAGAAACTAGAGAAAGTGCAAAGGTTTGCAACAAGACTAGTCCCAGAGCTAAGAGGTATGTCCTACGAGGAGAGGGTTTAAGGGAAATCAACCTGACCCACACTGGAGGACAGGAGAGATAGGGGGGACATGATAACGACATACAAAATACTGAGAGGAATGACAAGGTGGAAAAAAGGACAGGATGTTCCAGAATTGGACACAGTAACAAGGGGACACAGTTGGAAGGGTGAAGACACAGATGAATCCCCAGGATGTTAGGAAGTATTTCTTCAGCCACAGAGTAGTCAGTAAGTGGAATAGTTTGGGGGAAACGATGTAGTGGAGGGAGGATCCATACATTGCTTTAAGCAGAGTATGATAAAGCTCACGGCTCAGGGAGAGTGACCTAGTAGCGATCAGTGAAGAGGGGGCCAGGAGCTCGGACTCGACCCCCGCAAAACCCCAACTAGGTGAGTACAACTAGGCGAGTAAAATACACACACACATACACACACACACACACACACACACACATACATACACACACATACACATGCACATACACATGCACACACACACACACACACACACACACACACACACACATACACATGCACATACACACACACACACACACACACACATGCACATACACACACACACACACACGCACATACACACACACACACACACACACACATGCACATAACACACACACACACGCACATACACACACACCACACACACACACACACACACACACACACACACACACACATACACATGCACATACACACACACAACACACACACACACACACATACACACACACACACACATACACACACACACACACACACATACACACAACACACACACAACACACACACACACACACACACACACACACACACACACACACACACACACACACACACACACACACACACACCAGGAGAACTCAAGTATCCTAAACTAAGATTGATTTTACATGGAGATCCCATCTGCATCGAATCTTCATTAACCGGAACTCTTGCATCAGCTCGTAGCCATTAAGAAGAGTCCCAAGACCCGTAACTATCCGCAAGTCCTTCTGTCGGGTCCTAGCCATCTTAAGAATAGTCAAAAGACCCTTAACTATCCGCAAGCCCCTCTGTCGGGTCCTAGCCATCTTAAGAATAGTCAAAAGACCCTTAACTATCCGCAAGCCCTTCTATCGGGTTCTAGCCATCTTAAGAATAGTAAAAAGACCCTTAACTAGCCACAAGTCCTTCTATCGGGTCCTAGCCATCTTAAGAATAGTCAAAAGACCCTTAACTATCCGCAAGCCCTTCTATCGGGTTCTAGCCATCTTAAGAATAGTAAAAAGACCCTTAACTAGCCACAAGTCCTTCTATCGGGTCCTAGACATCTTAAGAATAGTCAAAAGACCCTTAACTATCCACAAGCCCTTCTATCGGGTCGTAGCCATCTTAAGAATAGTAAAAAGACCCTTAACTATCCGCAAGCCCTTCTATCGGGTCCTAGCCATCTTAAGAATAGTCCCAGGACCCTTAACTAGCCTCCAATAGTCTTCAGGTGTGGGCGTCTTAGTGGTCCAAAAACCAATAATCTGGTAAAGTTGACATTTATAATTATTTATGGATAAATAATAACCGACCTATGACACGATATATTGAAAATTTATTTCCAGTAATTTAGAAATAAAGCTCTATATAAAATCGTGTTTTAAGGAATAAATTTGAAAAAACTTGACAAAATAAAAGGTAAATAATGTATTAAAAGATATGGGAAAAAA
>NC_069492.1:23701314-23717718 GCF_026875155.1 Cherax quadricarinatus
ACCACTCTGCACGAACATTCCCTCTGTGGGCTCATTTCCCCTTGCAGATTCCTACTGTGGTGCTCACGTTACCACTCTGCACGAACACTTCTTACTGTGGTGCACACGTTACCACTCTGCACGAACTATTCTCTGTGCGGCCTTGTGCACGTTTGGGGTAAAGTAAAGCAAAATAAAGTTTATTTCTTTGTAAAGGTTACAATGTGTAATTACAATTTTGATTTGCTAAGTACAAAGATAGCCACTGTCATGCCCAGGCAATTTGGGCAAACTAATCTTAATAGAGAGTAGCTATTTAAAACTAGATAATAATAAATAGTAACTATACTTAAAACTAGACAATAGTGGTTAGCTGTTTTACAATCTTATTTAAACTTGACACAAGTGAGTAGGGTTCGGTAAAATAAACTTGAAACTGCACACAAAATCTACCTTACAAATAATGGTGCAGGTGGTAATATTTTATGGAATGGCAGAATTAAAAGCCAGGAGATCACATGATAAGACTAATTAGCAGATGTTTTGGCAGATTTGGTTAATAATGAGAAATAAAATGATTTTATGGATTGGCAGAATTAAGTGCAATCATTAACCTTGCCTCTCCTTCTTAATGGCAAGAATTTGACCCTCCAGACTGTTACCAGATCTTGGTCTGTACCTGCGCATTCTTACTGGCTTCAGGGAGTATTAGAGACATATAATACGCAGTTATTAGTCAAATATCCTTCCACTTTGGTCGAGGTTCCTTTTCGAGCACTGGAGTCAGGGTTCGATACGACGTACACTGTGAGTGGCCCTATAAACAACAACAACAACAACAACATCTTGTGTTGTTGGTGGATGACTGTGATAAAGTGAACAATAAACAGTGTTTGTGGTGTCTAACACAGGTGAGTAACAACTGTGGTGTCTAACACAGGTGAGTAACAACTGTGGTGTCTAACACAGGTGAGTAACAACTGTGGTGTCTAACACAGGTGAGTAACAACTGTGGTGTCTAACACAGGTGAGTAACAACTGTGGTGTCTAACACAGGTGAGTAACAACTACCTTTATTACAATACAACATTCATGTGCTAGATGATACATAGAGAGAGTTTGACCCATGAAATATAGTGTATTAAGGCGCCAGACATGATCATATCTGTGTCTTGTTGACTGTGTCAGGTGTTAGGTGCTCAGGTGTTGAGTGTGTCAGGTGTTAGGTGCTCAGGTGTTGACTGTGTCAGGTGCTCAGGTGTTGACTGTGTCAGGTGTTAGGTGCTCAGGTGTTGAGTGTGTCAGATGTTAGATGTTCAGGTGTTGACTGTGTCAGGTGTTAGGTGATGAGGCAGCAGCAGCAGGTGTTAAGTGGTTAGGCAACAACAGCAGGTCTTAGGTGGTGAGGCAGCAGCAGCAGGTGTTAGTTGGTGAGGCAGCAGGTGTTAGGGGGTGAGGCAGCAGCAGCAGGTGTTAGGTGGTGATACAGCAGCAGCAGGTGTTAGGTGGTGAGGCAGCAGCAGCAGGTGTTAAGTGGTGAGGCAGCAGCAGGTGTTAGGTGGAGAGGCAGCAGCAGCAGGTTTTAAGTGTGATGCAGCAAAAAGCAGGTGTTAGGGGGTGAAGCAGCAGCAGGTGTTGGGGGTGAGGCAGCACGCAGGTGTTATTGCTGAGGCAGCAGCAGTGGTTTTAGGTGGGGGCAGCCAGGTGTCAGGTGAGGGGGGGGGGGCAGAGAGGTGTTAGGTGGTGAGGGAGCAGTACAGGTGTTAGGTGGTAAGCCAGCAGGTGTTGGTGGTGAGGCAGCAGCAGAGGTGTTAGTTGGAGCAGCAGCAGCAGGTGTTAGGGGGGAGGCAGCAGCGTGTTAGTGGTGAGCAGCACGGGTTTTTGGTGGGAGGCAGCAGCAGGTGTTAGGTGGGAGGAGCACAGGTGTTAGGGGTGACAGCGCGCAGGTTTTAGGTGGTGAGCAGCAGCAGCGGGTTTAATTTAGAAATTTTTAAAGGGTTTATTTCTTAAAAACAATTTGTTGATAAAACATTCATATAAAAGGTTCATTATTTAACCAAGAATAACCTAATAAGTTAATAAGTTTTTTTTAGAAAAGTACACATAAATACACTTAAACAATTATCAACATAGAAAACATGTACTTAACCACCAGAGTAAAAAAAACAAAAAAATTAAATTTCCCCAAGAAAAAAACCTTTAAAAAACATTAATTTCCACCAGAAACACAAAAATTTATCATACATAGTAAATGTACATTAACACCAGAGTAACACAAAAATTATCTTAATAGTAACATGTACATTAACCACCGAGTAACAAAAAAATTATCAAATGAAATTGAATTTAACCACCAGAGAACACAAAAATTTCATACATTAACTGTACTTTAAAACCCCCGAGAAACACAAAAATTATCATACATAGTAACTGTTTTTTAAACCACCAGAGTAACAAAAAAATTTTTCTTTAACCTTTAAAAAGGTTTTAAAAAAATTTAACGAAATTTAAAAAAACCACCAGAGTAACAAAAAAAATTTTCATACTTTAACATGTACAAAACCCCAGAGAACACAAAAAACTCAAATGACTTAATTGTGCTTCTTGTATGTTTTAATTTTTAAAACCCTTAAAACAAAAAGAATCAACGGGATGAAAATAAATTAAGATTTTGTTTGGTTTTTTACCCCGGGGGTAAGCCACCAGAAAAACCCAGAAATCGTGCTCATCGAAGGACTCTCTCTTATTTCCTTTTTAAAAGAATTTTGCCCCTCAGTATGGACCCACCCCATCGACTAACCCCCAGGTACCTTTTTGAAAATTTGAGCAGGACAACATGTGAAAGGGAAAAAAGCATAAAAATTTTCATTCCCCCCCAAACAACCCAGTTCCTCAGTGGTGAAGTGAGAACTTTCCCAGTGGGCCCACAGGAAGAATATTAAAATAAGGGTGACCACCCTGGCAAGGGTTAGAAACTTTGGGGTGTTTCCTTACCCCAGGTGTCCCGTTCATTACCAAGAGGTAGGTCCCCGGGGTATTAGTGGCATTGTTTTTTCCCTGAGTTTACCGGGGGAAAGGGTTTTTGGGGGGGTAAATGCCCCGCGGCCCGCTGAGCCCGGCCGCATGGTTATCGGTCTGAAACTAGGCTGTTACGCGGGCCCGCACACAAGCTAAAGTATGAACCCGGGCCCCGGTTGGTCGGGGTACGCTTTAGGTGCCTCCCCAGTGCCTTTCCTTGAAACCCCCGGGGTTTATTGGTAATCCCCCCTTATGTATGCGGGGAGGCAATTGTACATTTGGGGCCCCCGGACACTTGTAAGTAATAAGTAAGTAAGAAAGTAAGTTTTTCAGGAAAAAACCAAAAATACGTTCATAGAATTTCATACATAGCAGATATGTGTGGGGAAACCTAGGAAAACCCCAAAAAAGTCAGACAAGTGACTTTTTTCCATTGGGGTCCTTTTACCTTTTTATTATAGTAAAAAGGTTAAAATATTTTTCATTATTTAAATGGGATAACATCTTATTATATACTAAAAAGACTTTTGTTACACCAAGGTCATTAAACTATCTCAATCGAGGGTCATTACAAGGAAAAGGTAAAATTTTTCACGTTGTTAGCAAAAAAAAAGAAAATCATTCCCTCCCTTTCGTAGCTACATTCATCAGACACCTTTTGGCACTCTTTTTGAACTGGTTCACGCTATGACTGGGTTTGACTGTGCGGGGATCTGTTCCATTCCCTTTTTTGCTTACAATAAAAGGTGTTTGAACCTGGCCCCGATGGGGGATACAAAGTTGGCTCTCTCCCCCCAGACTATGATTGCTTTGGTTCCCAACCTTGCAAAATGACAGCAAGATATTCTGGAAAAGTTTGTGAGCAATTTATAAAATGATTTGCTTAGTTGTTTTACTCTGTCTTCAAAATTTAGCTATCCAAATGCTGTAAATTTATCTGGCCTACATGTTCTCTTGGGCCCAGCCCGGATGAAACTTACGATTTTGTTCTGGGTGTTTTGCAGTCTATCTTTAGTTTTTTGTCAAGGAGAGTCCAAGAAAGCAAGCGTATCCATATGGCATTGTATAAGGGTAGACATAGGGTCCGCGACCCCCGTAGGGAGACCTGTGCTTGTCTATACAGGAAATTCGTTTGCATTTTGCTTTCTTTTTACACGTTCCTATCAATTCTCCTGACATGCTGGGTCAAAGGGGATTCCCCAAAATTTTTTCTGATGAAACCCAAAAAATGATGGGCTCCCATTAATTGAACATTAAAAAAATTTACCCCTTTTAGTTTATGTTTCGTGCCAAAAAATGGCTTCAGTTTTCCTAGGTGTAATGATAGTTTGTTGTCTACTAACCCCTTTGCTGCAGGGACTCCGTTCCAGTGTTAAAAAAATTGCAATATCTTGTGGGTCTTTACCCGACACTAACAGAGCACTGCATCGCATACGTAGAGTTTGCACTTGACATGATAGGCCAAACTTTTTCATAACATAAGAATAATAAGGGACCCAAAACTACCCTTGGGGAACTCCACTGTTTGGCAGGGGTTCTGATTCTGTTTTTTTTTGTTTTGAATTTGTTTCCTGTTGTAAGGGAGGACTTTTAAACCCGTCTCAGAAACCCATACCCAAAGCTGGAAATTTTTATAATATTTGTGGGTTTTACAGTACGAAGGCCTTTTGAGGTCTAGGTTTCCATCCTAGGGGTTCCCCTTGAATTTCAGTTCTCGGTAAAACCATCGATTAAAAAGGGAGGTGTCGGTTTTAGTGGGTCTTTTAAAGCCGATTGTCTATGGAGAATGTTTTTGCATTAAGGTACTTAACTACTTGAGAAACACCGCCCTCTCTAGAATTTTTTGATATTATACTGAGTATACTAACAGGCCCATGTTGCTTAAACAGACCTACATTTTTCTTTAAGATAGGGGTGACTTGGCCCCCTTGAACCCCTCTGGTATGTATTTGGTGATTTATAATTTATTAGTGAGAATAGGATTGACAGTTCAGAAACACCATCTTTTGGAACTTTGACGGGATGTTTTCAGGGCCTGTGCTCTTATTGGGTTTAACCCGCTTAGGTTTTTTTTGAAAAAGTCGAGATACACTTACTGTTACAAATGTTTGGGGTTACCCCTTTTTGGTATAGTATGTTTGAAAAATTATCAGGTCTGTGTTAAAAAGGGATTTGATGCAGTGGTGTTTTTCTTACTATGTTGAGCAAAAGATGGAGTAGGAAATTTAAAGCAATTTGCCACCTTAAATTTTTTGTGGTACCTCATTATCGATAGTGGCTTTTAGACCTATCTATGGGTTATGGCTATACCCAACGTTTTAGTTGTTTTCCCGGTTTCTGGGGTTATGCTTAATACTCTTCAATTTTTGAGCAGTAGTGCTTTGCCTTTTTCTCCTTTTAAAGTCTTGTACTCTGTTCCTCACCCCTTTGGAATTATTTAGTCTGCAATATCCTGTCTGTTTGCTTTAAAACTTTTTGCAGTGGGCTTGAATTTCAATTTACTAATACTCAGTTTCATCCGGGTTCGTTCTTCGTTTAATCCTAACCTCTTTAATGGTGCAATATTTCAAGGAGGTAGTGAAAATTGTTTTGAATTTTTTCCAGGCATCGTTTACGTCCGTGCAACTTGTTATCTCTGTCCAGCCAGTTGTGTAGCCTATTTACCAGTGTTTCTTTCTGTAGTTTTTTAGTTGACCTCATTTTTATTTTCCTGTGAGGCCATCCTATCCCCGTTTTTTTCCTGTTTAAAAATAGAAAGTGTGATCACTAAGACCTGTGGGAATAGCTGACTGACTAATGTTCTCAAGCGGTTACAAAGTGTGGTCAATTTGGGGGCTGAGAATGTGTGATCCGGGGTTTGGTATTAAAAGTTGAGTGAACTATTTTAAACCCCAGAATTTTCTTATACCTTTTGCATAGCCCGTTATTTTGCTGCTGAAAACAGATATTGAAGTCGCCCTGTATATTTGTCTCGCAATTGTTTTCAACTCCGGACAAGACTCTGGTAAAGCTTCTATGAACTGGTCATGGGTTTGGAGGGAGGGCGGTAATAGTTCCTACTAAGATGGGTTTGTCTTAGTGAAGTCAGCACTTCAAACCATAGGAATCTCAGTTTATTGTTATTTAAATTCAGGTCTTGGGTTGTAAAGCTAAGTCATTTATAAGTTAGGCACATACTCCAACACCCTTTCTGTTCCTATCTAAGCGTTTAAATATTGGACCTTCTATTTTGACCTCGTCGTCAGACACCGTATCATCCAACCAAGATTCTGAGATGGTTATACTGTCACGCCTAATTTTGTTAGCTAGAATTAACTCTGCCAATTTAGGAAGAAGTGATCTTGCTATTGACATGTATAAAGTGAAGGCCTGTTTTCATCAAACACTCATAATCATCGCAAATATATGGGCAATGGGTCATTTGTAATTAAAATTGGTAAATCAATGTCATCACTGCTAAAGGGTAACTGTGCCAAAGTGCATTTGTTACACACAAAAATGAATTTGCCACGTTGCTATAATTGTACATACAATCCATATGCACCCACCCTTACACATTTTACATAAGGTGCTTTTCTGTTTTTCATGCGTAACTTGTACAGTGTATGCACTGTTTGTAGTGTTGAGATAATAAGGCTGTATTGCTCACATTGACCTATGTATGCATTACATATGGTGTTATGGTTATCATTCTAGCTGTAGGGACTCATTATTGCCGTCATTTATCTGTCTGTTTTGCCTCTTGCACATAGTTTGAGGTCCTGGATTAATTTGGATTCGCCACTTAAGAGCGCTACAATAGAGCTGTGTTGCCACTGTTTCTGTTTAGGATGCGGGTGTTGCCATACCTTGCGGCAGATTAGTGAGTTTTACTTTTCTGGTAGGATGGCAACGGTTGGGTTTTTTACTGTTCCAGGCGCTGGCTACTCCATTCACCATTTCCATCCCCCATGACTGATTTCTTTCTCATGGAAATGAAGAAGAAATATAAATATAATTATGCCAGCCTGTACCCCCCTAATGCCTGCCATTTTCCACTCTTCGCTCTTTTATCATATACAATAATATTTATTTTCTTTTTCCAGGTACTAGTACACTTAGTATCTGCTTTAGCAATCACACTGCATTATAGTTAAAATTTCTCTTACAAAACCCTCTTCACTCTCACTTTTCCCTTAACTTCACAAACACCTTACATGTAAACCTTATTCACCCACCCCTACCCACCTCACTTAACAGTCGGCTTCACTAATTAACTTCTAATCCTTTCCATTCTGTAGACCAGAAAGGTTTAATCAATGGTTTTATCCTTCCCAATCCCCCTCAATTCCATTTATCGGGGAGGTTGTGTCGTGTTTGTTGTCTCTGACCTGTTTTGCTGATCAGCCATTTTTAAAAACACTGATGGAGTAAACACAACCTGGACTTCTTGAGTTTATAGTTATATTTGGCTTTTTCTGCTATGTTTCTATCACTGTACATGGTTCAGCTGAATATTGGTCAGCTACAAAAACATTTAACCTTGACTATATAACTTTTCACTTCTTTCCCAGGACTTGGCACTGAGGATAAACCGTCCTTACCTTTGGAGTTTTGTATGTTGATTTGGGACGATGTTCTCCTGGGTTTCCTCTCGTTAGCATGGTACAGGATTGATATGATTGGTGGTAAGATTATGATGCTACTGACCCAACAGATGTTCGTAGTAAAGTTGGAGAATTTCACTTCGCTAGTTGTACGTTCTGGCAGTGTAGGGCTGTTTGAATGCCGGTCAGCAGTCAGCCATGTTAAAGGGCTCAAATCTTTCCCTCGTTTGGCACTGACGAAAAAGTCCTCAGGACTGTCATTTCCTGGGAGATTTAGTTGATCAGGTTTTTCTGCCATGTTGGTCTTTCCCGGTTAAACACTGGTGCAGTTGATTTGTAGGTCAGTTATTTCACTGTAGTGGGAAAACGTTCATGTCTGGTCACGTCTGGAACAGCAGGTGCTGGTACTTGAATGACGGTCCCTCTTTTGATATTTAGTCCTTTCTTTGTCGTCCCGTCTGTTTTTTATGTCACTATAGGTTCTTGCATGTTGTTGCGGCAGTACTTGCCCTACTTGGCAATCATGGAGTTCGGAGAAAGGCCCAGGGGCGGCAAGATGTAGGAGCAGCTTGTTGCTGCTTTGCTGCGGCTTCGGTTGTTGATGACACAGGACCACAGGATCACATCACAAGAATCCTCGCTTATCTTTCCCTTATAGGCTTATGCACAACGAGCTAATATTTCTACAAAGTCAGAAGTCCAAAAATAGATTCACAAGACAAAGTGCTCAAGTTTCAATGAACACCTCCAACCATACTCAACCCAGACACCACCAACTCAATACGACACACACCCACCAAAAAACACTCTCAGACCTCTTTGTATGTGTGGTAATAATATGGTACAGATTAATGATATAATGGATGGTACAGGCTACAAGACACAATGTGCTCAAGTACAATAAACACCTCCAACCATACTCAACCCAGAACCAACCACCACTCAACGACACACACCCACCAAAACACATCGAGACCTTTGTATGTTTGGTAATATATGGTACTATATGATATAATGGATGGTCGAAAGGAGGCTGGTCACAAGTGCAGTGACACCCCTGCTTTTCATCGTGGGAATGTTGCATTCTCATGCCGAGTCTTTTGCTTTCATAATGAGATGACTTTTCTTGTGCAGTTTGGTACCATTCCCTGGTGTTAAAAGATTGGAACCTCTTTAACACCACTGACTTTCTTAGGTTATCCTTTGGTGGTAACCCTCCAGAATTTATAAACCAAACAAAAATCTTAACTTAAGGTAACCGAGTTATTTTTATTAAATTAAAAAGAGGGATCAACTTCAGTAATAGGTATTATTTATAATTATACATAGTCACATAGATACATTTTTTTGGTAACAGTGTAAATTCAATTCAGTTGATATATTGGGTTAGGATCATATTAACAATATGGTACTATAATTGCTACCATATTACCAATTACAGTGGAACCTTGGTTTTCGTCATTAATTCGTTCAGAAAGTCTAACGAAAATGAATTCGACAAAAAAAATGAAGCATATTTCAAAAGAAATAATATAATCAATTAAACCATTCCAGCATTCAAAAAGTATTGACAAAAAATCATTTTATAGGAATAACATTAGTTTAAACCCTTTGACTGTCACAAGCTCCTTTCTGAAAACTTGTCATTCTATGTTGCAAAAGTTTTGGAGAAAAAAAATTTATTTTTTCTTATGAAAATGATAGAGATCTTTTTCCCGATGGTCATGGACACCAAAAGTACGAAATTTGGTAGAAAAACTCACAGTATTACTCTCCACGAAGTTAGCGGTCTCGGCGACACGAAACATCGGCAATTTTGCAGACTTTGAACCCTGTTTTGGCCAATCTGTTGTTCCGTTGACCTAAAAATCAAGCTATTTCTTTAGAACTCCATTTTTTCTATCACTTCGTGTACAAGAAACTGCCCATTTACATGATTTTGAACTACCCAGTATAAAGTGGTCAGGAAATTGGCAAATTTGGCCTATTTTACACAAATTAAAAAAGATGCCAATTTCAAAAAAGAGGTCCTAGAATGAACAATGTTATACACATTCTTGGCACTAAAATAAATATCCTCTATCATGAGTCATGTCTCTAGATCCTTTTAGTGTAAATGTTGCTTTTCTATTTTGGATTTTTATTCATACCAAAAAAAAAAAAATACCAAAATTTACTGTTTTATGCAGACTACTGCATTTAGTTAAAGTTGGATATAAATAATATCCAGGGCATCAGTGAAAGGGTTGATCTTAGTGCGAATATTAGACTCTCTGTTGAATGTGTCTTGATGTGTGGTGTAATTTCCTTACTCCTGTACATGGTAAAAATCAATATTTCCGCTACTTTGAGCTCCAGTTCAAGGTCGTTTTCATCAGAAGTAAAGTGAAAAATCATCTCTATTTCTGTAATATGTTTAACATTTTATCACCTGAGGACCATGAAAACAAGAATACGATGATAAATACTATACGAAAATACACCTCTTAGTTGGCTATTATTCAAAAAATAATGGTTCAGATTTTTTTTTTTCTCATGCACTGACATGCGGCAGGATTTTTTTTATATGGTGCCACTAACCACCACCGACCCATTCTCTCACATGTGGGGCCTACCAGCTTTCTCCTGCTTGATGAGACCGCTAGAATTTACACGTTTAAATACATCGATACAGTGCGCATATGCGTTATATATACGACGTAAACAGTCAAAGGGTTAAATTAACAGAAAACAATGAGAAATAAATATAAAGGGACTTAATGAAATGGGGTAAAGGAAATTTAAACATAACTTTTAAATTTACTGAAGACTTGTGGGCGTATGGAAGAGTGGCGAGAGGGGGGAGAGCGAGGAGAGGTTTTCTGTACGATCACTACCACCCTCTACCACAATCACTACCACCTTTACCACCATCACAACCACTTTCTCCCTCTACCAACATCACTACCTCCCTCTTCCACCATCATAACATCCTTCTACACCATCCACTACCACCATCACTACCACCTCTACCACCATCATACCACAATCACTACCACCCTCTACACACTCACTAAGACCCTCTACCACAATCACTGCCAGCCTACTGACGAGAACAAAGCCGAATGCCAAGTAAATTATTCAGTATACTCAAATACAGTAACTTATGTGTTAAAGTATCTAGGTATCCCAAAAGTCAGACAGAGTGACTTACTTCCATTGGGATGCTTTGTGTGGGCGTGGGTGGACACGTTCTGGTACGGCGGACCACTGTCAACTTGATGAAAACTGAGGGTTGAACGAAAACTGCGACAAAATTTTTATCATAAAAATAGTCGAAATCTGAATTTAATGAAAACAAGGCAACAGGTAACTGTGGTTCACTGTATAAGAGTAATTTTTTGTGTTTGTCATATTCTTTATTTCATTATTTTTTTCAGCTCTTTTTAAAGTGGTTTATATAATGTGTAATGGCTATAAACTTGAGCAGGCTCCCATTATTTTCATTTAAGTCTATTCTTAATTTTTTTTTATTATGTTAATGCCCACTGTTATGTACATAACCTGTGTACATAGCACAATGAATATTCCTTGTGCAAAATTGTAATTTTAGAAAATATTGTACAGTGGACCTCACTAACGATATTTTCCATTGACAGCTTTGTTTAGCCAAAATGTCATTAGCTGAATTATTTTCCATAAGAAAATAATGGAAATTAAATTAATCAGTTCCTGAAGTCTAAAAGTATTAATTTTTTTTTTTTTGCGTGAAATATACATTTCCCTACAAAGATAACAATGGAGGACATTCACAATAACTACTATAAATAAATGTTAAAACGTCACTTATTTTTATGGAAGTGTTATTGAGTGATGAGACATTGTTTTTCTTGTACCTCTGGGATTTTTCAGAGTGATACATGAGTAAGGCTTCACTTTGCAATCCCTCATTAGCTATTACACAGTAAACATGAGAGTTAGCCTGTCTATCACTGGTTGTGTCCGGGGAGTGCCTTTTCCTCCTGGTAATGCAGTTCCTGTTTGGCATTTCTTCCCGAACAGGCCTGATTCGTCACAATTGAACACTTGTTTGGGGTTGGGAATTTCTCACGTTTCACCTTGCCTTATTACACTGTGTATACCACTGTACTATTCTTAAAATCTCTCAACCAACCTTTGCGGGCTTAAATTCCACCAATATGGAGCACTAGTTCCAGGCAGCATTTTTTTCTGTTCACCTGGGTGTTAGTGAAATGTTGTGGGTCGCATCCTGGGCGCAAGATTATGGACTCCAATGGAAATATGGTTAGACACTCCTCGATGATGCACTGGCTTTCTTGGGTTTCCGGGGTGGCTAACCTCTGAAGGTTAATTGTTTCTCGGTAATTGTTTTCCCGTTTAAGCACACACCAATGACACCATCCACGTCTTTCGAGTTGTACAGCTGATGGTGGGTGAAGCAACAGTGATGGTGGTTGCAGCAGCAGCACTGCTGACTGTGGTGCTAGCAAAGATGATGGTGGTGCAGCAGCAGCTGCTGTGGTGCAGAACAGCTGACCGGGTGCAACAACAGCTACGGTGGATGCAGGAACAGCTGCGGTGTGCAGTCAGCTGCCCATGGGTGCAGGAACAGCTGACCATGGTTCAGAGCAGCTGACCATGGTGCAGCAACAGTGATGGTTATGCAGCAGCCAGGCTGAATAGTGGTGCACGAGCAGCAACTATTGGTGGTGCAGCAGCAAACTGACTGGTGCATCAAACAGCTGACCATGGTTCGTAGCAGCAGCTGACCATGGTGCAGCAACAGCTGACTGTGGTGCAGCAGCAGTGACCATGGTTAAGCAGCAGCCTGGACTGGTTCAGCAGCTGCTGACCATGGTTGCAGCAACAGCTGACAGTGGTGCAGCATCAGCTGATGGTGGTGCAGCAGCAGCTGACAGTGGTGCAGCAGTAGCTGACTGGTGCATCAACAGCTGCCGTGGTGGCAGGAAAACAGCTGACCGTGGTGCCAACACAGCTGACGTTAGTGCAGCAACAGCTCTGACTGTGGTGCAGCAAACAGTGCGGTGGTGCTGCAGCAGTGACCAGGTACAATAGTATTTCTCCCTTATTCCACAGGGTTGGCACTGAAGCTGTCTTTGGAAATTATGGGTGGCTTTTTAGCAATTACAAGCATATAAACAACGAATAATTAACACAATGTTCGAATGTATGCATGCACTACCGCCTGGCTGTAAACAATGACGGCCCAGGGCAGCTCTGGTGCCATGCTGGAGGTCAGGTTTGGGAGGAATCACGTTGGGAGAGTTTTTTATCATTTGGTGGGCTAAATTTTTTCATTTCAAAAGCTTCGTTAGGCAGGATTTAAACGTTATGTGATGCATTTGTTAGGCGAGAGTCCACTGTAGTATTTGTAAAATAGTACAGGGAACTTTGGTTTCGATCATAATCTTTCCAGAGGTCGGCCTAAATCCAAAAGGCTGAAGAAAAACCGAATTAATATTTCCGTAGAATTAATGTTAAATTCAGTTACATGTAATCAATTTCAGACATCCAAAATATTAACTAAACTACATTTATTAACCTTTGAGGTCAACAGGCCTTCTCAAGACTCGTTTCGGGTCGGCCAAATTTAAAAAAAAAAAAAAAAGAAATTCTTATGGAAAAAATAGAGAATCTTTTCTGATCATAATGACACCAAAAGTATGATAGTTTGATGGAAAAGTTTATGGATTTGCTCTCGTGAAAGTTAGCGGTCTCGGAGGATGTTTACGCATCGGCGATTTTGCCACTTTGAGCCCATTTTCGGCCAATTCACTGTTACTAGTTGACAAAAAACATGATATATCAACTAGAACTCATTTTTTCTATCGAATGAGTGCAAGAAACCACCATTTACGAT
Source organism: Cherax quadricarinatus (assembly GCF_026875155.1). NCBI lineage: Eukaryota > Metazoa > Arthropoda > Malacostraca > Decapoda > Parastacidae > Cherax > Cherax quadricarinatus. The sequence continues at coordinate 23,714,779 of NC_069492.1, forward strand.
ATCAACTACCCAGACAGGGTCAGGAATTTAGCAATTTTGCCAATTTCACACAATTCAAAGTGCTAATTTCCGAAGTAGGGTCAGAATAAACAAGAACGACAATTTTCCTGGCACTAAAAAGGACATTTCTCTGTTCATTAGTCACGTCTCAGGCCCACCCTCTTACATTCTGTTGCTTTCTACTTTGAATTTTTTATTCTCACAAAAAATAGATGATTTATGTTATGCAGACTACTGCATTAGTGTAAAAATGCTATAATTTAATATTGGGCACTTGGCCAAAAGAATATTAGACTCTCCAGTTGAATAAAAAATTTTTTAAGGAAAAGAGGGGAAAAGTTTTTTAAAATTTTAAAAAAAATTTGCCATGTATTTTTTTAAAAATTTAAAATTAAAATTTTTTTTAATTTGGGGGGAAATTTTCCCTTTATTTTTTTGGGATTAAATTTTTATTTTGATTTTTGTGTTTGTTTGTGGGTTTGGGGAAAAAAGGGGAGGGGGGAAAAAAGGGAGAAAGGAAAAAAGGGGAGTTTAAGAAAATTTATAATGAAAATTTAGAAAAAATTTTAAATAAAAATTTTAAAAAATTTTGTTAAAATTAAAGATGTTGGGGAAATAAAAAAAAAAAAAAAAAAAGGGAAAAAATTAGACCACCCAAACACCAAAGAAAAAAAGGGCCCGGGAAAATTTACGTCCGGAGTTTTTTTCCTTTCGGGTTTGGGGTTTAAAATTTCGGCAATCACTAAGGCCCATTAGGGGGCCCCTTTAAATAAATTTAAAAAAATTTTTGGTTTAAAAATTTTCAAAAAATTTGTTTTCAATTTCAAAAAAATTTAAAAAAAATTAAAAAGTAAATTAAAAAAAAAATTTGAAATAAAGAATTCTGTTTTGGGATTTTTAGGAATTTACTTTTGTCCCAAATTTTTTCCCAATTGTTTTGTTTTTTTGATTTTAAGAAGGGTTTTTCAAAAATTGGGGTTGCGATTTGTTGTGGCCCCGCATCGCTTTAATGTTCAAAATGTAAAAAAAATTTTTAATTAATTTTTCATAAAAAAATAAAATTCAATTTCAAAACCCCCCAAAATTTTTAATTTTTTTTCCCCTAAATAATTTAAATCCCCCCAAACCCAACTTTTTAAAAACCCTAATTTTTTTTGGTGATGTTTTTTTTAAAGGGGGAACATTTTTATTTTGGGGAAACCCTTCCAAAAGGGGGGTGCAAGTTTTGGGGTTTTTTTCAATTCTTTTTTATCCAAAGGCCCCCTCGATCACTGGATTTCTGTGCAAACTATTGCCCATAGTGGCCTGTACCTCTCTTTCCTTTATGACTTTCCAAAGTGTTTCAACAATGTCGTGAAATGTCACCGCATGGATTGCAATACCCGTTGGGGTGAATTTTTAAATAATAAAATAATTTAAAAAATTTTTATTTTTTAAACTCAAGAATTTACCCCTTCTTTTTGGGTTCCTAGATTTATTTGAGGGTTACTTTTTTGTGGATGGTAAAAAAGGGAAAAAAAAGAAAGAGGAAGGGAAAGGAGAGTTTTGTAAAAGATAATTGAGAAAATTAAGGTGTAAAGTGATAAAAGTTGAAGAATGGTTGAAGGATTTTTAGTGCTATGGAGGAAAATTTTAGCGATAAAATGTATCGCTAGCGGTACCACAACCACCCACACTACCCGGGTCCACCAAAAAAGGGGGGATATATATTAAAGGGTAAATTTTTTTAATAGGGAAAGTGGTTTAGAAAGCAGGAAGAAACCCCATTATTATAAAACTTTCCCACTCTGGACTGATAACTTGATAAATGTTCGGTGGAGAAATTTCAATAAATATGAAAAATTTTCTTACTGTTTTAAAATAAATATAAATTATGTAATAAATAAATAATATTAATACATTATTATATTATAAAATATTTTAATATATAATATATTTTTTAATAATTTTAATTAATTATATATTTTATTAATGTTCCCAACCCAAACGGGCTTAGAATGTGTTTACGCCCCCTGTTTTAACCAAATTTCTGTTTAGAACTATGTTGTTTAAATTATTTATAATTAATTTTCCCCATTTGGAAACGGTTAAAGTTAAAAACCCAAAAGTGAAATTTTTTACTAATTAATTTAATTTTTAATACCAAATTTTAAGGGAAAAAACTCCTACAAAACAACATTGGATGGTAAATTTTATTGAAAGAGGGGTGAAGGACGGAGAAAAGTTAGAAGGCCCCTTTTCCCGCTTGCATCCCCTCCCGGGGGTTTTTCAATTCCCCTTTTAAACCACACTGGAACCAGAAAACTACTCGTCACCCCAGTTTGGCCATATTGGGCTTCATTCGCCCTTAACCCCAAACCCTGTTTAACCAAGTCTGTCCCCAGCCGGGTTAAATAGCTGCTGGGGATTTATTTTATCAAACTTCCCTTTTTGGTTGTTACGTTGCATTTTTTTTTAATCTTAGGTAGGATCTTAATTTTTTTCCCTTTTTTCCAAGCATTTTTTTCGGGTTTTGCCCTTTCTGGATGATTAAGCAAAATGGGTTCCAGTAGTTTAAAGTCTTTTATTCTTAACCCCCATTTATAAAAAAGGAAAATTTTCCCTTAATGAACAAATGGGGGGCCCATGATATGTTATTTGACTAAATTTAAATTCCCTTGGTTTTCGGAAAGTTAAGGTTTTTTTCCCCTTTTCCTCCGTTCTTGTTAAAGCAATTATTTTAAAGGTTCATTCATTTGGTAAGCTGATTTGGGTACTAAAACATTTAAAGGTTTTGAGAAGTTTGGGGTTTATTAATACTGTATGTGGGGAGGAAATTATGGGAAAAATTTCCCTTAATAAAACCTTTCCCCAAAATGTTGAATTTTAAAAACCCGGGCATTTCCACCATTTAATTAAAATTTTTTTTTTTTGGGGGTTTTTTCCCCCCGGGGAAATGTT
>NC_069492.1:23718218-23737239 GCF_026875155.1 Cherax quadricarinatus
TGGGTGTTTTTTCAGAACTTTATTTTTCTTCAATATATTTCTTTCCTGAGGGGGCCCTTTATGCAAGGGTATGATGTTCCCTTGCGTTAAGACAATTGGTGCTGTGTAAGGTGCAGGATCAAAAAAGGTCCTCATTCCCACTTTTAAAAAAACTTTTTTCCCTTAACGGGGCACCCTGGTGGTGTGTTTTAGGAGTAGCAGGTCCAGCCGGGGGAGATGTAGTAAAAAGTTTTTTGTTCTATATGACTGGGGGTAAATGTGGCTTGAGGGCCCAGACCGTGAGAGAGCTTGGGACCATGGAGATGTTGAAAATGTAATCTTTAGCTGGGAAAGGCGTTGGGTTCTTGAAGATGCTGTCTCCCTCAATAGTGCCTTCGTGCTTCAGTAGAGAGGAGGTGACCAAAAGCCCAGTCTTTTCAAAAGACCGAACTTTTTCGACTTAAAGAAGGAGAGGGGGGATAGAGGAATTGTTGTGTTTATGGGGTCTGATTAAAGAGTGCCCCAAAAGTTTTGATGTTTCCCGTGTGTCTGTGCAGACGACAATGAAGGAGCCCTTCAGAGAGGGGATTGCCGAAAATTTTGACTGAGGGGGGCCTTAACACGGAAAAAAGCTACTTAAAGGGGAGCTTTTTATTGCCATTCAAAGGCTTGATTTTCACAATTCGACGCTTTGTGAAAAGGATGTGGACATTTGTGAAATAAATTTACCCCCCGGGGGGTCAAAGAGAGGCTTTTTTATATTAAAATAAAAAAAAGGGGGTTAAAAATCCGAGTGGGGGATCTTAACAAGTGGCGTTCCACAGGGATCAGTCTGGGGCCCGTTGTGTTTATAAAATTTACCCAACGTTTGATGAGGGAATTACTAGTGATATGACAATTCCCCGAGACACAGATGGGAGAATAATTGATTCAAACGTAGACATTTGGGAACTTCAAAGGGTTTTAAAAAAACATATTTTGGTAAAAAGGGCAGAGCAGTTCAATGTAGATAAATGCAGGGTTTTGAAACTCGGGGGGGTCCATAACCCTGCAATTATAAGTTAAAATGTTGTAGAACTTGAATCAGATTGCAAAGGATTGGGGGGTTTTGGTGACACAACCTTAAACCAAGCGCAATGCCTAAGCGTCGTAATAAACCAAAAAAATTACTGGTATTTATATCAAGAAGTGCAAGCAGCGTAAGTCCAGAGGGAAACTGCAGATTTATACATCATTAGTAAGGCCTCACCTAGATTATGGCCAGCTCAGTTCTGGTCTCCAGTGGTGACGTGTACTTAGCTCTGTGAAGACCTGTTTGTGTGCACTCTGAGTCTGAACCAGGATGCCCTCTCTTGAGCAACTTTACCAACAGCTGAGAGAAGAGCTCAGAGTTGCTAAGCTGGAGATACGGCGATTAACGGAGGAGAACAAGAGGATTCGTAGTAATCCTCCTGTTGTGAGTCCCCAGTTTAAGAGGGGAGCTTGGTCACTGGCCGGGCTGAGGGACTGATTACCTCATCTTTTGTATATAGTTCTACTGTCTTCCTATTATGTCCTAGAATCTGTATTGATAAAGCCACTGGATGGCGAAACGTCTACAATAAAGATATCCAGATGTTGCACATGTGTCTTAAACTTTCATATTGTCGGTATTTTATACCTTTCTTGCACAACTTGTCAGACACTGCAACATCATGGAATCTTGGTTCAGAGGACATCTACAAGACCTTCTTCACGGCTGCTGCAACTAACCCATCTCTTTGGGAAGGACCTACTTCCACTGGGGAATCCCGCCTACCAGTGACTATGCCCTCGTCTGCTGCCCGTCCTTATCCACTGACGCCTATATAACCGCCAGTCTTCTTGCCTTTGCTCCAGATTCTCCTCCACCACGATGCTGTGAACACTTACTCCAAGGCTGAGGGACTGATTACCTCATCTTTTGTATATAGTTCTACTGTCTTCCTATTATGTCCTAGAATCTGTATTGATAAAGCCACTGGATGGCGTAACGTCTACAATAAAGATATCTAGATGTTGCACATGTGTCTTAACTTTCACATATAATGTGATCCTTTATTGACTACGTTTCCATTTATTTGACTATATTTCCATTGTGTCGGTAATTTTATACCATTTATTTCCACATACAAAGTCTGTTTGGATAGAATTTTCAGAGGGGCATGAAAAATTAATTTTAGGTGTGATATACCGTCCCCCAAACTTAGATAGGGACCAAGGGAGACTACTATGGGAGGAAATTGTTAGGGCCCCAAGGCACGATAATGTAGTAATTCTAGGAGACTAACTTTTAGTCATATTGATTGGAATTTCTTGACTGGGAGTTTAGAATCATACGACTTCTTAGAAGTAGTTCAGGATTGTTTTTTTTTCTGAAGCAGTATGTGACAGAACCTACAAGGGGTAATAACCTGCTTGACTTAGTTCTGGCAAACAATGAATCCCATTGTTAATAATTTAGAAGTTTCTGAGGAACTGGGTGCTAGCGACCAGAAATCAATTACATTTAGCATGAATGGAAGTATGATATAGGGATAACTCAGCAACAGTCCCAGATTTTCGCTTAGCAGATTACGATGGGGTTAGAGAACACTTATCTGTTGACTGGGGTAACGAAGAGAGCTATCAATATGACAGTTTTCTGAACACTATACATGAGGCTCAAAGAACGTTTATCCTGTATAAAGGAATTAGATCAAATAGAAATGACCCAAAATGGATGAATAATAGGCTGAAAATATCTACTAGGGCAAAAGAAAGGAATTTATAGGCGTATCAAAAGAGGTGAGGGTGAAATTAAGACATGTGCAACATCTGGCATCTTTATTGTAGACGTTTCGCCATCCAGTGGCTTTATCAATACAAATTCTAGGACATAGCTTGAAGACAGTAGAACTATGGACAGAAGATGAGGTAATCAGTCCCTCAACCTAGGAGTAGGTGCGAAGAGCACCATAGTCGTGGAGATTGTGAAGCAGAAGCAAGGAGCCTGGCGATTATATAGTAACGTTAGGTGTAGCAGACGAGTGTATAGTCACTGGTAGGTCGGGATTCCCCAGTGGAAGTAGGTCCTTCTCAAAGAGATGGGTTAGTTGTAGTAGTAGTTGTCGTAGTCGTGAAGGTTATGTACATGTCCTCAGAATCAAGATTCCATGATGTTGCAGTGGCTGACAAGTTGTGCATGAATGGTATATAATACCGACAAGATGAAATTGAGACATGTGCAACATCTGGGCATCTTTATTGTAGACGTTTCGCCATCCAGTGGCTTTATCAATACAAATTCTAGGACATAGCTTGAAGACAGTAGGACTATATACAGAAGATGAGGTAATCAGTCCCTCAACCTAGGAGTAGGTGCGAAGAGCACCATCTCTTTGGGAAGGACCTACTTCCACTGGGGAATCCCGCCATCCAGTAACTATGCCCTCGTCTGCTACACCTGACGTTACTATATAATCGCCAGGCTCCTTGCTTCTGCTTCAGAATCTCCACGACTATTGTGCTGTTCGCACCTACTCCTAGGTTGAGGGACTGATTACCTCATCTTCTGTATATAGTCCTACTGTCTTCAAGCTAAGTCCTAGAATTTGTATTGATAAAGCCACTGGATGGCGAAACGTCTACAATAAAGATGCCCAGATGTTGCGCATGTGTCTTAATTTCATCTTGTCGGTATTATATACCATTCTTGCACAACAGAGGTGAGGGTCATCTTATGAATCAGTATATTGACATTAAGAGGGACATTAAAAAGGGGATAAGAAAAGCTAAAAGGGACTATGAAATTAAAGTTGCTAGTGATTCTAAAACTAACCCAAGAAGTTTTTTCCAGGTATATAGAACAAAAGTCAGAGATAAGATAGGTCCCCTTAAAAATGACTATGGGCATCTTACTGACAAAGAGAATGAAATATGCTCGATTTTAAATAATTATTTTCTCTCGTTTTTTACACAGGAAGACACTAATAATATTCCAGTAATTAATTTTTATAGGTGGCCAGAAGAAGATAAATTATGTAACATCACAGTCACTACTAAAATGGTTGTGAAGCAGATAGACCGACTGAAGCAAAATAAGTCACCGGGTCCTGATGAGGTTTTTCCAAGGGTGCTTAAAGAATGCAAAATGGAACTCTGTGAACCATTAACTAATATTTTTAATTTATCTCTTCAAGCAGGTGTAGTTTCTGATATGTGGAAGATGGCTAATGTAATTCCTATTTTTAAAACAGGGGACAAGTCGTTACCGTCGAATTACCGCCCAATAAGCCTCACCTCAATTGTAGGCAATTTACTAGAGTCAATTATAGCTAAGATTATAAGAAGCCATCTCGATAAGCATAGCTTGATTAATGATACTCAGCATGGATTCACAAGAGGCCGGTCTTGTCTAACTAATTTATTAACTTTCTTCAGTAAAGCTTTTGAGGCTGTTGACCACGATAAAGAGTTTGATATTATTTACTTAGATTTTAGTAAGGCTTTTGATAGAGTTCCGCACCAAAGACTGTTAAAGAAAGTGGCAGCTCATGGCATTGGGGGAAAAGTGCTCTCATGGATCGAGTCATGCAAAGACATGAAGAAGATTATCAGGAGGAGAGTGGTCGAACACCTGGAAAGGAACAAGATTATAAATGAAAACCAGCATGGGTTCATGGAAGGCAAATCTTGTATCACAAACCTCCTGGAGTTTTATGACAAGGTACAGAAGTAAGACACGAGAGAGAGGGGTGGGTAGATTGCGTTTCCTAGACTGCAGGAAGGCCTTTGACACAGTTCCCCACAAGAGATTAGTGCAGAAGCTGGAGGATCAGGCGCATGTAACAGGGAGGGCACTGCAATGGATCAGGAAATACCTGATAGGGAGGCAGCAACGAGTCATGGTAACGTGAAGAGGTATCACAGTGGGCGCCTGTAACGAGCGGGGTCCCACAGGGGTCAGTTCTAGGACCAGTGCTATTTTTGATATATGTGAACGACATGATGGAAGGAATAGACTCTGAAGTGTCCCTATTCGCAGATGATGTGAAGTTGATTGAGAGAATTAAAATCGGATGAGGATGAGGCAGGACTGCAAAGAGACCTGGACAGGCTGGACATGTGGTCCAGTAACTGGCTTCTCGAATTCAATCCAGCCAAATGCAAAGTCATGAAGATTGGGGAGGGGCAAAGAAGACCGCAGACAGAGTATAGGCTAGGTGGACAAAGACTACAGACCTCACTCAGGGAGAAAGACCTTGGGTGACCATAACACCGAGCACATCACCGGAGGCACACATTAACCAAATAACTGCTGCAGCATACGGGCGCCTGGCAAACCTGAGAATAGCGTTCCGATACCTTAATAAGGAATCGTTCAAGACACTGTACACTGTGTATGTTTAGGCCCATACTGGAGTATGCAGCACCAGTCTGGAACCCACACCTGGTCAAGCACGTCAAGAAGTTAAGAAAGTACAAAGGTTTGCAACAAGGCTAGTCCCAGAGCTCAAGGGAATGTCGTACGAGGAAAGGTTGAGGGAGATCGGACTGGCGACACTGGAGGACAGAAGGGTCAGAGGAGACATGATAACGACATACAAGACCCTGTGGGGAATAGACAAGGTGGACAGAGATAGGATGTTCCAGAGAGGGAACACAGGGACAAGGGTCACAACTGGAAGCTGAAGACTCAGACGAGTCACAGGGACGTTAGGAAGTATTTTTTCAGAGTTGTCAGGAAGTGGAATAGCCTAGCAAGTGAAGTAGTGGAGGCAGGAACCATACATAGTTTTAAGAAGAGGTATGATACAGCTCAGGAAGCAGAGAGAGGACCTAGTAGCGATCAGTGAAGAGGCGGGGCTAGGAGCTGAGTCTCGACCCCTGCAACCACAATTAGGTGAGTACACACAGGAAGCAGAGAGTGTCCATGAATGGGGTTAAATCCGAGTGGGGATCTGTAACAAGTGGCGTTCCTCAGGGATCAGTCTTGGGCCCGTTGTTGTTTATAATATATATCAACGTTCTTGATGAGGGAATTACTAGTGATATGAGCAAATTCGCCGATGACACAGATAGGTAGAATAATTGATTCAAACGTAGACATTAGGGAACTTCAGAAGGATTTAAACAAACTATATTCTTGGTCAGAAAAGTGACAGATGCAGTTCAATGTAGATAAATGCAAGGTTCTGAAGCTCGGGAGTGTCCATAATCCTAGCACTTATAAGTTAAAATGATGTAGAACTTAGCCATACAGGTTGCGAAAAGGACTTGGGGGTTATGGTAAGCAGCAACCTTAAACCATGACAGCAATGCCTAAGCGTACGTAATAAGGCAAATAGAGTACTGGGATTTATATCAAAATGAGGTTGACAGGATAGCCATCTGGGAACAAAAATGGAGGATCAAAACCAATGCAGCAAAATCCAGCATTACGTATTTTAACTACAGGAAACGTGATCCTCCATTACCTGTCGAACTCAGAACAGCTGACACCCGAACTTACTTCCCTATCACACAATCTGTCACTGTCCTTGGCGTTAATCTTGACTACCTTCTTCGTTTACACGGACACATTCACTCAAGGCATGCATAGCTAGTAAGGCCCTTGCCCGCCTCTACAAGCTGAAACATGCCTCTCAACGCACCAAACTACACCTCTACAAATCCCTAATACGTCCTCTGATAACTTACTCTCCTCTAGCCCTCTCTCTTGCAGCAAAAACAAACTTGTGATGAATGGTTTGAAAAACTGAAAGTTGAAGATTGAGACACTTATGCAGCATATGGGAATCTTTATTCAGGAAACGTTTCGCCACACAGTGGCTTCATCAGTCCAATACAAAGAGGAAGGCGTAAGGAGAGGAGGAGTGTGAGGTAATCAGTCCCTCAGCCTGGAGTCGATGTGTTCAGTCCATCAATTGATGGACTGAAACAATATTGTTTCATACTAAGGAACAATGCTCTTCTCCAGACTGAGGGACTGACCACCTCAAAACTTTAAGGGTGATGGACTGATTACATCGTCTTCAAGTATCTTCTGCTTCTATCAACTTTTCTGTACTCGATTGAAGAGGCCTACTGTGTAGGCGAAACGTTTCGAAATAAAGATGCCTAAATGTTGCATATGTGTCTTACCTAACAACCTATCGGTATTTTATACCATTTTAATGTTCAAGGGAGCAATGCCTAAGCGTACGTAATAAGGCAAATAGATTACTGGGATTTATATCAAGAAGTGTAAGCAACAGAAGTCCATAGGTTATACTGCAGCTTTATACATCATTAGTAAGGCCTCACCTAGATTATGCAGCTCAATTCTGGTCTCCATATTACAGAATGGACATAAATTCGTTAGACGTGTACTTAGCTCTGTGCAGTGGTGACGTGTACTTAGCTCTGTGAAGACCTGTTTGTGTGCTCTCTCTGAATCTGAACCAGGATGCCCTCTCTTGAGCAACTTCACCAGCAGCTGAGAGAAGAGCTCAGAGTTGCTAAGATGGAGATACGGCGATTAACGGAGGAGAACAAGAGGGTTCGTAGTAATCCTTCTGTTGTGAGTCCCCAGGTTAAGAGGGGAGCTTGGTCAGTGGCCGGGCAACATGGAACCAAGCTGAAGATCAAGAAAACGGTTGGAGAGGCAGAAACAACGAGAAACCAGAAGACTACCGTGGAAACTTCCAACCCATTCTCGGTGCTACCTGACGAGTGTGAGTGTTTCTACTGGGAATGCCACAACGAGCACCAAAGAAGCATTGGCAGACGTGAGTAAGACATCCCTAGAAACCCCAACTAAGACCAACGAGAACGTCTTGACGAATTCTACAAGTGGTGTAATGCTACCTGCGAATGTGAGTCGACTACTCGGAGCATCACGACGGACGACGCCAAGGAAGGTAAAAACATTGTTGTTGTTGGGGATAGCCAGATTAGGTACATGGATAGGGCATTCTGCTTGAAGGATAGGAGTAGGAGACAGAGTGTGTTTTCCTGGGGCTGGGATGAAGGATATTGTTAGCCGTCTGGATGACATCATGAGAGGAAATGGGACAATCCTATTATCTGTCTCAGTGCTGGAGGCAACGATGTTGGCAGACGTAGGAGTGAGGACCTGATTAGCAGTATAGGTCAGCAATAGAGATAATTAGGGGGAAGGGTGGGAAACCTGTCATATGTGGCATTTTGCCAAGGAGAGGAGTTGGAAATGAATGGTTGTCCAGAGCAATTGGTGTCAATTGCTGGCTAGACAAATACTGTAAGGAAAATGCGGTAACATTCATTGACAACTGGGACCTCTTCTATGGCAGAAATGACTTTGTATCCGGGGAAAGGGGGTTTCACTTACCCTAGGTGTGGGGGGGGGAGCACGGGCCAACCATTGGAGGGAGCTTTTTGGGTTTTTAAACTAGGAAATAGTTAGTGGTTTTGGGTTTTTGGGGGGAAAAAAACTTGAAGTCGGGGGTAGAAAAAATACTAGGAAAACCCTAGTAATAGGAAAAAAGGGGAAAAATTTTGGGAAAGCCAGGGGGCACAATTTGAAAAGGGGACAGTAATAGGTTTAGGGGAATAACAGAAAGGAGCGGGAAGGGGTAAAGAAGGGGAGGGCCCTTTAAAATTTATTTTTTTTACACAAATATCGCAGTGAAAGGGAAAAAAAGATGGACGAGTTGAGGGTATTTGGGGCCTTATTTAAAGGAAAAGGGGAAAATATTTGCCATTACGAGACGGGGGTTTTAATTCAAAAGCGGGAAAATCCCTGCAGAAGTCACATTCGGGGTTTTAAAATTAATTTCCAAGTAAATAGAAGTATGGGAAAAGGGTTCCCGTGGCTTTGGGAAAATGTCCGAGATCGTTTAAAACTGTTGCATAAAAACGGGAAATCAAGCCCTTGAAGTAACACATACAGAGTCTTTTTGGGATAGAATTTCAAGGGCATAAAAAAAATTAAATTTTAGGTGGGATATACCGTCCCCCCAAATTTAGATAGGGACCATGGGAACTACAAAGGGAGGAAATTTTAGGGCCACAAGGCACGATAATGTAGTAATTTTTTTGTAACTTTTTAAATTAGTCCCTATTGATTGGAATTTTTTAACTGGGAATTTTTGAATCAAACGCTTTTTTAGAAGTAGTTCAGGGTTGTTTTTTGAAAACAGTTTGGGGACCAAAACCCACAAGGGTTTAAAAACCTGCTTGACTTTGGGTTTTGGCCCAAAAAATGAATTTCCCCTTTTTAAAAAATTTAGAAGTTCAGAGGAACGGGGGGGCTAGCGACCCCAAAACAATTTCATTTTGAATTGAATGGAAGTATGATAGTAGGGATAACTCAGTAACAGTCCCATATTTTCGCTTAGCAGATTACGATGGGCTTAGAGAACACTTATCATCTGTTGAGTGGGGTAACGAAGAGAGCTATCAATATGACAGTTTTCTGAGCACAATACATGCTGCTCAAAGAACGTTTATCCCTTACAAGGAAATTAGATTAAATAGAAATGACCCAAAATGGATGAATAATAGGCTGAAATATCTACTAGGGCATAAGAAAGGAATTTATAGGCGTATCAAAAGAGGCGAGGGTCATCTTATGAATCAGTATATTGACATTAAGAGGGACATTAAAAAGGGGATAAGAAAAGCTAAAAGGGACTATGAAATTAAAGTTGCTAGGGATTCTAAAACTAACCCAAAAAGTTTTTTCCAGGTCTATAGAACAAAGTCAGAGATAAGATAGGTCCCCTTAAAAATAACTATGGGCATCTTACTGACAAAGAGAATGAAATGTGCTCGATTTTAAATAATTATTTTCTCTCGGTTTTTACACAGGAAGACACTAATAATATTCCGGTAATTAATTTTTATAGTGGATCAGAAGAAGATAAATTATGTAACATCACAGTCACTAGTGAAATGGTTGTGAAGCAGATAGACGGACTGAAGCAAAATAAGTCACCGGGTCCTGATGAGGTTTTTTCAAGGGTTCTAAAGGAATGCAAAATGGAAGTCTGTGAACCATTAACTAATATTTTTAATTTATCTCTTCAAACAGGTGTAGTGTCTGATATGTGGAAGATGGCTAATGTAATTCCTATTTTTAAAACAGGGGACAAGTCGTCACCGTCAAATTACCGCCCAATAAGCCTGACCTCAATTGTAGGCAAATTACTAGAGTCAATTATAGCTCAGATTATAAGAAGCCATCTCGATAAGCATAGCTTGATTAATGATACTCAGCATGGATTCACAAGAGGCCGGTCTTGTCTAACTAATTTGTTAACTTTCTTCAGTAAAGCTTTTGAGGCTGTTGACCACGATAAAGAATTTGATATTATTTACTTAGATTTTAGTAAGGCATTTGATAGAGTTCCGCACCAAAGACTGTTGAAGAAAGTAGCAGCTCATGGCATTGGAGGAAGGGTGCACTCGTGGATCGAATCATAGCTCACAGACAGGAAGCAAAGAGTGTCCATAAATGGGGTTAAATCCGAGTTGGGATCAGTAACAAGTGGCGTTCCACAGGGATCAGTCTTGGGCCCGTTGTTGTTTATAATATATATCAATGATCTTGATGAAGGAATTACTAGTGATATGAGCAAATTCGCCGATGACACGAAGATAGGTAGGATAATTGATTTAAACGTAGATGTTAGGGAACTTCAGGAGGATTTAGACAAACTCTACTCTTGGTCAGAAAAGTGGCAGATGCACTTCTGTAGTTAATTAAATGGTTGTGTGAATTGCGATGTTGTACACAGGCATTCCTTGAATCGTCAGTCCTGCTTGCATATTGGTGTTCTGAAATGCGTGTTTGCAGGTCTCTTGATGTTTCGCCCACATATAATTTGTTGCAGTCATTACAAGGGATTATGTATACCCCTGCAGAGGATGGAGGCTTGTCCTGTCTACTACTGGTGATGTGTTAGGTAAGACACATATGCAACAGTTAGGTATCTTTATTTCGAAACGTTTCGCCTACACAGTAGGCTTCTTCAGTCGAGTACAGAAAAGTTGATAGAAGCAGAAGATACTTGAAGACGATGTAATCAGTCCATCACCCTTAAAGTTTTGAGGTGGTCAGTCCCTCAGTCTGGAGAAGAGCATTGTTCCATGGAATGAAACAATATGGAATGGAATGAAACGATATTGTTTCATTCCATGGAACAATGCTCTTCTTCAGACTGAAAGACTGACCACCTCAAAACTTTAAGGGTGATGGATATTGTTTCATTCCATGGAACAATGCTCTTCTCCAGACTGAGGGACTGACCACCTCAAAACTTTAAGGGTGATGGACTGATTACATCGTCTTCAAGTATCTTCTGCTTCTATCAACTTTTCTGTACTCGACTGAAGAAGCCTAATGTGTAGGCGAAACGTTTCGAAATAAAGATACCTAACTGTTGCATATGTGTCTTACCTAACAACCTGTCGGTATTTTATACCACTTTAATGTTCAATACTGGTGATGTCCTTGATGGTCGTGGTTGTGGAGGTAGATATTTGGAATGATGTTTTGGCAAAGATGTTGGAAACATGTTTGGCAATGGAGTTGGTGGGGAGGACTATGTATCTCTTCTCGGCAGTGTCTTCTCTGGGTGTGTTGAAGATGTTTAATGCCCGCCGTCTGCAGTCTCTGATGAAGTGACGAGGATAGTGGAGTTTAGAAAATACTTGTTCAATTATAGTGCATTCTTCCTCAAGGAACTCATTGCTGCAGATTCTGAGTGCACGTAGGAAGAAGCCTCTAATCACACCACGTTTGGTTTTGGTGTCGTGGTGAGAGTAGAAGTGGAGAAGATCGTTTTGGTTGGTGGGTTTTCGATAGACTTTAAAACGAAGTTCGTGGTCAGCTTTGCAGAGCAGAACATCAAGGAAAGGAAGTGTGTTGTCGACTTCTTCTTCAAGTGTGAACTGGATTGAAGGCTCGACCTGGTTGAGCTTGTCTTGGAGATGAATGGTTTGAAAAACCGACAAGTTGAAGATTGAGACACTTATGCAGCATATTGGAATCTTTATTCAGGAAACGTTTCGCCACACAGTGACTTCATCAGTCCAATACAAAGAGGAAGGCGTAAGGAGAGGAGGAGAATGAGGTAATCAGTCCCTCAACCTGGAGTCGATGTGTTCAGTCCATCAATCTTGTAGAATGTACAGCATAGGGCCGTAGACGTGGCTTATATACTGTAGTGAGGTGAGGTGAAGCAGGCGGAGGCGGGGTCATAGTGGTACCATCCACTAGTCGAAGTAGGTCTTCGTCCAAAGGTTGAACTAGTGGATGGTACCACTATGACCCCGCCTCCGCCTGCTTCACCTCACCTCACTACAGTATATAAGCTACGTCTACGGCCCTATGCTGTACATTCTACAAGATTGATGGACTGAACACATCGACTCCAGGTTGAGGGACTGATTACCTCATTCTCCTCCTCTCCTTACGCCTTCCTCTTTGTATTGGACTGATGAAGCCACTGTGTGGCGAAACGTTTCCTGAATAAAGATTCCAATATGCTGCATAAGTGTCTCAATCTTCAACTTGTCTTGGAGAGCTTGAACGTTGAAGCGTTTAGGAGTTATGAGGAGAATGTCGTCAACATAACGGAGCCAGGTGACAGACGAAGGAATAATGGTGGAGAAACGTTCGGCTTCTAGATGTTCCATCGCAATTCACACAACCATTTAATTAACTACAGAAACTCAAGACTTATAGCCACAGAAGACAACACTCAATACAGAAGAATCCTGGAATCATCGCTTATCTCTATAACCAACAATTTCAACCAGAACAATGGCTTCTATAACATAGCTGAACCACTCGCCAAGAAACTTCTTCATCGCTATCCCTCATAAGAACATAGAACACTGCAGAAGGTCTACAACTTGTCCAATACCCCTGCCAAGCTACCCAAGACTCTATAACCCCACCCGGTAGATCATCAGATGCAGCATTCTCCACCTGACCTCAACATTCTGAACATGACTATAAATACTCTCGTACCTTCCAACCCCAGGTAGATCCGTGTGTGACTTGAAAAAGCCCACTATGTGGGTGAAACGTTGTCAATTGAACATTAAAATGGTATAAAATACCGACAGGTTGTTAGGTAAGACATGCAACGGTTAGGTATCTTTATTTTGAAACGTTTCGCCTACACAGTAGGCTTCTTCAGTCGAGTACAGAAAAGTTAAACTTATCTAATTTAAATCCAATAAGCCTGACCTCAATTGTAGGCAAATTACTAGTCAATTATAGCTCAGATTATGAGAAGCCATCTCGATAAGCATAGCTTGATTAATGATACTCAGCATGGATTCACAAGAGGCCGGTCTTGTCTAACTAATTTATTAACTTTCTTCAGTGGAAATACAAACACAAATGCAGCACAATGTGATCCTTTATTGACAACGTTTGTTAGGTAAGACACATATGCAACGGTTAGGTATCTTTATTTTGAAACGTTTCGCCTACACAGTAGGCTTCTTCAGTCGAGTACAGAAAAGTTGATCGAAGCAGAAGAGACTTGAAGAAGATGTAATCAGTCCATCACCCTTAAAGTTTTGAGGTGGTCAGTCCCTCAGTCTGGAGAAGAGCATTGTTCCGACTTGTTTCAGACTTCGGAACAATGCTCTTCTCCATACTGAGGGACTGACCACCTCAAAACTTTAAGGGTGATGGACTGATTACATCTTCTTCAAGTCTCTTCTGCTTCGATCAACTTTTCTGTACTCGACTGAAGAAGCCTACTGTGTAGGCGAAACGTTTCAAAATAAAGATACCTAACCGTTGCATATGTGTCTTACCTAACAAACGTTGTCAATAAAGGATCACATTGTGCTGCATTTGTGTTTGTATTTCCACTGAAGAAAGTTAATAAATTAGTTAGACAAGACCGGCCTCTTGTGAATCCATGCTGAGTATCATTAATCAAGCTATGCTTATCGAGATGGCTTCTCATAATCTGAGCTATAATTGACTAGTAATTTGCCTACAATTGAGGCCAGGATTATTGGATTTAAATTAGATAAGTTTAGATTTAGAAAGGACATAGGAAAGTATTGGTTTGAAAATAGGGTAGTTGATGAGTGGAACAGTTTACCTAGTTGGGTTATTGAGGCTAGGACTTTGGGTGACCTGTACTTAACTCAGTGGTGACCTGTACTTAACACTGTGAAGAAGTGTCTTGTTTGCTCCCGTGGACTGAACCAAGATGCCCTCCATCGAGCAACTTTACCAGCAACTTAAGGAAGAATTGAGGGCAGCGAAGATGGAGATACGGCGATTGACCGAGGAAAACAAGAGGATTCGTAGTAGTCCTCCTGTTTCGAGTCCTCAGGTCAAGAAGGGATCGTGGTCAGTGGCTGGACAGCAGGGGACGACGAAGTTGACGATCAAGAAGACGAATGGAAAGCCAGAAATGATGAAGAAGAAAGGGACTGCTGTGGAAACTCCCGTGGAAACCTCCAACGCATTCTCGGTGCTACCCGACGAATGTGAGTCTACTACTGGGATCGTCACGACGAACGACAACAAGGAAGGTAAGAATATTGTTTGTTGTTGGGGATAGCCAGGTTAGATACATGGATAGGGGCATTCTGCTTGAAGGACAGGAGTAGGAGACAAAGGGTATGCTTTCCTGGGGCTGGGATGGAGGACATTGTTAGCCGGTTTGACAACATCAGAACGGTAATGGATTAATCCTATTATTTGCCTCAGTGCTGGAGGCAATGTAGGCAAGCGTAGAAGTGAGGATTTAGTTTAGAAAGTTCAGGACAGCTATAGACATGATTAAGAAGAAGGGGGGGGGGGGCGCCCTGTTATATGTGGCATTTTGCCAAGAAGAGGTGTTGGTAATGAATGTTGTCCAGAGCAATTGGTATTAATTGTTGGCTGGATAAACACTGTAAGGATAATGCAGTACCATTCATTGACAACTGGGACAAATTCTATGGCCGAAATGACATGTATGCCAGGGATGGGGTTCACTTATCCAGGGCAGGTGTGGGTTTTCTTTGCTAACTCAGTGAGGGGTTGTTAGGACTTTAAACTAGGATTAGTTAGAGGTATGGGTTTAGAAATGATTAATAATGAGTATGGATATATTGACTTATGCTCTGATATTAAGAATCTTAATAGTAACTGTCATGGAGTAACTCTGGGTAATGATAATTTCAGAAATTGTGTAAAAACAAAGATTAATAGGAAAAATGTGCAGAAGAAACAACATATGATGGTATTTTATGCTAACAGTCGAAGTGCAAGAAATAAAATTAGTGAACTACGTTTGGTAGCATGTGCTGGGAACTTTGATATCATTGCATTAACTGAAACGTGGTATGATTTAAAGAATCGGGATATGACTGCTGAGTGTAATATTCAGGGATTTAAGTTGTTCAATGTGGATAGATGTAAGGGGAAGGGGGAGGAGTTGCATTGTATGTTCGAGAAAATATTAATTGTTGCATAAAAACAGGTATAAAAAAAGATGGAGCAGTAACAGAGTCTGTTTGGGTAGAGTTCGTGGAGGGTCAAGAAAAACTAATTCTAGGTGTAATATACCGACCTCTATAGTGTTACTGACAGAAATTAGTGCAGCTTCAATGCATTTTCTCCGTCTTAAGTCGTCTTCTTTAATAACTAGTTTAGCTTCATTGAATTTCATGAGGTGTCCAACATCGTCTCTATGTTGAACACATGCGTTTTTGCGGTCATCATTTCTGCAAGCATTTTTGTGTTCTGCTATCCTAATGTCCAGAGTTCTGGCTGTTTCCCCTACATATACTTTGTCACACCCCCCACATGGTATAGTGTAGATTCCTGCACTTGTGCCAGAATCATGCTTGGGTTTTTGTATCAGGTTCCTAATAGTAGTTGAAGAGCTGGTAGATATTTTAGCCAGTTTTCTGTCAAACATTTTGAAACATTAGTGGCAACGTTTGCTGACCGGTAAAACGATGTAACTTGAGGCTTTTTCTTCAATTTGATAGGTGTTGGTCTGCTGAGGATTCGTGTTGCACGTTTCCTGCAGTCACGTATGAAGTGTAGGGGAAAGTGTAGTGAACTAAAAGAGTTAGTGATGTATGTACATTCTTCTTCGAGGAACTGCGGACTGGAAATTCTGTAGGCTCTCAGAAAGAAGCCAATAACTACCCCTCTTTTAGTTCTTGTGTCATGGTGAGAGAAGAAATGTAGAAGATCATTCTTGTAGGTAGGCTTCCGGTAGACTTTAAAAGAAAGTTTGTTTTCCCCTGTGCGTAAGAGAACGTCGAGAAAAGGTAACTGGTTGTCCTTCTCCTCCTCTAGAGTAAATTTAATAGTAGGTTCCAGAGTGTTGATGGTGTTGAGGATGCCCTGTACGTCAAGATTTTTGGGTACAATGACCAAAATATCATCTATGTACCGCATCCAAGTAACTGAACGAGGGATGTTATTGAGGATCCTTCTTGATTCCAGGTCCAAGTTACATCGTTTTACCGGTCAGCAACGTTGCCACTAATGGTTCAAAAATGTTTGACAGAAAACTGGCTAAAATATCTACCAGCTCTTCAACTACTATTAGGAACCTGATACAAAAACCCAAGCATGATTCTGGCACAAGTGCAGGAATCTACACTATACCATGTGGGGGGTGTGACAAAGTATATGTAGGGGAAACAGCCAGAACTCTGGACATTAGAATAGCAGAACACAAAAATGCTTGCAGAAATGATGACCACAAAAACGCATGTGTTCAACATAGAGACGATGTTGGACACCTCATGAAATTCAATGAAGCTAAACTAGTTATTAAAGAAGACGACTTAAGACGGAGAAAATGCATTGGAAGCTGCACTAATTTCTGTCAGTAACACTATAAAGCAAAAATCCGGTAGTTACAGTATTTCAAAATTACTAAGCAAGAGGATATTACCCATCCTGGGAACTGGTGTTACTTGATGCCAGCAGGTCCCTCTCTAACCTCACCTCCTTAGTTCCTTTACTACTACTACTACTATTACCACCTCTACCCACGCTTCACCTCACCTGACTCCCACCACTATATATATGTGTGTTTTCTTAGTTTTCTCTGTATTAGGACTGAAGAAGCCACTCGTGGCGAAACGTTTCCTTTAATAAATGTCCTGAACTGTACATAAGTGTCTTTTTCCACATCTTGTCGGTATCACCATACCATTTCCTCAGAGGGAGACTTCTTTGGGACGAAATTGTTAGGGCTTCTGGACACAGTAACATAGTCATAGTAGGGGACTTTAACTTTAGCCAAATTGACTGGAATTCTTTGACAGGTAATTTAGAGTCCAGTGACTTCATGGAAACAGTTCAGGACTGTTTTCTGAAACAGAGTGTAACTGAGCCTACCAGGGGTAATAATTTGTTAGACCTAGTCTTGTCAAATAAGGAAACACTCGTGAATAATCTGGAGATCACTGAAGAGCTTGGCGCAAGTGATCACAAATCCATCACCTTTAGCATTAATTGGGAATGCAAGAATAATGATAATACAGTAAAAATCCCTGATTTTCGTTCTGCCGATTATAATGGACTTAGCGAACATCTGTCTAATCTTGATTGGGGTTATCTAGCTAATGATTTTATTGACGATAATCATACTTATGAATATAAAGGGATCTGCTTTTATGATTGTTTTCTTAATAATGTACACAGTGCCCAGAGTATATACATTCCCCAGAGAGAAATTAGGTCTAATAATAACGATCCCAAATGGGTTAACAGGAGGCTAAAGCATCTATTAGGGGAGAAAAGGGGAATTTATAGGCGCATCAGAAGAGGAGAGGTTAACCTTACTGACCAATATGTTCAGCTTAGAGGAGAAGTAAAAAAGGCGATTAGAAAGGCTAAACGTGACTATGAAATTAGAGTTGCTAATGAATCAAAGACTAATCCAAATGGGTTCTTTCAAGTGTATAGGACGAAGGTGAAGGAAAAAGTAGGACCTCTGAAATCTGGGAATGGACAGCTGACGGATAACGAACTGGAAATGTGTTCCTTATTTAATGACTATTTTTTGTCAGTTTTTACACAGGAAGATGTAAATGAGATTCCAGTAATTAACAATTATTTAGTTCCTGATGAATTTAAGTTAACTAATATTACTGTCACGAGGGACATGGTTATTAAACAGATAGACAAACTGAAACAAAATAAGTCCCCGGGACCCGATGAGTTATTTTCAAGGGTACTTAAGGAATGCAAGATGGAGCTTAGTCAGCCATTAACGAGTGTATTCAATGCGTCCATCCTTTCCAGTGTTGTGCCAGAGTTTTGGAAGATGGCTAATGTGGTTCCTATATTCAAATCAGGGGATAAGTCCACTCCTTCAAATTACCGTCCAATAAGCCTGACATCTATAGTGGGCAAGTTATTAGAATCAATTATAGCTGACATTATCAGAAGTCACCTTGAAGAGCATAACTTGATAAATGAATCTCAGCATGGATTCACGAGAGGTCGTTCCTGCCTGACAAACTTACTGACGTTCTTCAATAGAACAATTGAGGCAGTTGACAGTGATAAGGAATATGATATTGTTTATTTGGATTTTAGTAAAGCCTTTGACAGAGTAACTCACAAGAGACTCTTAAGAAAAGTGGCAGCTCATGGTATAGGAGGTAAAGTTCTAGCATGGATTGAGGCATGGCTTACCAATAGAAAGCAGAGAGTTACCATTAATGGAGTGAAATCTGAATGGGGATTAGTCACTAGTGGCGTTCCACAAGGATCAGTTTTAGGCCCTCTCTTGTTCATAATTTACATTAATGACCTTGATGAAGGGATAAGAACATAAGAACGTACGACATCTACCTAAAGCTACTCAAGAAATAACTTCCGTACCCCTTGACACAAATCAAACCCAGCCCCTCCCACTCATATATTTGTCCATTCTCTTCTTAAAGCTACCCAAGGTCCTAGCCTCTATCACCCCACTGGGAAGACTGTTCCACGCATCTACAACTCTGTTAGAAAACCAGTACTTACCTATGTCCTTTCTAAATCTAAATTTATCCAACTTAAAATTTTTCC
>NC_069492.1:23737739-23756970 GCF_026875155.1 Cherax quadricarinatus
CAAGGCATCCGTCTGGCTAACTCGCCGAGAAGACTAAGGTCACATCAGTGGTTTATTTTTCAAATTTTTAAACGTAAACAAAAATAGGAAGAAACTTAATCAGCAAATACACGTGACAGCGGTGGGATTCAAACCCCACGCCCCCGAAGAGACTGGTGCCTTAAACCAGCGCCTTAGACCGCTCGGCCACGCTATCCTTACTACAGCAGGATAACACACGAAATAAAAATTATAAAAAAATTTGTGGATTATTAACAAGGGTTAGTAACCAGGGATAACCCAATAAATCATGTTATTAAATGTCTGGCTTATTTCCACGGGGGTTCTTTATCCCTCCCGCTGAACGACCCACACCAGTACCCTAACCCCCAGGTGCTACTTTTTTGCTAGCCGAACTGGGGCAGCAGGTTGTACGGAAACACGTCCAGAAACACGTCCATCGTTTCCACTCGTTTGGGGATTGTAACCCAGTCTCTGTGTGTGTGGGCTGAGATTGAATGTCCTCGTCTTTTCGTATTCGCCATTTAAGGTTAGATTTTTATTTGGCCTCTTGCATAATTTTAAACTTTTACATTGTTTCTGTATAGTAACTGAAGTAGATATTAACACCGAATGGCTCAGAAAAGGGTTAAACGATTGACTTCTAATTTCTATTGTGGGTATTAGTTGAGTTTCAGCTCCTGATTCCGCCTCTTAGTTTAAAAATTTAATAGTATAATATTTTTATTTCTACAAGTACTGTACAAGATATACAGTCCTAGCTGACATCAATGACATCTCTATATAGAAAAACCGCTTGTTATGCAAGTATTTCGGGAAAATTAAGTAGTTTTGGCCAAGATGCGCCCCACACCGGTAGGACAAACCCCCCATTTTACTGATGGGAACATAGACAACAGGTTTTTAAAGAAACAAACCCAGTGTTTCTACCTTCGCTGGGAATAGAATCCAGACCCTCAAATTGTGAATCAAGGCTTTACCCGCCAGCCACGAGGCAGATTAACGAAATCGTACTAACACAATTAAAAAAAAAAAGTCACAGTGGTTAACTCACTGGCCTGTAAGTTTTAATTAGGATCACTCCCCAGTGGCTTCAATATGTACCCGTTCCGTGCTTAAATTTTGACTGGCTCTTATACTGTTTTAAAGAGTCTGTCACAATTATTTTATCCAGGTCATTTTCCCCTGTATAACCCCTTCTGTGGCTCAAGAAATATCTTCTTGTAAACCTGTGGCACATGTTTTGCATCTTAAAACCCTTTACCCGGGAAGGGGCCGAGTATAGTCGGTCCTCATAACGTGGTTTCTTGCCACGTCCTCTGACTCCCCAGCGCATCCCGGTTCTCGTTCTCTATTTCTGACCAATCACAGACCTTCCCCGAGTCGCCCTGGCTGAGCGGTGATGGCGGGCTGCCGTTCCCCCTGGTCGGAGAGAGCAGAACATAAACATTTTCCCCTTTGCCGGCCCCAAAAATCTTTTTTTCTGGGTTTGAGTGTCCTTATATACTAAAGCATTTACCCATACAAGTCGGAAGTCTGTTTTGTGGTTTGGGAAAATGAATATTTTTACAATTTTTTGTATATATAAAAAGGGCTTTTGGAAGCATATTGAGTGCCCCTGAAATGAAAAAGGCAACAAAATGGCCCCAAGTCTTTGTTCCTCCCCTTTTGGTGCATTTTTAAGTTTCGGTAAAAAAATTTTTCCCAAAAATTTTGGTAGGTTTTATGGTTCAGTATGGTTGGGGTGTCAGAAGTTTTTTTTTGTCCTTCCCAGTCAATAAGATTTTGTTCAGGGGACCCCAAAGGGAAAAGTCGAAATTTGTTGGTTTGGGATGTGTGATCAGAAAAGGACCAGATGACTGGAAGTGGTGGAAAACTGATGATGATACTTGCCACAAGATGCAGAGGTGACAAAGATGGGAGGGGGGCTATGCCCCCACCCAAAAAAGAAGAATTGAAAAAGGGAAGAAGATACATGTTTACATGCAAGATTGCAGAACAAAAAATAATCATGTCAATCCCATTTTCCGTCCCACATCAAAGAAATCTACCCCATCAAAAAGGATAGAAATTGTTTCATAAAGTTTTGAGAAATTATGATGTAAAAAAGAATGTTCTTTCTCAGGGAATCAGGGATATTTAAAATTTTAAGTTGTATCCCATTGTAAAGGTCATTGTTTAAGTAGTTCCTATTTCTATTTTTTTACTGCTTACAAATGGTTAAGAACACATGTTTCAATTCATGTTTTTTATTTTGTCTTAACTTGCATAATAATTTTAAAAATTATTTACTTTGTTTTTATTTTTTACAACCAATGGCCAACCTGACATCATTCTAATTGTATACCCCAAACGGGCAGGACCGAATATACTCGTGTCGTTCGAATATCTGCAATTGCACGAGTTGTTACTTTCACAACTCCGTTTGGATGGTTCTCAGGGGACCTTTACATCGAGGTGGCTTCTATCTCCTCATTCGAAACTCACTTTCAAAATCTGCATTTTATCTGCCATGCCCTCTGAAGGTGTTAAAAGTTCCTATCCATGCCCGTGTTCCCGTTTCCTACCCTTGGAACAGTCTTCTCCCTCACCACTCTATCTGATCCATCGAAGTATACCCTTGTAAGTCCTAATCATGATTCCACTGGTTTTCTTATCCCACAGTGTAAACACAATTTCTTTGTGGTACAAAAATATTTTTTTTTTAATTAATCTTAGTTTGCATGTTTTTTACACTGGCAGGCACAAAATAAAGCACTAGTGGTGCAACAAAACTAATCCTAATAATAAAAACTACTTAAGAATTAATAAAGGCTAATTAAGTGTAATTTTCTTACATGTTTAGGAGAAAAAAGAATGGATCAGCAACAACTTCAGAGTACTATGTGTTATAATTTGCGATAGTTTCATACTAATATAAGTTTAATTCAAGCTTTACTTCCCACTTCGTTCACTACATATAGAAAAGGTCAACAATTTCCAAGGAATTCCCGGAAATAGGTGGGGGAGCTGAGCTGATGTACAGAAGCAAGTATCCAGGGTGGTTAATGTTTATTATTGCACAGTGAAAGTGGTTTAGGATGGACGGCAGAACCGAACCTTGGGATAAACTACTGAGGATTGCGATAATATGAATTCTAGAGACAAGCTGATGAAAAGAGATTTAGGGTAACAGGCAGGCAATATGGCAGCGGTAAATGAATTTCCAAAAGGTGTGGACAGAGTGCAGAGGACTTTATAAAAGGCCATAGGCAAGGTACTATTGTTTAAAAATCGAAGAGTACAACAATAACCCCAGAAAGCTCTCTGCAACAACTAAAACAGTTGGGATATAAGCCATCATAAACCATAGATAGCTCTAACATAAGTACTAAATATCGATAACGAGGTATGCACGAAACAACTAAAATTGGCAAAACTATTTTAATTCATATTACACACTGTCGCATCAGTAAACTACGCTGCATCAAATACCTTTAACACAGGACTCTTGATATGTTTTAAAACATACTATACCAATAAAGGGGTAAACCCCAAAACAATTGCCAAATAGTAGAATATCTAATGACGGAGTGCAAAAGAACAAGCAGCACACGGCCCTGATTAAACATCCCTGTCTAAGTTCCTACCTAGATGGTGCCTCTGAATTCGCCTAATCCCCATTCGAGCTCACATAATAAATCTGTCCATCACCACTAATAACGTAATGGAGGGGTTCAAGGAGGCCAGGAAATTACTCCTATATTTAAGAAAAATAGTAGGTCTGATGTAAGCAACTATTCGGACATCAGTATAACTCTGTATATCCCATTAATTCTAGAAGAGGTCAGTGTACTGTCAAGTAGTTAAGGTATCTTAATGGCAACAACATTCTTCATAGTTACCAATCAGGTTTCATGTGATCTTATTCAACTGACACCTCCCTAATTAATGTGACGAATTACATGGAGAACTGAAAATGTCGATAGGGAACTCATAGGATGGTTCCTTTTGGAACTTTAAAAAGGCCTTGGTTTACTGTCAGCCACGAGTATTATATAGAAACCTTCAAGCTATCGGCCATAGGTTCCATAGATTGGTATAAGTCCTATCTTAACAATAGGAACAAATTGTCAAAAACCACAACAACGAATCAGAATCCTGACGATCGCATGTGGAAGTTCCCATGGTGGCTATTCTGAGTCTCTTTTATTTCTATGTTTATGTAAAACGACATGACTCTTCACGTGTCAAGTGCAGACTCCTACTGTATGCAGATGACAGGAAACTGGTAGTGTCAGGTAAAAATTCACAAGTATAGCTAATGTAATAAACAATTGGAACTGGAGCTCCTGCAGCAAATGGTTAGTAGTAACCAACTCTCTTTCACCTCGGGAAAAACGGTAAAGCCATTATCTTTGGTACAAAACATAAACTGAGAAGGGTAAATTAATTTTAATTGTCCGTGTGTTATGGGGAATCACATCACTTCAGTTTCCTCAGTAAAATATATGCGAAATCCTTTGACCCTGCATGTCAGGAGAAACTGATAGGGAACAGTTGTAGTAAAGCAGCGCGTATACCAGACTGAAGTTCCTCTACAGACTAGGATAGTGTCTACCAACTGAGGCTGCAGGACTTATGTCTAGCCCTTATAAATATAGTCATTTGGGACTACCGCTTGCTCCTTCATGATTACTCTGCTTGCCAAAAAAACTGGAAGATTTAAACTGCGAATCCACCCAGAACAAAATGGTAAGATCTTCATCTGGACCTGGGTCCAAGAGAACATGTAAGCCAGGATGATTACCTGCAAAATTGAAATATGCTGAATGGTGAAGACAGAGTAAAACAACTGAAGTTAAATCAAGTTTATAAAATTGCTCACAAACAGTGTCCAGAATATCTTGCTGTCAATTTTATCAAGGCTGGGAGGGAGGGAGAGCACAACTTTGTAGTACCCACAGTCAGTGGTCAGGCTTCAAACACCTTTTTATTAACCCTTAAACTGTCCAAACGTAGATCTACGTTTTTTCAACATTTGAAACTATGTAAAAAAAGTAGATCTTTTTTTTTTTTTACATTTGAAGACGTGTAAAAAAACTTTGATCTACTTTTTTTTTTTGTTATATTTGAAAATATGTAAAAAAACGTAGATCTACTTTTGAAGCACTACGCATGTGAAGTAGTACTGCTTGGAATAGTTTTAAGGTTAAAGTGCAGCAATAAAGAAATGAACAGATTGCTTCAATGTCAAGCCAAGCTCGTATAGCATGAAGCAGTTCAAGATGAAGAGCCGAAGGTACATAAATGAATGTAGCGACTGAAGGGAGGAGAATGCTTTTATATTTTTTGCTAATCCACACATGTAAATGTAAATAACCTTTTTACATTTCATAAGTATATCTCTTTTTAGTATAATAAGGGAGCATATTATTCCTTCCTAGAAAATTAAAGGACTCCATGGAAATAAGTCAACTTAGTCTGACTTTTTTGGGTTATCAAGGTTCTCTTCACAATATGTGTTTTTGTAGCTATGTATGATAATCTATATAATGTTTTGTGTTACACCTGAATAAACTTTACTTACTCCTTTCTAACGTACAACGTACTGGAGGACTTAGGGGCATACAAGGATATATTGTTTGGTAAGGTGCGAATCATGGATAACGGTGGCAATAAATGATAGTTTCAAGCATGGGTTTTAGAATTATTTTGTTCAGCGTGGTCAGAATTAGGATGAACCTAGGAAGAGGAATGTTCAAAGTTTAATCCAAGGAAGAGAAAAGGTCGATGCATTTCCTAGGATATTTAAAAACAGGAAATTCAACCGTATTAACCACTACCCTCGAATAAGTGGTTTCTCTACCACTGTTTCTCTCTTTTTCTTATGCAGCTTAATGGGATAAGTGTGGTAGAGTTCCACATAAGAAACAGTTGTCCCCCCCAGATACTGTGATTATGTACTTTAACCGCAACTAGAAGGTATTTCACAGACGCTGCTCCTCAGTATCTTGTAACGTTCAATCACTGTGCTTACTGGAGTACAACGGTTAGTTGCAGCATATACTTGCTGTTGTCTGCCTGCAGGCAATTCCAGGATAGGTTTTATGCACCTGCAGTCCGGTCCCGACCAGGCCGTCCTGGCTGATAAATTGATCAAGTTAGGCTGCTGGTTTGGCTATAGGCAAATCCTCCGGTGGCTCCACAAACCATGGAAAACTTAGAAAAAATTCTCCATCTACAAAACTTATTAAGGTCCTCATGCTTCATAAAAAAGATTCAATGTGCTATGGTTAATATCTTTACACCGGAGACAAAAGCGAGATGTCTGATCCTAGTTTATATCCACCCCCCACCCCCAAACAGGACCATCATTATGGGGAGGGAGTTATGAGAAGTGTGTGTGAGTCGTGAATCACCAACCATCACCATTTAGACTCGTTATACCACAGCCCCTTAGCTGCACCACACACTTCTCCTAAACCACGCAATTGCTAGAGCCGGCTTGTGATATATTTTTACTGCATCCCACCCTATCATTATTGTAAGAAAATACAACTGATTTCTCTAAGACTAGTAAAACTTTCCAAATAAATCATGGTATATGGTGTGCCGACGACTTTCACAAAGTTTTTATCGGCGGTAGTGGATTAAAGGGAAGCTCAATCGAATTTTTAGGGATATTTTTTGTTAAACCTAGAAAAGAATAATAATTGGAGATAAAATGTGGCATAATTCAGCCAACAGTTCAAAACTGGCGTTTTTTTAACTCAAATAACTGAGTTTTTTTGAGACTTTTGAGTAATTGCGATAAGTGAAGAGACTTTTGGTGATCTATGTACAGGCATTGATGCCTACAATTTTCAAGTCAATGGTAATATATGGGAAAACTATTGGATGGAACAACGCGACGAATCTCATAGTCGGTCCCTGTGTAATCCACGTGCATTAAGAATACTAGAAAAGGACTCCTTTGTATCTGGCTTGTGTCCATCATCCACCGAACTACACTCACAAACAACACAAAACACCACACACACACATCACACACACACAACCACACACACACAACAGGTAATCTGCGCGCTGGATGTATCTTAGCATGGTATTTTATCCCCAGGGTATTTTATTTGAACATTTTGGTTGGTTCACTTCCATTGTTACCTTAGGAGCGTTGGTATGTAGAGATCACAGTAAGCGAGTTTGTTAACAATTAACCCAAGATGCCATTAAGTGGTAGAAATTCAGTAGCCTTGCTTTCAGTGTCCTTGCAGCTCCTTATTATGTAATAATAATTATAATATCAATAATAATAATAATAATAATAATATAATAATACATAAATAATAATCTTAATTCCTTCAAGTAAGGGCACTACCTATACAGTTTCCCGTCTTTATCCCAAAACAGTTTTTACACTTCGATCTTTATCAATGACAATGAAGGTAGACTATATTTGAACACTGTACAACTATTGGTTGTTTGCCTTTATGAGTGTTGCAAATGTGTCTTAATATTTCAACATGTCGGCGTTCTCTGAACCATTCATCTTACAAAAACAATGAAGGTGACTGCAGTTCCTTGGATCAACAGCCCATCAAACTGTACCCAGCCCCTCCCTCGAAGGAATGGTTCCTCTAACACCATCTCTCTCTCTCTTATATCTTTCAGATACTACCTGAGCTCTGTTTATCATTATGGTTATGGAGGTTATGACTCTTGGCACACCATACCTGTTTTGTAAACACCAATAAAACCATACATATAATTATTGACTAGGTCAAAAGACGTTCCAACTGGCTTAACGCGTATAAATTTGACATTTCTTGTTGGAAGTAAAACAATAGTTCAGGTGCCAGAATTGGTTAATTATTTTCAAATGACTCGAAAAATTATCAATGATCTCTTAATTTAGCATGTAATTTACCCGAAGTCTGTAAAGTGATGGTGCAATGGAACTCATCTGCATAAGGAATGCCTAAATGCAATTAGATATATAGTTTTTCGACGGGAATCAGTGAAGACAGAAAAAATATTCATCGTATACCTCGTAAGAAAAATAACTTAATACCCAAAAGACGATAAAATAAGTCTTTTATTATTAAAACTTTTAAGTTATTGAAAATGAATAAAAACTCAAAAAATGAACAGTGGGGAGGAAGATGAGAGGAGAGAGAGAGGCCCGAGAGAGGAGAGGAGGAGAGAGAGGAGAGAGAGAGAGAGGAGATAAAATAGACTGTTGTGTGCACTAAACTAGTGGTACTCGCCTAGTTGTTGAATGCGGGGTCGGGTCACAAGCTCTGGCCCCGCCTACTACACTGGCCGCTACTTCGTCGCTTTTATCAGCTCCCATGAGCTTCATCCAAACCTCGTCTTAACACATATGTATGGTTCCTTGCCCTCACGACGTCACTTGACAGACAGATTCACTTTTGAACTCTGTGACTAAAGAAACTACTTGCTAGTATCCCTTTGGATCATTCTAAGTCTTCAAATTCCAATTGTGACCCCTTGTATCTGTGTCCCATCTTTGGAACAATCACTGGCTCTGTCCACCTGACGATTCCATCAGTTTTTTATGTTTCATGTGATTTCCTGCCCTCCAACGTGTTCAGGTCAATTTCCCTTAAACCTCTCCGCTAGGTCATGACTCTCACCTCTGTAAAACTAATCTAGTTGTTAACCTTTGCACTTTTTCTAGTTTCTTGTCGTGCTTGACCAGGATGTGGGTTCCAGATTGATGCTGCATTATCTCCAATATAGGCTGACATAGCTAACGGTGTATGATCCTGAAGACTCCTTTCTGAGATGTCGGAAAGCTATCTTAGTTTGCTAGTCGCCCATACTGATTGCAGCTTTTATTTGGCTGGTATGTGCCTAAGGAGTTGCGCCGCGGTATTGTACTCACCCAGGATCCTTTTCTTCGAGTGAGGTTGAGGCTTCAGCCCTTAAGACTGTATTCTGTATGTAGGTTTTCTTTTTGCCCTTGCCCGTGTATGTTTGTGTAGTTTTGTGTATGTTTGGTGTGTGTGTGTATGTATTCGTGTGCGTGCACTTATCTCTGATATGAGTAGCATGTTAGTGTATCACTTTAAACATAAACATACCGTTTCTACTTGCATCTCCTCAATAGCATTTTCTTCCACCTAATTATCACTAATTAGTGCAAGTTTTAAGACTGTCTAATTTGTTAGCAAATGATCCCTGAGGATACTTCTCAGTGATAGTTACTGCTCATGCATGTCCTATCTCTATTAAAGAAGACTAGAATACACTGTTTTATTTTATATTTTTCTTTATCAACGCTGTAGGGTTATAGTGTAACCTTGAGAATTCCTTTCTTTTACTTCTTGATATAATTTTAAGCCACATTGCAAACGCTTTAAGCAATGTTGCCTTGGATCTATGATTTCTGCTCACATGGGCTCGATGACTTGTCACTTGTACGATTGTATGTCTTTACATATGAAAATATTATGAATCAGAGGCATATAGACTAATGATGTTGGAGGATAGTTACAATGTTTATTATTGCACATTATTTATATTTATTCACCAGATGAGGATCAAATCAAGGTCCCTTTCTCGGAATCATAAATGATTCTGTAACTTATTATACTAAATCAGTTCTGATGAGACACATGGCTGACGTGTGTCAGGGTGTGTCTCTTATTCACTTGTCATAAGGTATTATTAATGCATTTAGAGGTGGGCGAAGATATTTTATTTTCCGGATTAGGTTCTTGAACATTTCTCGATATAGTAAAACTGAATTCATTACTCCTCGACCAAACACCACGTGTTCGTATCATCTTGAAGATCAATGGTGTCCGATCTGTTGGATTCCATTGTTCTATATATCATGTGATTATTTTTAACGGGGGTTGACCCCTTCAAGGAAGGTTCCTTGAAGTTGGTGAGGGGCTTTGATTTAGGGAATTGGATATCCGTGCTAAAGTTCCCCGAATTAAGCCTGGACTGCCTCCCACATCACCCCCAGCGCTGTATAATCCTCCGGGTTTAGCGCTTCCCTTGGATATAATAATATAATTTCACGGGAGTTGAACCCGAACAGTAACGGCAGGTATCGGTCAATCACAAGAGATCCATGGGAATACAATCTATGGTTTTACGACCGAATCAGGAACAAAAACTTTCCATCCTCCTTCGATCATCCTACCCTTCCTCCTTTCCCTTCCCCCCTCTTCTGCACCTGTTTCGGAAATCCTCTGCATGATCATTCTTGTTGTTTTTAGGGACCTACCCACCTCGCTAGTCTTGCGCATTTTTTACTTATGGTGTTAAAAACAGTGATCTAAATGTGGGCGGTACCCGTAACCCTTGGGGGCGTTGGAATAATCCAGGGGGGCCCGCGCGTTGAGGAAAACAATGGGCGGCGGCTAAAGGGGGCGGTAGGGGGCGGTACGGGGCGGTAGGGGGGGCGGCCAGGGTGGCACAGAACCAATCGAAGCGTGCTGTTTTGCAAAAATCTATATAACAAAATTAAGTCACGAACGCTTATGTAACACAAATAATTTACAAAGAATATCAATAGTATTTTAGCTTTTGACCGGTATATCCCGAACGATTTAGTTTGTGTGGGGATGTGCCGATGGTGGTGCGAAGTTTTTCCCCTGGAGGGTGTGGGGTCTGCGTTTTCGTTTTTCTTTTTTTAGGGGGGGGTATGTGGGGGGGGGTTGGGGGGGAGGCTGTAAGTCAGGGTGGGGTGGGCGGCGGTGGTGTGGGGGGGGGTGGTTTGGGGGTGGGGTGGTTGGAGGGGGGGGTTCTTGGGGTGCTTCTTTCTCTGGCGGTTTGTTGGGGTCTGGTGGGGTTTTGGTGTGGGAGGGCCTGGGGGGGTGTTTGTGTGGTGGCGGTTGGGCGGGTTCGGGGGTGGCTCCTGGGGGTTCGTTGTTAGCCGGGGGGGTTGGGTTGTGTGTGTTCGTGGGGGGTGGGGTGGGGGGTTCTGGGTGGTGGGGGGCGTGTGGGTCCTGGGTTTGGGGGGCACGGGGGGGTCGGGCGGGTGGTGTGGGTTCGGCTGTTTGTTTTTGTTTGTTTTCGATGTTGATGGGGGTGTAGCTCCCTGGTGTTACGAGTTATTTTATTATGTTTTTGGTAGGTTGTTGTTCTTGACGGTTATATTGTAACTTGTTTTTTTTGTTGTTTGTGTGTTTTTTATTTATTTTTTTGTTTAGTTTAAATGTCCCACGAAAAAAAGACACCATATACAACTACCCAACGCCTTCTTTGTCGGACGTGCTTCGCGCCACACACACGCCACTCAGTCCCAAATAACACAAATGACTGTGTGGAAGACACACACACAGGTGACAAGATGTTCTTTATTGCCTTCCCAACGTCATTTTCATAATATTTAGTAGGGTAGGGAGGTTAGATGAAGAGCGAGGGCTGTGGCTCTCTTCTCAATATTTCTATTCGTACAGCCTTCTTTCACTACAGTCGCTAACGCTTTTTCTATGGCAAAAGGAAGAAACGGAATACTACTGTGGAAAAAAAAACTAAACTGTACCCTCCTCCTGGGGAACTGAAAATTACTGAACAAAGAACCACGATGAGGGATCTAAAAATTTCCTTTTTTAGTGTCTCAAGACTCTGATGTTGAGAAAGGGCAGAAGCCGGGAGCCGATGTTGCTGCTGTTGTTGTTGCTGTATGTTTGCATGCACCAAGAACATACCTTCTCATTTTAAAACTGTGTAGACAATGTAGTAGTTTACAGATATTGAGATGTTAAATTTACACTCTTTTATTCTGTTAAATAAATAGGGGTTACTTTGCTTAAATTATATTTGTGAAATTAAATACTCTTGTTTATTGTGTTCGATTTAAATTAGTTGTTTGGAATTTGCAGTAAAACTAATAGCAAGGAAAGAGGTTTGGTCGTTCAGTATGTGTGGATGGCGCTCGCTAGGTGTGTGTGGTACCTGGGAAAGCCAGGGTGGGTTGGCGCTCGCTTGGGCTTCTAGCTAGGGATGTTGGCCTGGGAGAGCCAAGCGAGAACGCCAAGGGTCTGGCGATTGGGGATGTGGCATTAGGGAGCAAAGGGTGGTTGGCGTGGCGCTTTTCGCGTAGGACGCTCGACATAGGGATGTGGCCTGGGAAGAGCCCAAGGGTGGGGCGATAGAGATGGGGCCTTGGGACGAGCAAGCGGTGGCGTCGATAGTGTGCGTGTGAGAGACCCGAGTCCATAGTCGTAGATTACTACGAGCTTTATAGAAGCAGGTTATAGTAAGGGATGATTGTGGGCATGGGCCTCCCCTGGGAAAGCCGAAGGGTGGCGCTAGGGAGTGGCGCTTACCTCGCTTTCGTGGTTGGCGCTCGATCTTTGGCGCTCTTGCGCTAGGAGAGATGTGGCCTGGGAGCCAAGGGGGTGGCGCTGAGATGTGGCCTGGAGCAGGGGTGCGCTAGTGGCGCCTAGGGAATGTGGCCTGGGAAGCCAAGCCAAGGGTGGCGCTTTGAGTAGAGATGTGGCCTGGGGAGCCAAGCGGGTGGCGTAGGCCTATAGGGATGTGGCCCCTGGGAGCCAAGGGGGTGGCGCTAGGGTTGTGGCCTGGGAAAAAAAGAGCCAGAAGCACAAGGTTGGCGCTTGGGGATTTGGCTGGGAAGACAAGGGTGGCGAGCCGCGCTCTTCCCTAGGGGATGTGGCCCCCTGGGGTGCCACGGGTGGACGCCGCTAGAGTTGTGGCCACTGGAGCCAAGGGTTGTGGGTGGTGGCGCTACGCTAGGGATGTGGGCTGGGAGGCAAGGGGGTGGCGCGGCGCTCGCTCCGCTCGCTTAGGGATGTGGCCTGGGGGCCAAGGGTGGCGCTAGAGTTGGCGCTAGAGACTAAGAGATGTGGACTGGGACATGGAGCCACGGGTGGTTTTGGCGGCTAGAGATGTGGCCTGGGAGCAAGGTGGAGCTAGGATTGATGTGGCCTGGGAGCCAAGGGTGGCGCTTAGGGATTGTGGCCCTGGAATGGAGCCAGCCAAGGGGTGGCGCTAGGGTGGCGCTCGGCTAGGGGCAATGTGGCCTGGGGACCCAAGGGGTGGCGCTTTGGCGCTATAGTCAGGACTAGGATAGTGTGGCCTGGGAGCCAAGCGGTTGGCAGCTAGCTAGAGTTGTGGCCTGGGAGCCCAAGGTGCTGGCGTTCTAGCTGCGCTTTGGCGTTGGCGCTCCTACTGAGCTTCTAAGATAGACTCGCTGTCTAGAGTTTAGAGATGTGGCCCTGGGGTAGACCAAAGGGTGGAGCCAAGGGTTGGCGTTTGGCGCCCACTAGGGGATGTGGCCGGGCAAAGCCAAAGGGTGGCGCTTGGCGGGCGCTCGCTCTTAGTCGCGCGCTCCTGATTTGGCGAATGGCGCTAGGGACAAGTGGCCTGGAAAGACCAAGGGTGTTGGTGGTATGGCCCGCCTTAGAATAGAAATGTGGCAGCTGGGAGCCGGGAAGGGTGGCGCTAGGGAGGTGGGCCTGGGAGCCAAAGGGTGGCCGTTTGGCGTGTGGCGTTATAGAGATCCATTAGTGTGGGCTATGCGCTACAGTGGCGCGCCGCTCTTTCTAGACTAGAGATGTGGCACACATGGGAAGCAATGGTGGCGCTCTTCGCAAGGGAAGGGCGCCTAGGGATGTGGCCCTGGGGAAAATAAAAAGAAGCCAAGGGTTGGCGGTTAGCGATGTGGCCTTCTATCGTTGGAGGACCTGGGAGAAGCAAGTGGGATGGCGCTTAGAGGATATGGCCTGGGGCAAGGGGTTGGCGCCTAGGGGTGGCGCTTGGGATGTCGGCCTGCGGAGCCAAGGGGTTTGGGCGCTTAGGGATGTGGCATGGGAGCCAAAGGGGTTTGTAGCTAGGGATGTGGCCCTGGGAAGCCAAGGTGGCGCTCTCTAGGGATGTGGCCCCCCCCTGGGGAGCCAGGGGGGCGTAGGCGTAGGATTGTGGCCCTGGGACTCCCCTGGGAGCCAAGGATGGCGCGCTAGGAATGTGTACTGGGAGCCACGGATGGCGTACGCGCTAGGGGGATTTCTGACGGCTGGAGCCAAAGGGTGGAGCTAGGGATGTGTGCTCCCTGGGAAGCCAAGGGTGGCGCTAAGGGATGAGGCCCTGGGAGCCAACGGGTTGGCGCTCGTAGGGGATTTTATGGCCTGGAAGGCAAGGGTGGCGCTCCTAACGCTAGGGCTCCTCTCTTGGGATGTGGCCCTGGGAAACAGCCAAGGGTGGCGCTAGGGATGTGGGCTGGGAGCCAAGGATTGGCGTAGGATGTGACCTGGGATGAGCCAAGGATGGCCGCTAGGGATGATGGGCCTGGGGGAAAGCCAAGGTGAGGAAGTGGAAGCCTAGGGGATGTGGCCGGGCAGCCAAGGGTGGCGCTAGGATGTGGCCTGGGAGCCAAGGGTGGCGCTTTTTGGCGCTAGCGCATTCCTTTAGGGATTGTCGCCGCTCGTGGCGCCGCTATCCGCGCCATAGGGATGTGGTGGCCTCCTGGGGAGCCAAGGGTTGGGGCGTCTGGGAATTGGGGCGCCGCTTTCCTGGGCGCTAGGTTTTGGCGCTCCGCTAGGGATGTGGCATGGGGTAAGCAAGGATGGCGCTGGAATTGTGACTGGGAGCAAGTATGGCCGCGCCCTAGGGTTGCTGGGCCGCCTGGGAACCTGAGCCAAGGGTGGGGTGGACTGGGCTAGCTAGGGATGTGGCCTGGGAGCCAAGGTCGGCGCTGGGATGGGCGCTAGGGGATTGTGGCCTGGAGCCAAGGGTGGCGCTAGGGATGTTGGCCTGGAAGCCAAGGGTGTGTTGGCGCTAGGATGTGGCCGACTGGGAGGCAAGGGTTGGCGCCGCTAGGGCTTTGGCGCTGGGAATGGGGCGCTAGGGAATGTGGCCTGGAGCCACAGGATGGCGCTAAGGTAATGTGACCTGGGGAGTGCCAAGGAGGCGCTAGGGGATGTGTGGCGGGAAGCCAAGGAAAGGGTGGGCTTAGGGATTGTGGCCTGGGAGCAGAAGGGTGGTGGCGCTAGGGATGTGGCCTGGGAGCCAAGGGTGGCGCTAGGGTTGGCGATTAGGCGCCTAGGGGATATGTGGCCCCTGGGGAGCAAAACAAAAAAGGGGTTTTTTGGCCGCTAGGGATGTGGCCTGGGAGCCAAGGGGTGGCGCGCTAGGGAGGGATTGTTTGGCCTGGGAACTGGGCCTGGGAGGCCAAAGGTGGGCCTCCTAGGACTGTGACCTGTGGGAGCCAAAGGATGGCGCTACGCTAGGGAGGAGACATCGGAAAGAGACAAGGGTGGCGCTAAGATGTGGCATGGGAAGCCAAGGGTGGCGCTAGGGTTTTGTGGCTCCCTGGGAGACAAGGGTGGCGCTAGGGATGTTGGCCTGGGAGCCAAGGGGGTGGCGTAGAGCGCTAGGGCAGCTTTGGGATGTGGTCCGGGAAGCCAAGGAGCCAAGGGTGGCGCTTCGCTAGCTAGTGGCGCACGCTAGGGATGTGGCCCTGGGAGCAAGGGGTGGCGTCCGCCTTCTAGGGATGGTGGCCTGGGAAGCCAAAGGGAGGCGCTTTAGCGAGGCGCTAGAGGATGTGGCCTGCCCTGAGAGCCATGGGTGGTGTGATTTAGGGATGTGGCCAGCGAAGCCAAGGGTGGGCGCTAGGGATGTGGCTGGGGGAAGCCAAACAAAAAGGGTCGGCGCATAGGTGATGGTGGCCTGCGGAGCCCCAAGGGTCGGCGCTAGGATGTGGCCTGGGCAGCCAAGGGTGGGCGCTAGGGATGTGGCCTCTTGGAGAGCCAAGGGTGGCGCTAGGAAGTGACCTGCGGAGCAAGGATGGCGCTTGGGATGTGTGGCCCTGGAAGCCAAGGGTGGCGCTAGGGAATGTGGCCTGAGAGCCAAGGGGTGATGGTGCTAGGAATGTGAAC
The DNA here is from genome assembly GCF_026875155.1 of Cherax quadricarinatus. NCBI lineage: Eukaryota > Metazoa > Arthropoda > Malacostraca > Decapoda > Parastacidae > Cherax > Cherax quadricarinatus. Next base: position 23,753,603 of record NC_069492.1, read on the forward strand.
TGGGAGCCAAGGGTGGCGCTAGTGGCGATGTTTGGCCGTCTGCGTTGGGGATTGGCTGGAAGCCAAGGGTGGTGGGCGTCGTAGGGATGTGGCCTGGGAAGCCAAGGTGGCGCTAGAGATCTGGCCTGGAGCCAAGGGTTGGCGCTCTTGTCGCTATGGAATGTGGCATGGAAGAGGGTGGCGCTAGGGAGATGTTTGGCCTGGAATCAAAGGGGAAAGGGTTGGGCGCTCTAGGGATTGTGGCCTGGAAGCCAAGGGTGGCGCTAGTGGCGCTAGGGATGTGGCCGGGAGCCAAGGGTGGCGCTAGGGATGTGGCCCTGGGAGCAAAGGATGGCGCTAGGAATGGTGACTGGGAGCCAAGTTATGGCGCTCGCTAGGGATGTTGCCTGGGAAGCCATGGGTGGATGGGCTTGGATGTTGGCCACCTGGGAGCCAAAGTGTTGGTCGCTCGCTAGGGACTTGTGGCCTGGGAGCCAAGGGTGGCGCTCGCTAGGGATGTGGCCTGGAAGCCAAGGGTTGGCGCTAGGGATGTGGCCTGAGAGCCAAAGGGTTTGGCGCGCTTAGGGAATGTGGCCTGGGAAGCCATTGGATTGGACGCTAGGATTTGTGACCTGGGAGCCAAGGTGGCGCGCTAGGGATGTGGACTGGGCGAGCAAGGGTGGAGCTAGGATGTGGCCTGTGAGCAAAGGGGGTTTGGCGCTCGCTATAGGGATGTGGCCTGGGAGCCAACGGTTTTGGGCGCTAGGGATGTGGGGCCTGGGAGCCAAGGGTTGGCGCTAGGGATGTTGGCCTGGGAGCAAGGGTGGCGCTAGGGATGTGGGCCTGGGAGCCAAGGGTGGCGCTAGGGATGTGGCCTTGGGAGACAAGGATGGCGTAGAATGTGACCTGGGAGCCAAGGATGGCGCGCTAGGGAAGTGACCTGGGAGCTAAGGGAGGGCGCTAGGGGATGTGGCCTGGGAGCAAGGTGTTGGGGCGCTAGGGATGTGGCCTGGGAGCAAGGGTGGGCGCTTGGGATGTGGCCTCCTGGGAAGGAGCCAAGGGTGGCGCTCGTAGGATGTGGTCTGGAGCCAAGGGTGGCGCTAGGGATGTGCCTGGGAGCCAAGGGTGGCGCGCTTAGGGATGTGGCCTGGGGCCAAGGGAGGCGCTAGGGTTGTGGCATGAGTGCCAAGGGTGGCGCTAGGGATGTGGCTGGGCAAGCAAGAGGTGGCGCTAGGGATGTGGCCTGGAAGCAACGGGTTGGCGCTAGGGATGTGGCCTGGGAGCAAGGGTGGCGCTATAGGGATGTGGCCTGGGGGAGCCAAGGGGGGGCGCTAGGGATGTGGCCGGGGAGCCAAAGGGGGGGCGTGGGGATGTGGCCGGGAGGCCAAGGGGTTGGCGTGGGAAATGTGCCCTGGGAGCAAGGGGGGGCGCTAGGGATGGGGCCCCTGGGACAAAGGGTGGGCTGGGGGGATGTGGCCCTGGGGAGCCAAGGGTGGGCGGGGGATTGGGCCTGGGAGCCAAAGGGTGGCGTAGGGATGTGGGGAAAAGAAAGGGGGGGGCAACCTAAAAAATGTTTGGAAAACCACTGGTGAAAAAACCCTCCCAACCAATTTTATTGAAATCGATTAACTTCTCGAAAAATCATTGGGGGAAATCTGGCCTCACATTTTTTTACCTTTTGAATCTGGGTTTGGGGGGACCTTAAAATAATTGAAATCACAGGCTAGGCCCAGAAAAGGGCTTGATGACGGCCTGAAAGTTCACTGATTTCTTGTCACTAATTTATTTATACACGAAGAGGTTTCCCCCGGGCGCGAGTCGCGGGGTTGGGAAAAGAATATTTGGCTTAACCAAAAATCAAGGCCTCCCGAATTATAATATAACTGAAATTTAAATATAAGCGAGAGGAACATGGCAAACGTTTTTCAGGATGTGTTCTTATTCACTTTTTTAAGGGGGGAAATTTAAAATCAAGAAAAAAGGTTTTTTTATCACAATATGGAGCAACCACTGAAAAAATGCGAAATTCCGACCCTTTTTTCTGGGATTCTCATATTTCAGTGAACTATGAAAATGTGAGAAGTCAGGGAAAGTGATGGAATTTCGCTTTTTTTTTTTCACAGGGGGTGTCAAAGGTATTAAGTTTTTCCCCGTACAGAAGAGTTATAAAAAAAAATAAAAGAAATTCCCTGATTTCAAATCTTGAAACTAAAATTTTTTTTTCGATTTTAACAAAAGTGTTGTATAATCGTCCTTCTCAGGACAGCTGTAAAGAAATGAAGTGAGATTAATAAAGATTAAAAAGTAAAAAAAATTTTTTTTTTTTATTAGCTTGACCCCAAAAATTTTAGCAATCAGTTGAAAATAGAATCTAGTTTCAACCACCAGGTGTTATCTAGTTTCTAGTGACCCTGGTGGTTTGGGGGGGTCTCGTTTAGTGTCAATACCTAATATAATAATCCCATAATCTCATCTGTAAAGGGCTATGAGGGGTGGCCCCCTCAAAAATCAAACCTCTGTGTTAATACCCCCAGTTCCCTTTTAATTTTTTTTTTTTAGAGTACTTTTTTTTACTCAAACCCCGATTAAAAAACTGATCACCGATTAGATTAGTAAATGCGTTTTTTAAAGAGACTGCCAAGTATTATCACCGAAGGAAATAAAGTTTTGGTGCTTAAAAAAAAGTTTTGACAAATACAGACAAGAAAAGTTTTTTCGGCTAACATCAGCCCGAGGTCTTAGTTGTTTGCTTCCTTTTCTCGCATGTCTTATGTTTTTCGAATAATTTTACGTTTTACCCTTTTCCGTTTGTTAAAAAATTTTAAAAAATTTTGTCTTAAACACTTACGCTTTTTTCCTTTTAATTATACATAAAAAAGACCTGTTAGCATGGGTCAGCTGCCTTTTCGGGGATTCTCTTATTTTCTTCTTATTTTCCCCTGGAAATTAAGTGGTATAAAAATACCGCACAATGAAAAAAAAAAAAAAGAAAGCAGTTAAGTGATCCTTTATGTCTGTTTGTGGTTGTGAAGCCCCTTCTGGTTTATTTTTCTTTATTCTATATTCATTAAAACACGAATACTCGTAAAAAAATTGCAGGTGAGAAAAGGATGACCGCGAGGGGAAAAGGTTTGTATTTTCCAATGTTAGATTATTTTTTGGGATTAAATTAATATAATCTTTTAAAAATGAAAATAGAAAAAAAAATCAGATTTTTTGGTTTTTTTTTCTTTGTTTCAGTTTGCTAGCACACAGCACTCTACAGCCCCTGAGGGTTTGAAATTTTTGAAGATTTAAATTTTTCACACATTGTTGGAAGCCCAAATTGCACTCTAATGAGCTAAAATTTTGTAACTCTTTTTAACTACTTTTTTAAAAAACTCAACCAA
>NC_069492.1:23757470-23797644 GCF_026875155.1 Cherax quadricarinatus
TTTCCCCCTTTTCCCCGGGTGTCGTGCAAATTAGTTATCATTTTGTCCTGGGCAATGTAAATTTAGCATACCTTTATATATGCGTGCGTGTGTGGTGTGTGTTGTGTGTGTGTACTCACCTATTTTTTACTCACTATTTGTGGTTGCAGGGGTCGTTCCCAGCTCCTGGCCCCCCCTCTTCGGTTTCCCTACTAGGTCCTCTCTTCCCTCCCCCATGAGCTCTATCATACCTCCCCTTAAAACTATTATGGTTCCTGCCTCCTTGTGTGTGTGGTGTGGGGGTGTGTGTGGTGTGTGTGTGTGTGTGTGTGTGTTGTGTGTGTGTGGGTGTGTGTGTGGGGAGTCGTGGGTGTGAAATCACCTGTTGTACTCCCCTATTTGAGGTTGCGGGGGGTCAGTCAAGCCCCTGCCCCCCCTCTTCATGATGTACAGGCCCATCTCCCTGAGCCGTGAGCTTTACATACCTCTGTTTAAAAGCTAGTTGGACCCCTGCCTCCTACATCGTTATAAAACTATTCCACTTATGACTATCTTGGCTAAAGAAATACTTCCTAACATCCCTGTGATTCATCTGCGTTTCAATTCCAACTGTGTCCCCTTGTTACTGGTCCAATCTCTGGAACATCCGTCTTTTCACCTTGTCAATTCTCTCTATTTTGTATGTCGTTATCATGTCCCCCTATCTCCCCTGCCCTCCAGTGTCATCGGGTTTGGGATTTCCCTTAACCTCTCCTCGTGGGAATCCTCTTAGTTTCTGGGACTGTCTTGTTGCAAACCTTTGCACTTTCTCTAGTTTTTTTACGTTTGCTAGGTTTGGGTTCCAAATGGTGCCCCATACTCCCTAGGGCCAACGTACACGGTGTACGGGTCTGAATGATTCCCTTTTTATTATGTGTGTGTGTGTGTGTGTGTACCACTTTTTGTATCACCTATTTGTGGTTTCAGGGGCGAGTCTTAGCTCCCGGCCCGCCCCTTCACCGGTTTCTACTGGGCCTCTCTCTCCCCGCTCCAGAGCTTTATCAAAACCCCGTTTAAAATGTGTATGGTTCCTGCCTCCCTACGCTTTTTTAGGCTATTCCACTGCCTTACAAAATCTATGACTGAAGAAATCTTCCTAATACTCTCTGACAAATTTTTGTCTTAAAATTCCAATTGTGGCCCCTTTTTTCTGTGTCCCCCCCCTGGGAAAAATCCTGTCTTTGTCCCCCTTGTCTATTCACGCAGTTTTTATTTTGTCGTTATCATGTTCCCGACCCTCCTGTCCCCCAGTGTCGTCAGGCCCATTTTCCCTTTAAACTTTTCATGGACATTCCCCTTAGCTCTGGAATAACCTTGCGCAAACCTTTGACTTTCTCTATTTTTGACGTGCTTTATCAAGTGCGGGGTTCAAACAGGTGCGCATACCCGTTTGGGCCTGACATAACGGTGTTCCCGTGCTTTTAACGATTCCTTTTCTAAGGTATCGGAATGCTGTTTTTAGGTTTTCCAGGGCCATATCCCGCAGCAGTTATCTGGTTTGATGTGTGCTTCCGGAGACTGCCGGGTTTTTCCCCCCCCAAGTCTTTCCCTTGGGTGGGTTTGCGTTTTTGGCCACCTACCTATATGGGTTCTGTGGTTTCTGTCCCCTTTCCCCCTATCTTCTGACTTTGCTTTTGGGCAGGTTAATTCGAAAAGCCATTGCTGGACCAGGTGTCCAGTCTGTCCAGGTCTCTTTAAAATCCTCCCTGGTCCTCATCAGATTTAATTCCCCTCTTTAAACTTCACATCATCTGCAAAAGGGACACTTCTGAGTCAAAAACCTTCCATCATGTCGTTCCTATACCAAAAATAGCATGGTCCTAGGACCGACCCTGTGGGGCCCCGCTGTCACAGGTGCCCACTGTGATACATCTTAGTCCATGATGTTGTTGTCTCCCTGTCGGTATTCTTGATCCATTGCAGTGCCCTTCCGTTTATGCGCCCGATGCTCTAGCTTCGCACTAAACCTTTTTGAGGAAAAATGTGTCAAAGGCCTTTTGCAGTCCCCCAAGGGAAAATGGGAATCAACCCACCCCCCTCTTCGTGTCTTACTTTTGTTATTTTTTCAAAAACTCCCGAGGTTTTTGAACGGTTTGCCTCCTGAATCCCTGTGGTTGGCATTTTTACTCTTTTTCCGTTCCCCGGTGCCCCCCACCCTCCCCTAAAATCTTCTCCTTAAATTTTTCATACTATACACGTCAAGACACAGGTCTTTTTTTATTTCCCCCTTTTCGTCTCCTTTTTTTTAAAAAAGGGAACTACTTTGCCGTCTTCCATACCTGGTAGTTGCCCCCGTTTTCCCGGGACTGTTGAAGATTGTGGGAAGTGGGATGCACAACATATCTGCTCCCTCTTAAGGACCCACGGGAGGTTTCCGGGCCCCCTTGCCTTTTAGGTATCGGTCCCTTAGCAGCTTCACCTCCCCTATCGTATGTATTCGTCCAACACTTGTTGGTGTATTCCTTGTGGGGTCCCCAAATTTGGGCGCCCCCCCGAGTCCTTCCGGGCTCTACTGTAAAAATACTTCCTTAAATCTCGTGTTGAGTTCCCCCTACCTCTTGATTTTTCTTGATTCTCCCTTCTTTCCTCAGCTTTATCACCGGGGTCCTTGACTGTTGTCTTCCTCCAAGGGCTATACAGCATTTCGGGTCGTTTGCTTTCGTTTGTTTGTCGTTTTCATCTGTCCGGGCCTCCCTCCTTATTTTGTGCATTTCGTTTCTGGCTCTTTAAAATCTTTTTGTTTTCCTGGGCCCTATGCCCCGTCCCTTTTCCTTTCGTTGCATTATTTTTTGCCTCCCTACACCTTCGGGAAAACCCAAGGATTTTTTTTTGGGGTCTCCTATTTTTCTTTTTCCCGGGAACAAAACTTCCCTCTGCCCCCTTTCCCTTTTTTTCCACATTTTCCCTCTCTCTTTTATGATTTTCCTACCATTTCTCTGTCCCACTAAACCCTCCTCGGAATTTTTCATACCTGTGTAGTCCCCCCTTTATATTTTGGCCGGGGACCCCTTCAGTTCCTGTTCCTTTCCATTGTAATCTATATATAAATCAAAACTGAGCACCACATGATCGCTAGCCCAAGGGCCTCTCGTAATGTGTCCTAATGTCTGAACTGCTCAGGGTGAACACAAGATCCGTCTTGGGGTTTCCCTCCCCTCTCTCTTGGTTGTGCCCCTGACTGTTGTGCATGGATTTTAAAGGACACACCTCATTTGGTTCCATGTTTCGGGACCCCGTGGCTCCGGGTTCCCCCCTCGACCCCCTGTTTTTAAAATGGGCCCCTTCCCAGTAACTTTGTCTGCCGAGTGAGCTCTTTTGCCACCTCAGCCATGTGTCCCCCTCCCCCTTTTGTTTTCTTCGTACTCCTTCTTGCCCCCGCAGTTCTGTGGTGGGTTATCATCATCCAATGACATTTATTTTCTCCGGAGGGGGTTTGGTACCTAAAATGAGTTTTTTTCTCCAATCATGCCCACCCTTCTTTTTCCTCAAACCCCATCGGTGTTTATGGGCGTGCAACCCTCCTCCCCCTACCCCTTTTATCTTTCCTCAGGTCTGAATCCCATTGGGAAGATTGTGTCTTTATTGTTCAGCGAGTTTTGTTTCTGTGACTGCTATGATTCTGGGGATTTTCCTGATTCTTTGTTCCCTCCTATGTTTATTCGTTTTTCCATCCGGTTTGTGTACCAAATTTTCAGTTTCTTTTTATCTTTGTGGCATGCAAAAATATTGGGGTTGGGGGGGGCAGACCCTTGGGGGGGGCCTATAGGGGGCGTGGTGTAGGGGGGGTTTGTGATGAGGGGGGGGGTCAGAATGCCCATAATTTGACAGTGTTGGGGTGAGGGGAGGGGGGCGTTGGGGCAGAGGAAACAGTGAGGGGTTGGTATAGGTTGTCGTTGGGTTGGGGAAGTCGGGTTGGAGTTTTTTGGGTGGGAGATTCGTGGGGTTTTTGGGCCCTTCCTCCTTTTCTGGTCCTGCCTTTTTCTTGTCTTCCCTTCTTTCCTCCTTCATCTCTTACCTCTCGTTCATGATCCTTCGTTTGTTTTGTCGCTCAGGTATACTCTCTTGACCCTGTTGTCGTCATTCTTGCTTTCCTTGCGAACCTGGTTCGAATGATTTCCTTAAAAAATTACTTTGACAGGCTGTTCCTTTCCACTGCAAACCACCCAATTCCTGAAATTTGTCACCTGGGTCATATCGCCCTCCCATTTTTTTCAATGACTTCAATCTTTTTTTCTCCTCCTGTTTTTTTTTTAAAAATTGCCCCCCTTGGCTTCTTGGAGCCCGTACACAAAAACGACCTCCCCCTTTCCCCCCCATGAGTCTCCATTGCTTCCCTTGGGGTTTTTTTACCCATTTGACATGTTTTCCCTTCAGCCCCTTTCATATTGGAACTTCTTTCTCAGTGAACTGCTTTCTGCCCAGCTGTCCCTTGCTCTGCTTTGGGCTTTTGAATCTCTCATTAGCATACCTTCATTGTTTTCGGCCGTATTTGATCTTAGTGTGCCCCTCGTTTTTTCCCTCCCCCCCGTGGGTTGAAAGGCCTTGTGTACGGATGTCCCCGTTTTTGCTTCCCACCCTTGTCTCGCCTGGTCAATCTAATTGTCATTTGTCTCTCAATTGTTTCGGGGTTTGCGTTTCTCTTCAAAGCATGTACCCCTACTTCTGTGCTAAGCCCTGTTTCCCACTTCCTGCACTCCTCCTATCTGCTCCTCCTTTTCTTAAAAACTCTATATTTCCTTCCCCACTCTTCCCTCCTTTTTGGAGCTCTAACTCCATCTTTCCTCCTGGTTCGTTCCCAATCTCGGTTTTTGTTTGACCCAAACCCTTTTTTTTTTTTTTTTTTTTTTTTTTTTTTTTTTTTTTTTTTTTTTTTTCTTTTTTTCCCACAGCAGAGGCTGAGGGGGGAGGGGGTCGAGGGGGAGAGAAAAGGGGTAAAAAGAGGGGAGAGAGGAGGGGAAAGGGTAAAAAGGGGAGAGAGAGGAGAGAGTATGGGGGTGAGGGATAAGCCCAAGGGTGAGAGAGGAAAAAATTGAGGGGGGAGAGAAAGGGTAAGAGAGGGGGAGAGAGGGAGAGAGAGATAATAGATAGAGAGAGGAGAGAGAGAGGGGGGATAGAGTGAGAGAGAGAAGGGAGAGAGAGGGGAGAGAGAAAGAGAGAGAAATGTGAGGGGGGAGGGGAAAGGGTAGAGAGGGGGAGAAAGAAGGGGAAGAGAGAGGAGAGAGAGAAGAGAGAGAGAGGAAGAGAGAGAGGGGGGGAGAGAGTGAGAGAAAGAGGGAGAGAGAGGGAGAGAGAAAAAGGAGAGAAATGTGGGGGGGAGGGAAAAGGGAGAGAGGGGGAGAAAGAGGGGGAGAAAAGGGGAGAGAGAGAGAGAGAGAGAGAGAAGAGAGAGGAGAGAGGGAGAGAGGGGAGGAGAGGGGGGGAGAGAGGGGGAGAGGGGGGGAGAGAGGTGTGAGGGGGGGAGGTGGAGAGTAGGGGGAAAGGGGAAGGAAAAAAGGCTATGAGAGAGAGAACGCGAGAGAGGGGGGAGAGAAAGATAGGAGGGAGTGAAGGCAAGCGGGGGAGGAAAAGGCTGGGGGGGAGGGAAAGGTGAGTGGGGGGTGGGGGAGCGGTCAATTCCCAAAGGATCAGCTGGTGAAGATGAGGGGTTTGTACTCCCTAGTTGGGGTTTCGGGGGTCAGACTCAGCCCCGGGCCCCCCGAGTGTGTTGTGTGGGCGTGGTGGGTGTGAGCAGTCAGTTGTTTATATGTCCCGAAATAAAATTCCCTTGGGTTACCGTAATACTAATAAGATACCTTTAAAACATGAGAGTAATTTTAATTAAAATACTACGTTTGTTAACGAGTTTTTCTTTCACCCTTTTTTACTACCTTTTACTCAGTGTCCCCAATACTTGTTTCTCAATTGTCGTCTTTGGTCCTAAAACATTATCTCTCGAAACTTTTGTCGGGGCTGTACCCTTAGCCCCGACTTAATCCCCTGCCTATTTTTGCTCCCAAAAATTTTTATCTTCCTACATGCAGGTGTTGTGTGTATGATAATTGCCGGGAGCAGGGTTTAGATAGGACTCCCAGTGACCGTAGGGCCGGCTCTACCAAAAAAAAACCCCCCCAAAACACAAACGGTGATTTGTACGTTACTCCTCAGAGGGGAGTCCTCCAGATGCCTGATGTCGATGCTCGCTGTACGATGCTCGCTGCGATGCCGGACCTACCCCTTTCCACCTTGACTTCTTCAGCTTTCTTTTCTCGTTGCCCTTTTGAGTCCTTTTTTACCACACTTATCACTTGTATACTCTATTTTAAAATTTTACACTTCATTTTGGTAGTACACTTCTTATTTTTTATGACCCAAAGTTATGGCGGCCTACTTCCTCAGGCTACGCTGCCACCACCTTGCTTATTAATTAATGTTATGTAGTTTTATAAAAATATATATATATATATATATATATATATATATATATTATATATATATCCCCCTTTTTGGCTAGTTGTTACGTTGGTGTGTGCTACATCACTTTTTCGTTAGCCAACCTCTCTTAATTCTATTTTATATTTTTTCCCTTTTGTCACTCGCTTTGTATTTTTAATTTGTAACAGTGTGGAAAAAAGTGCCAACTAGGGCCCCAAGAACTGGCACTTTGAAAAATTTTTTTGTAAATTTCAGGCTTTCTCTCGCCTTTACTTATTTTTTTTGCCATACATTTGGTTTTCACTTGTAGGGGGGTTCATGACGTTCTCATAACACTGGTTGTTCTAGCTGCTAAAAAAACGCCCTAAAAGCATAAGATTCCCGGGGGCCTGGCACTTATACCCACCCTGTCTCCCAAAACTGGTTTTGTGTGTGTGGTGTGTACTCACTAGTTGAGGTTCGGGGGTCGAGTCCCAGCTCCTGGGCCCCCCCCTCTTCACTGATCGCACTAGGGCACTCCCCTGGCCCTGGCTTTATCATACCTCTGCTTAAGTTGTAGGATCCTGCCCCCACTACATCCTCCCAAACATTCCACTTACTGACTACTCTGGGCTGAAGAAATACTCCCAACACCTGTGATTCTCTGGTCTTCAGCTTCAAAATGTGTCCCCCTTTTTACTTGTCCAATCTCTGGAACATCCCTTCTTTTAAACCTTGTCAAATTCCCCTTTAGATTTTGATGTCGTTATCATGTCCCCCCCCTCTCCCTGTCCTCCGTGTCGTCAGGTTTATTTCCCTAACCTCCTCGTAGGGCCTACCTCTTAGCTCTGGGGCAGTCTTGTTGAAACCCTTTTCACTTTTCTAGTTTTTCACATGATTGGCTAGGTGTGGGTTCAAAATGGTGCCCCAAAAACCCAATTGGGCCTAAAATACACGGTGTACAGGGTCCCAATGATTCCTTATTAGATTCGGAATGCTGTTCTGAGGTTTGCTAGGCGCCCTTGCTGCAGCGTTATTTGGTTGATGTGCGCTTTAGGGGAAATTTCTGGTGTTATATCACCCCAAATCTTTTCCTTGATAGGTTTTTAGTCTCTGCCCCTAGATGTACTCCCTCTGCGGCCTTCTTTTGCCTTCCCAAACTTCATGACTTTGCATTGGTGGGATGAACTCCCGGAGCCAATTTCTGGACCCGGTCACAGCCCGTCCCGATCCCCTTTTTAGTTTTGCCGGTCTTCGTGAGTGTATTCTTTCTCAACTTCACTCATCTGCAAACAGGGAACCTCGAGTCTATTCCTTCCGTCATGTGTTCACAAAAACCAAAAAAAGCATGGTCCTAGGTGACCCCTCGGGACCCCCCTGGCACGGTTTCCCACTCTGACACCTCGCCACTACCATGATCGCTGCGTCTTCCCGACAAGTATTCCCTGATCCATTGTGTGCCTTCCCTGTTTTTCCCTGCTTTGGGCCCCCGTTTTTTCAAACCCAAACTTTGTGTGGAACTGGTCAAACGGGTGGGGGTGTGTGTGTGTGTGTGTGTGTGTGTGCATGTTTGTGGGTTTTGTGTGTGTGTTTCAAAGTTATTATTCCTTGTCCAAAATTTTTTTTTGGGGTTTTGTGTAGGTCATTCTATGATTACATAATATTTTATCGAAAAAACTTGTATTTTTTTATATTAAAATTTCCCCGCCGCACACAGCACAAAACACACACACACACACACCCCCACCCAAAACACACACACACCACACACACACACAACACACACAAAAACAAACCAACATGCAGTAGGGGAAGAAAAGGGGGAGGTCTCTTTGTGTATGGGCTCCAGGAAGCTGAAGGGGGGGAATATGAAGCAAAAAATCAAGGGGAAAAAAAAGAAAGAAACATGTAAAAACAATAGGGGAAAAACGACTGACAAGCTGGAAAATTTTTTGGAGAATAAGGGGGGTTTGCAAAAAAAAAAACGGGCCCAAAGAAGTGACCTTCAAGGCAGAATCAACTCGGAACAGGATCCTGCAGAGAAATCCGGGGAAGGGGGGGCATGCCGGCTAAAAAGGGAAAGGGGTACTGACCAAAAAGAACACAAGAAGAAATGCAGAAAATGGGAGATGGTACAAAGGCGAAAGGGGGAAATAGAGGGGTGGGGGGAACAGACAGGAGATTCAGACCCCGGAAAAAGATCAAAAACAGCCCCCCTCACAACTTCCTATAGAAGCCTCCAACCAGGTCAACCCCAGTGAAACCCAAAAATCTAAACCCCAAAAAACCCATGCCATTCCAATCCCCCACCCGCATTACAAAATTTCCCCCTCCACACAAAACCCTATTTCTGATAGGTTCCCACTTCCCCCGCCCCAATATACTTCCCAGACCACAGTCTTGAAAAGAAGTTGGGAAAAGGGGGGTTACAAATGCAGATGGGAAAAAACAAAAAAGTATGAGGGTGGATGAAAGAATCAAGGAGACATCCCCGACATAATAGCACTCACAAAAAAAAAACTACCAGAATAATAACAGATTCAATCTTTCCATTGGGTATCAAATCTCGGGAAAGCAAGGGGGAGAGGGGGGGGAGGAGTGCATGCTCATTAAAAACCAGTGGGGGGTTTTAGAAAATGGAAGGGGAAAGGTGGCACGGGCGAAAGGGGGCTATTTAGTAGGAACAATCCGTCTGAGGGACAAAATGATAATTGATAATGTACAAACCCACCCAGAAAAAGCAGGGGCCAAGAGAAGAAACGTGAGAGCACAGAGCAAAAGGGCGACAACTAGCGAGGTGGCCAGGAAGGGACACATGGGGGAGCAAATTACTTGTTATTGGGGGATTTCAACACAAGGAGATTGACTGGGAAAAAACCCGGAGCCCCATGGGGGTCCCGAAAAAATGGAGATCCCAAAATGATGGACGTGGTACTGGAAAACCTATGCATCAAAATGTTAGAGACACTACCCGAGGACGGAGAGAATAACCACGCGGACCTTGTACTCACCTTGAGTAATTCGGACATCGGGTATCATGTTGAAAGGCCCCCCAGGGCTTTGTTGAGCTTCAAGTGGGAAGGCAGGAATAGGTTGGGAAAAAACCAAAATGCAAAGGGGGAACTACTCAGGCATAGGAACTTCCTGCAAGCATTCAGTGGAGAGGGAACTGCCAGGAAAAAAAATACAAGAAAAAGATAGACTTTGGGCAAAAAAAAAGCAAGGAGGAGAGGAAAAGGGTTTTTTCCCAGGGGAAAAGAAATTGGGAAGAACATACGAGTTTGGGCATCCCCAAAAGGTGCAGGAGGCAAAAACTAGGTGTACTAGAGATGGAAAAGGTACAGAAAGGGCAGAAATCAGGAAAAAAGAGATTAGCCCAAGAGCCAGAAAAGAAATGCAAGATAAGAAAGGAGGGTCAGGACAATATGAAAATGACATAGCTCGAAAGTCAAGTCTGACCCAAGCTGTGATAGCCACATCGGAGGAAAACAACAGTCAAAACCGGTAATCGACTGAGGAAAGGGGGATGGGGGTTTTACAAAAAACGACCGAGGGTTTGTGAGGGCTCAACACGAGATTTAAAGAAGTATTTACAGTGGAAAACCCGAGGACTCTAGGAAATCAGAACAGGGGGTACACCCGCAAGTGCTGGAGAGGTAATATAAACCCGGGGGAGGTGAAGAAACTGCTATCGAACTTGAACCTCAAAGGGGGTGGGGCCAGACATCCTCTGTGGGTCCTTAAAGAGGGTTTCAGAGATACTGTGTGGCCATTACAAAGATCTTCAACTCATCAATTGGGAAAAAAAGGAAATCCCTGATGTATGGAAAATGACAAATGTGTCCCCAAATTTTTTTAAAGGGGAGAGACAGAGGCACAAACTACAGACCTGTATCACTAAGTGATAGTATGCAAAGTCGGGGAAAATTATCAGGAGGAGAGTGGGGAGCACCCGGAAAAAACAATGTTAATTGACAATAGCAGGTTTCAGGGAAGGAAAAATCCCGTGTCACAACTTTTGAGTTTTTTTACAGGTGAAAATAAGACAAGAGAAGAGGGGGGATCGGCTGCATTTTTTTTGGACTGCAAGAAGGCCCCTTTGACACAGTTCCTCACAAGGGTTACTGCAAAAGCTAGAGGACAGGGACACATAAAGGAAAGGCACTGCAAAAGGGCAGAGATCCCGAAGGGAGGCAATACAGTCATGTACTGACGAGGTGTCAAGTGGGCGCCGTTCAAGCGGGGTTCCACAGGGGTCAGTCCTAGGACTGTGCTGTTTTTGGTATATGTAATGACATAACGGGAAGGGATAGACTCAGAAGTGTCCTTGTTTGAGATGATGTGAAGAAGGAGAAACAAAGGATGAGGATCAGGGAACAAAAAGACCCGGACAGGCTACAAGCCTGGCCGCAACTGGCTCCCTTTGGTTTAACCCCGCCAATGCAAAGTCATAAGATTGGGAAGGGAAAAGAAAACTGCAGACAGAATAAGTTTGATGGCCAAAGCTGCAAAATCATCAAGGGGAAAAAAATCTTTGGGGGATAAACACCCAATATCCCTGAGGCGCCATCAATAGATAACTGCTACAGAAAACGGGGGCCTGAAAACCCATGGATAGTGTTCCGATACTCAGTAAGGATTTTTCAGACTCTGTGACCATTTACGTCGGCCCATATGGAGTAGCAGCACCAGTTTGGAATCCCACCTAGTCAAGCACGCAAGAAATTAGAGAAGTGAAAAGGTTTGCAACAAGACTGTCCCGAGCTCCGGGTTTGTCCACGAAGAAAGGTGGGGAAATCGGCCTGAAACATGAGGACGGGAGGGCAGGGAGACTGATAACGACATATAAAATACTGCACAGAATAGACAAGGTGGACGAAAAGGGGTGCCAAAAGGGGGGGACACAGACAAAAAGAGGTCCAATTGGAAGTAAAGACTCAGAGAATAAAAGGGGTGTTAGGACTTTTTCTTCATCATAGAGAAGTTAGCCGTGGAATATCTAAAAAAGGACGTAGTGGGGGCGGAAACCAACTATTTTAAGGTGAGGTATGATAAAGTATGGGGCAGGGAGAGAGGGGGACCTAGTAGCAATCAGTGAAGGGGCAGGGCCCGGAGCAGACTCGACCCCTCAACCCCAAAAAAGGGGGTACAAATAGGGAGTACACACACACACACACACACACACTCACCATGGAGGAGACGCGGTTTGGCTCGTGTTTTTGGGGGGAAAATTTTTGACTGTGCCCTAAGGAATAAGTGTGGGATAAAGGCGTGTGCACCATAAGAGGCATATAATCACTTAAGCCCCGAAAAAAGGGAAAAATTAAATATCACAGAAAAGAAAACAAAGGAAATAGTACTAAGTGTTTTGTGGGGGCCGTTGGAAGGGTGAACGGTTGTGTCAGCTAAATAGTGTTGCCCCAAATAACCATGGGGTTTTGAAGAAAAAGGTGATCAAAACCCGGGGGATAAGAGTATGTATGATGTGTCGAAAACGTGAGTGAGTGAAAAAATTAAAGAGCTAACTGCAAGGGGCATAGTGCATACAGGAAGTTAGTGGAAAAATTACCAAGAAGCTCAAACACTTCAATTTTGGGGGGCAGACCCGCAACGTTTCTATGCCAGCTGCAGTAATATTCACCAGTTGGTTGCATGGGGTCAATATTACCTGTCTTAGCTGGAATTGGGGGGGGGCACTCTCCCGAGTTATCAGATTAGAAAAGACATTTTCTGGGATTAATAGAATTTAGAGGTGGCATATAGGCAAGCCTAGTGTATTATTTTTTGAAGTAATTTTAAAAACCTAAGACAGTACAGTGGGGAAACCAAAAGATCGAGTACTATGCAGTACATTGTTGACTACGTGGGAAATAGGACTGTTTTTCATAAACATATGCACACACACTAGTGGAACAGGGTCGCTGTTGGCACTTGAATCGCTTAGCACACACACACACACAAAACCCCACACACACACACACACACACACACACACACACACACCACACACACACAACAACACACACACAGACAATACAACTCAACACATATACAGGATTTCACACCTTCTGTGGTGACCTCTTACCCTTCCTTTCCCCCGCCCCCATCTCTCTCCCTCTCCTCTCCTCTCTCTCTTTTCTCTCTCTCTCTCTCTCTCTTCTCTCTCTCTCTCTCCTCTCTCTCTCTCTCTCACCCCTTTCCCTTATCCTCTCTTCTCTCTCTCTTCCTTTCTCTCTTCCTCTCTCTCTTCTTCTCTTCATACTCTCTGTCTCTCTCTCTTTCCTCTCTCTCTCTTCCTCTCGCTTCTCCCTTCTCCCTCCCTCTCTTCCTCTTTACTCTCTCTCTCTCTTCCTCTTCCTCTCGCTCTTCTCTCTCTCTCTCTCTCTTCCCTTGTCACTCCCCCCTCTCTCTACCTTTTCCTCTCTCTCACCTTCTCCCCCTTTTCCCTTCTTTTCCCTCCTTCTAACCTCCCTTTCTCTCTTTCTCCCTCTCTCTCTCCTCTCTCCCCCTTTTTCCTTTTCGCTTTCTCTCTCTCTTTCACTATTTAAAAAAAAAAAAAAAAATGGTTGGACTCGCAGGAATCAGGGATCAGAGGGACAATGGTACTGGTAGGGAGGTAATTGATGGAGGAGCAGTGGAAAAGTGATTTGAGCAAGAATTGGAGGAGAGAAAAATTAAGGAGAGCTTTCTGAAAAAAAAATGGAGAAAGAGCTCTCGTGAAATAAATAAAAAAAAAAACGGGAAAAGAGGTTGGAAGGAGGACGAAGAATTGGGAGGCACAGTTAAACTACAGTAGCCGGGTAAGGTCCTAGAATTGAGGTAAACAGCTGAAGGAAGTCTCAGGGGGTATTTACCAGGAAACACCCCATAGAAGCTGAGGGGCTGAACAAAGAAGAGAATGAATTATGCTAAGGATATCAGCCTGCAAAAAAAAGGGCCAGGGGTGGAAGGGAAAGCAATGGGTGCAGAGGGGAAAAATCGGGGAGAAAATTACCAATATAGACAGGCCCAAGTCAAAAGGGGGAGAGCAAGGGGAGGGGGAAAGGGAAAATCGTTTTTTATCCAGGGGTTTGGGGGAGATAGGGGAAAGGACACACACTGAAAGACGGCAGAAAAAGAAAGGGATTGAGAAAATCATCATGGAAATGGGGGGAGAAGACATGGACGAGATTTAAATTTTAGAGAATAGGGGGGTACTTGAAGGGGGAAAAACCCGCCCGTAAAGCGTTTCTAGGCAAAAACAGTGCGGAACGGGGACCCTCCAAGAAAAACCCACGGTTAAAAGCTTGGAAGGTACAAGAAGTTTCCTAGAAAAAGACAGAACAAAAAACAAAGCAGCAGTGAGGGGGGGGACAAAAAAGCGAAAGGAGCTAGGAAAGGAGAAAAGGGAGGGAAACCCGCAGGGGTCAGTCAGAGAGAAAAAAGCAGCAAGGGCAAGCACACACACACAATTCCCGACCCCACAACCTACACCCCATCCCAACACAAACACAATCCCCCCCAAGTTTCCCCCCCCACGGGCCCCCAAACAACAGTGGGGAAAAGGGAAATAAAGGAGGGTACAAAAACGCTGATGAATAACAAACAATGGAGGAGTGGCACAAAAAGAGTCGAGGCTCACCAAACATATACATTACAGAAACCCAAGTTTTACGGGAATGATAACGTGCCATTTTTCCCAAATAGATACCAATCCTGAAAAGACAAAAGGGAACAGGGGGGGGGAGGAGGGGGCAGCGATCAAACCCCGAGGGAAATTTTTGATGACTGGAAGAGGAACAGGGAGAAGAAAGTGATTGATAGCAGAACGCTTCATTTGGGAAGTCCCAAGTGATAATTGCAGGATGTTAACCCACCACAGAAAAGCGGACCCAAGGCAAGAGTAGACAAAGGCAATAAGCGATGTTGAACACTGGCGCAGTGGCCAGAAAGTCATGATCAGGGAAAAGCTCCTGATCAGGCGATTTTTACCCACAAGGAGATTAAATGGGAGAACTTGGAGCCACGGGGGGCCAAGATACGGAGGGCTAATTGAGGGGGTTGGTACGAAAATTCATGTACCAACCGTAAGGACACTACAAGAGAAAGGAGAAGATGAACCAGCAAACGGACTTAGATTCACCATGATAGTCAATATTGGGGACATCACATATGAAAGCCCCTTTGGGGGCCAGCGATCCTGTGGTTTTGAGCTTCAAATAACAGTAAGCTACAAGTGGAGGGGGAAGCGGGAAGGGCCGGGACAAATAAAACCCAAACTACGGGAAAAGGGGGACTACACAGGATGGGAACTTCCTAAATGGGGTTCAGGGGGACAGAGAACGGCAGGGAACCCGTTAATGAGATGAGGGAATATGTACAACAATGTGCAAGGAGGCTGAGGAGAGGTTTTTAAACCCCAAAGGGGAACGGAATAATGAAAAAGCCAGGATGAGCCCTGGTTACCCAAAGGGGCAAGGAGGCAAAAACCAGGTTTTCTAGGGAATGGAAAAAATTAGAAGGCAAAGGGCCCCAGGAAAAAGGAGAGCAGGTAGAGCCAGAAAAAGAAAATTTCACAAAAAGAAGGGAGTCCCAAAGTCAGTAGAAAAAGACATACAGCAAAACCAAAATTTCCCGAAGCTGTTATACAGCACATCAGGAAGAAAACAACCATAAGGCCATTTAATCAGCTAGGAAGGGGAAAGGAGGAGAGACAACAAGAAATGACAGTGAAGTATGGAGGAAATCCAAGAGATTCAAAGAAGTGTTCACAGAGGAGACAGAAGGGGGTCCGGAAAGACGGAGAGGGGGGTAAACCCCCATGTGCTGGACAAGACAACACCCAGGAAAAAAGTGAAGAGGCTTTTGAGTGACTAGATACCTCAAAAGGGAAGGGGCCAGATAACACCTCCCTGGGTCCTGAGAGAGGGAGCAAGGGGCTAGGTACCCCCCAAAAACAATATAAACATCTTTGAAAAAAGGGGGATTGCGAGGCATGGGAAAACAGCAAAGGGTCCCCCAATCTTTAAAAAAGGGGAACAGCATGAAGCACAAACAAAGACCATGTCACGAAGTTAAAACATCAAAATCAGGAAAAGATTGTCAGAAGAAGGTGGGAAAAATCTAGGAAAGGGAATGATTTCATCCCAGCAGCCCAAATGGGTTTTAGAGACGGGAAAATTTTTCCAAAAAAACCCCTGGAGTTTTTTGACATGGTGACAGCAAAAAGACAAGAGAGAGAGGGGTGGGTGGAAATTTCATTTTTTGGACTGTAAGAAGGGTTTTACTTTCTCCACACAAGAATTAGTGCAAAAAAAGGAGGGCCAAGCAGGGATAACAGGAAAGGACTGCAAAGGACAGGGGAAAACTTGTCAGGAACACAGCAGGAATAATGGAAAATGCGAGGGGTCAGAGTGGCACCCTTACCCGCGGGGGCCCACAGGGGGCATCCTAGGACCATGCGTTTTGGATTTTTGAACGACATGACGGAAGGAAAAAACCCGAGGGGTCCATTTTTTCAAGACGTGAAATTTATGGAAAGGGTTTATTTGATCGAAAACCAGGGAAAATACTAAGGGATCTGGACAGGGTGCAGCCTGGTCCCGCAATTGGCTCCTGGAGTTCAATCCCACCAATGCAAAATCATGAGGATTTGGGAAGGGCAAGAAGACCGTAACGGGACAGTCTTGGGGGCCAAGACTACAAACATCACTCAGGGAAAAAACGGGGGGAGTATAACACCGGCACATCTCCTGAAAAGCACATCACCAAAAACGGGCAAATTTTGGGCCCCCCTGCAAACCTAGAACAGCATTCGAATTTTTAAAAAGGGAATCGTTTTTAGGACCCGACACCCTGTAGTTAGGCCCATATTGGAGTATGCGGGACCCGTTTGGGAACCCCACCTTTCCAAACTTAAAAAAAATAGAGAAAGTCAAAGGTTTGAACAAGAAGTCCCAGAGTTGAGAGGGATGTCCCCTGAGGAAGGTTAAGGGAAAACAAATTACGACACTGGAACAGGAGAGATGGGGGGACAAGAAACGATTACAAAATACTGAAGGGGAATTTACAAGGGGAACAAAGACAGGAGGTTCCAGAGACTGGACACAGCAACAAGGGGACACAGTTGGAAGCTGAAGACACAGATGAATCAAAGGGATGTTAGGAAGTATTTCTTCAGCCACAGAGTAGTCAGTAAGTGGAATAGTTTGGGAAGCGATGTAGTGGAGGCAGGATCCATACATAGCTTTAAGCAGAGGTACGATAAAACTCATGGTTCAGGGAGAGTGACCTAGTGGCGCCCAGTGAAGAGGAGGGGTCAGGAGCTTGGACTCAACTCCTGTAACCTCAACTAGGTGAGTATACACACGTCAAGAAATTAGAGAAAGTACAAAGGTTTGCAACAAGGCTAGTTCCAGAACTAAGGGGAATGTCCTGTTAAGAAAGGTTAAGAGAAATTGGTCTGACACCACTGGAGGACAGGAGGTTCAGGGGAGACATGATAACGACATTCAAAATACTGCGTGGGATAGACAAAGTGGACAGAGACAGGGTGTTCCAGGGATGGGACACAGAAACAAGGGGCCACAATTGGAAGCTGAAGACTCAGATGAGTCAAAGGGATGTTAGGAAGTATTTCTTCAGCCATAGAGTTGTTAGGAAGTGGAATAGTCTGGCAAGCGATGTAGTGGAGGCAGGAACTATACATAGTTTTAAGACTAGGTATGATAAAGCTCATGGAGCAGGGGGAGAGAGGACCTAGTGGCGGGGCCAGGAGCTGAGTCTTGACCCCTGCAACCACAATTAGGTGAGTAATTAGGTGAGTACACACACACACACACACACACACACACACACAACATACACAACACACACAACACACACAACACACACAATACACACACACACACATCACACACACACACACAACACACGCAACACTCACAATACACACACACACACACACACATACACACGCGCGCGAGCGCGCGCACACCACGGACAGATATACACACACACGCATGCACATACAACAGGCCTAGTGTCTAATCGACATGTGCCTAGGACCAAATGGTAACTAATACACACGAAATGATGGAATACGTAACAACAAAATGCAAGAAGGCAGAGGAAAGGTTTGTTCCCGAGGATAACAGAAATAATGGGAAGACCAGAACGAGCCCTTGGTTTATCCAAATCAAAAAACACCTCTGCACTAGAGAATGGAAAAAGTACAGAAGGCAAAGAACACAGGAAAGTGAGGGGATTAATCGAAGAGCCAGAAACGAGTATGCACATATAAGGAGGGAGGCCCAGCGACAGTACGAAAACAAGAAAGCATCGAAAGTCAAGTCTGACCCGAAAGTGCTGTATAGCCACATTAGGAGGAAGACAACAGTCAAAGGCCAGGTGATAAGGCTGAGGAAAGAAGGTGGGGAACTCACACGAAACGATCAAGAGGTATGTGAGGAGCTCAACACGAGATTCAAGGAAGTATTCACAGTAGAGATAGGAAGGGCTTAGGGAAGACAGAACAGAGGGGAACAACAAGGAATATACCAAGTGTTGGATGACATACACACAACTGAGGAGGAGGTTAAGAAGCTGCTAAGTGACCTTGATACTTCAAAGGCGATGGGACCGGACAACATTTCCCTGTGGGTTCTTAGAAAAGAAGCAGAGATGCTGTGCGTGCCCCTAACCACAGTCTTCAACACATTCCTTGAAACTGGGCAACTACCTGAGGTATGGAAGATGGCAAACGTAGTCCCCATTTTTATGGAGACAGAAACGAGGCACTGAACTACAGACCAGTGTCGCTGACGTGTATAGTATGCAAAGTCATGGAGAAGATTATCAAGAGAGTGGTGGAGCACCTGGAACGACAACCAGCACAGATTCATGGAAGGCAAATCCTGTGTCACAAACCTTCTGGAGTTTTATGACAAAGTAACAGAACTAAGGCACGACAGAGAGGGGTGGGTTGATTGCATTTTCCTGGACTGCAGGAAGGCCTTCGACACAGTTCCTCAGAAGAGATTAGTGCAGAAGCTGAAAGATCAGGCGCGTATAACAGGAAATTCACTGCAATGGATCAGATAATACCTGACAGGGAGGCAACAACGAGTCATGGTACTTGATGAGGTATCACAGTGGGCGCCTGTGACGAGCGGGGTCCCACAGGGGTCAATCCTAGTACCTGTGCTATTTTTGGTATATGTGAATGACATGATGGAAGGGATAGACTCAGAAGTGTCCTTGTTTGCAGATGATGTGAAGTTAATGAGGAGAATTAAATCAGATGAGGATCAGGCATAACTACAAAGAGACCTGGATAGGCTGGACACTTGGTCCAGTAACTGGCTTCTCGAATTCAACCCCGCCAAATGCAAAGTCATGAAGAGTGGAGAATGGCAAAGAAGACCACAGGTAGAGTATAGGCTGCAAACCTAGCTCAAGGAGAAAGATCTTGGGGTGAGCAGAACACCGAGCACGTCTCCAGAAGCACACATCAACTAGATAACTGCTTCAGCATATGGGCGCCTGGCAAACCTGAGAATAGCGTTCCGATACCTTAGTAAGGAATCGTTCAAGACACTGTACACTGTGTACGTCAGGCACATACTGGAGTATGCAGCACCAGTTTGGAACCCACACTTGGTCAAACACGTCAAGAGATTAGAGAAAATGCAAAGGTTTGCAACAAGGTTAGTTCCGAAGCTTAGGGGAATGTCCTACGTAGCAAGGTTGAGGGAAACTGGTCTGATGACACTGGAGGACAGGAGGGGCAGGGGAGACATGATAACAACACACAAAATGCTGCGTAGAATAGATAAGGTGGACAGAGACAGGATGTTCCAGAGATGGGACACAAATAAAGGGTCATATGTTTCGTGCCATACTCTTTGGCACGAAACATAAACTGAGAAGGGTAAATAATTTTAAAATCCGGTGTAATGGGGAACCCATCACTTCAGTTTCCTCAGGAAGATATCTGGGAATCCTCTTTGACCCATGCATGTCAGGAGAATTGATAGGGAACAGTGTAGTAAGGAAAGCGAATGCCAAACTGAAGTTCCTCTACAGGCAAGCACAGTGTCTATCTACTGAGGCTCGCAGGATCCTGTGTCTAGCCCTTATACAATGTCCTATGGACTACGCTTGCTCTTCATGGTACTCTTCATTGACAAAAAAAAAAAAGAAGCTGAAAGATAGATTGCAAATCACACAGAACAAAATAGTAAGATTCATCCTGGACCTGGGTCCAAGAGAACATGTAGGCCAGGATGAATTACAACAATTGGATATGCTGAATGTTGAAGACAGAGTAAAACAACTGAAGTTAAATCAAGTTTATAAAATTGCTCACAAACAGTGTCCAGAATATCTTGCTGTCAATTTTGTCAAGGTTGGGGACCGAAGCAATCATAGTACTAGAGAGAGAGAACACAGCTTTGTAGTACCCACAGTCAGTGGCCAGACTTCAAACACCTTTTATTGTACAGCAATAAAGGAATGGAACAGACTACCTGCACATGTCAAAACCAGTCATAACATGAACCAATTCAAGAAGAGAACCAAAAGGTATCTAATGAATGTAGCGACAGAAAGGGAAGAGAATTATTTTTAATTTTTTTAGCTATTACACATGTTATCTTTCCTTATTCCTAGTATATCTCCTTTATAGTATAGTAGTAAGATATCATCTCCTTTATAGTATAGTAGTAAGATATTATCTCCTTTATATTATAACATTAAGGTAAAAGGACCCCAATCGAAATTAGTCACTCTGTCTGACTTTTTTGGGTTATCCCAGGTTCTTTACATATATGTTGTTATATATGATAATATATGTAACTGTATTTGTGTTAACCTGAATAAACTTACTTACACAGTGGGCGCCTGTGACGAGCTATATTTGGTATATGTGAATGACATGAACGAAGGAATAGACTCAGGGATTGACATACACACACACACACACCAACCCCACCAAGTGCAGTCATGACGATTGGGGAAGGGCAAAGAAGACCGCAGACGGAATACAGTCTAGGGGGCCAGAGACTACGAACCTCACTCATAAAAAAGATCTTGGGGTGAGTATAACACCAGGCACATCTGAAACGCACATCAACCAAATAACTGCTGCAGCATATGGGCGCCTGGCAAACCTCAGAACAGCATTCCGACATCTTAATAAGGAATCGTTCAGGACCCTGTACACCGTGTACGTTAGGCCCATATTGGAGTATGCGGCACCAGTTTGGAACCCACACCTAGCTAAGCAAGTAAAAAAACTAGAGAAAGTGCAAAGATTTGCAACAAGACTAGTCCCAGAGCTAAGGGGTATGTCCTACGATGAGAGGTTAAGGGAAATCGACCTGACGACACTGGAGGACAGGAGAGATAGGGAGGACATGATAACGACATACAAAATACTGAGAGGAATTGACAATGTGGACAAAGACAGGATGTTCCAGAGATGGGACACAGCAACAAGGGGACACAGTTGGAAGATGAAGACACAGATGAATCACAGGGATGTTAGGAAGTATTTCTTCAACCACAGAGTAGTCAGAAAGTGGAATAGTTTGGGAAGCGATGTAGTGGAGGCAGGATCCATTCATAGCTTTAAGCAGAGGTATGATAAAGCTAATGGTGCAAGGAGAGTGACCCAGTAGCGGCCAGTGAAGAGGCAGGGCCAGGAGCTATGACTTGGCCCCTGCAACCGCAACTAGGTGAGTACACACACACACACACACACACACACACACACGTGGAAGAGATCAGCAAGAAAATGGAAGAGAAAATAGCTGAGAAGAGCAGGAAATGGGAATTACAAATCACAGCAGCTGAAACTAAGATACAGAGCTTAGTAGAAGAACTAAAGAGTCTGAAATAGCCTAAAGAACCAAAGGATGACCCCATCAGACCCAAGGGGGGGGGGCCTGGGAAAAGGCAGGGAGAACAGCAAGAACTAATGAGGTGATTAAAGTCAATGAAGGTGCTAAACTATACACAGAGGCTCAAACAGACAACTGCCATGTCCAGGAACAAATAAGCAGAGGGACACCAGATAGGGAAGAGACAGTAAGAAGTAATGCATCAATGGCAGGAACTAATTTGAATCAGAGGATGCTCAGGGAAGCACAGTAGGAGGATAAAAGGGAGAGGGCCATTTTTGTCTATGGGCTCCAAGAAGTAGATGGGGAAACTTATGAGGCAAGGAAACAGGAGGAGAAAAAAAACGATTGAAAGCATAATGAAAGCAATAGGAGAGGACGACATGACTCAGCTGACAAATTTTCAGAGAATTGGGAGGTTTGCGAGGGAAAAAAAGCGTCCAGTCAAAGTGATTTTCAAGGCAAAGTCAGCTTGAAACCAGATCCTGCAAGAGAAAGCACGCCTAAGGGACAATCAGGTGTTCTGGAGTGTGTACCTCGACTGAGACAGAACACAAGAAGAAAGAATGACACTGAAAGAGAGGGTGCAACATCGCAAGGAGGAATGGGAGGCAAGGAAGGTGGAGAGCAGTAGAAATCAGGCCCACGTGGAAGAATAAAACAAAACCCCCTCCAGTACCACCCACAGAAGGAACACAACCATGGCAATCCCAAAGCAACCAAACAACCTAACCCAAAACCCACTCACTGCACCCTCTGCCCCCATCCCCCTCATCACAAACTCCACCCCCACAAAAACCCACAGTAACCCACACAATGTACCCTCTCCCCCATCCCCCTCACCACAAACCCCACCCTCACAGTAACCCACAGCAACTCACACACTGTACCCTCTAACCCCATCTCCCTCACCACAACCCCCTCCTCCCATTGTAACCCCCCATAGGCCCTCTTCCCCATCCCCCTCACCACCACCCCCACCCCCCCACTGAAACCTCCCATAGGCTCTCTGCCCCCACCACCCCACACCACAGACCCCACCCCCACATCAACCCCCTATAGGCGCCTGCTCCCCCTAACCCACCTCTCTCCCCAGACCACAGTTATTGAAAAGAAGTTGAAGGTTTGGTACACGAACACGGATGGAATAACGAATAAATGTGAGGAGTGGCACGAAAGAATCAAGGAGTTGTCCCCAGACATCATAGCGGTTACAGAAACGAAACTCACTGGGAAAATAACAGATGCAATCTTCCCACCTGGATATCAGATCCTGAGGAAGGATAGAAGGAGAAGGGGGGAAGGAGGGGTTACACTACTAATAAAAAACCGGTGGGGTTATCAAGAAATGGAAGGTATGGACGAGATTGGAGAAAGGGATTACATAGTAGGTACACTTTAGTCAGGGGAACACAAGGTAGTCATTGCAGTTATGTATAACCCACCACAGAACTGCAGGAGGCCAAGAAAGGAATATGATGAATGCAATAGAGCAATGGTGGACACTCTAGCTGAGGTGGCAAGAAGGTGGGGAGCTCACAACAAACGACCAGGAGGTATGTGAGGAGCTCAACATGAGATTTCAGGAAGTATTTACAGTGGAGGCTGAAGGGACAACGGGAAGACAAAACAGTGGCGTACAGCAACAAGGGATATACCAACAAGTGTTGGATGAATTACGCACAACTGAGGAGGAGGTGGAGAAGCTCCTAAGTGACTTTGATACCGAAAAGGCGGTGGGACTGGACAACATCTCTCCATGGGTCCTTAGAGAGGGAGCAGGGACACTACGTGTGCCACTAACCAAAATCTTCAACACTTCTCTTGAAACTGGACAACTACCTGAAGTATGGAAGAAGGTAAATGTAGTCCCCATCTTTAAGAAGGGAGACAGAAATGAAGCACTAAATTATAGACCAGTGTCACTGATATGTATAGTATGCAAAGTCTTGGAAAATATTATCAGGAGGAGAGTGGTGGAGCACCTGGAGCGGAACAAGATTATAAACGACAGCCAGCACGAATTCATGGAAGGCAAATCCTGTGTCACAAACCTACTAGAGTTTTACGACAAGGTAACTGAAATAAGAAGTGAGAGGGAGGCGTGGGTTGATTGCATTTTCTTGGACTGCAAGAAGGCTTTCGACACAGTTCCTCACAAGAGATTAGTAAAGAAGCTAGAGGGACAAGCACGTATAACAGGAAGGGCACTGCAATGGATCAGAGAATACCTAACAGGGAGGCAACAGCGAATCATGGTCCGTGATGAGGTATCACAGTGGGCGCCAGTGACGAGTGGGGTCCCACAGGGGTCAGTCCTGGGACCAGTGCTATCCTTGGTATATGTGAACGACATGACGGAAGGGATAGACTCAGAAGTGTCACTGTTTGCAGATGACGTGAAGTTAATGAGGAGAATTAAATCAGACGCGGACCAGACAGGTCTACAAAAAGACCTGGACAGGTTGGTTGTGTGGTCCAGAAACTGGCTCCTAGAATTTAACCCTGCCAAATGCAAAGTCATGAAGATCGGAGGAGGGCAAAGAAGACTGCAGACAGAGTATAGGTTGGGTGGCCAAAGGCTGCAAACCTCACTCAAGGAGAAAGATCTAGGAGTGAATATAATACCGATTACATCGCCAGAAGCACACATTAACCAGATAACTGCTGCGGCATATGGGCGCTTGGCAAACCTGAGAATAGTGTTCCGGTACCTCAGTAAGGAATCGTTTAAGACTTTATACACTGTGTACGTCAGGCCCATACTGGAGTACGCAGCATCAGTTTGGAACCCACACCTGTTCAAATACGTCAAGAAATTAGAGAAAGTGCAAAGGTTTGCAACAAGGCTAGTTCCAGAGCTAAGGAGAATGTCCTATGAAGAAAGGTTAAGGGAAATCGGCCTGACAACACTGGAGGACAGGAGGGTCAGGAGGAGACATGATAACGACATACAAAATACTGCGTGGAATAGACAAGGTGGACAGAGACAGGATGTTCCAGAGATGGGACACAGAAACAAGGGGTCATAATTGGAAGCTGAAGACTCAGATGAGTCAAAGGGATGTTCAGACGTATTTCTTCAGTCATAGAGTAGTTAGGAAGTGGAATAGTCTGGCAAGCGATGTAGTGGAGGCAGGAACTATACATAGTTTTAAGACGAGGTATGATAAAGCTCATGGAGCAGGGGAAGAGAGGACCTAGTAGCGGTCGGTGAAGAGGCGGGGCCAGGAGCTGAGTCTCTACCCCTGCAACCACAATTAGGTGAGTATACATACACACACACACACACGAGGCCAGGAGCTTGGACTCGACCCCTGCAACCTCAACTAGGTGAGTACACACACACACCACAAATAGGTGAGTACACATGCTGCTTGGAGAGTTTGAGAGAACTTGACGACACTGGAGGACAGGAGGTGTGGGGGGATTGTTATATGCCAAATTCACTTTCCGACATAATAATTATAAAATAGATATATACTTAACTTCTGTTAATGACTCAGACTTCTTGCTGCCGCGGTTCAAGGAGTCTCCTTCGATGGAGTTATTATCTCACACCTGAGCTGTCAAGCGGTAAGTGACTTAATTAAAAAGTTCCCACAAAGGAGAGTATGTATGAAGCATTTCAGATTTGATTTTAAATGTGTCATGGTACTCACTGTTGATGGGCATAAAGCCCTCATGTCACATCTACCTATTAGCTGCAGCTAACATTAGACGATATGAGTATGACTGGACTTACCTGGGCATTGTAACTGACCTAATTTCCTCTATCTTGTTGTATGGGAGATTTAATGACTCCGGGAATGATGTCTTGAGTGCTGCTAATCAGTACGTCACCGTAATGTCCTATCACTTGTAACACATCACAGTCACTTTAACACCATTCTTTATTCACGGTACGGAGATTTTCTCCCAGTGTTGCTTACACCTGAGTGCACACTGTGAAAACACACGTTAAAACACACTTTATCTTGGTTTAAAATTACCGTGGATCAAAAAATCGTTTTTTGTCTTTAACACTATTTAAATTTCCTGTGGAGATTTAAAGTGGGGGAAAAATTTTTTCTCCGGAGGGGGGTACCCACCCCCCTTCCCCCCCCTTTTCCCGCCCTGGGGGGGGCCCCAACCTTGGGAAGGGGGGCAAGAAATTTTTGTTTATGCTACAGTGAGAAATTTGACCAGTGCCGTACGGTATGCAAACCTGTGGTAAACCCCGGCCCATTGCCCCTTTTGAAGTCCTTTTGGGGCAGGGGTGTTTTTTTAAAAGGGGACAGTAAAATTCTTTCTTTAGCGGAAAATTTTAAGGAAAATCCTGCTCCCACTTCTTTCCCATAGTAAAATAGGGACATTGTTTTCTTTGTTTTAAGCCCAGCAAGAATAAACCTTTGCTTTGTTTTCATCGAGGAAGTGGCAAGGAAGCAAAAAGTACTGGGTCAGCATTTTTTTGGGGCCCTTAGGGGAGTGAGGGCTTTGGGGCGTTTGTGGAAATTCAGTTTTACCTTTGACCCCCTTTGGAGAGTGACACTGACCCCCAGGTTTCCCAACAAAGAACAAACTGTGCGTTGGTGAAAAAGTGTCTCAAAAAAACACAATAAACATTTAAAGGGAGAAGTGTGATCAGCTTTTCAGTGATAACATTGTGAACAATAAAGACAAATCTTGTGGAAAAGGTACCAGTGTGCGTTTCTTAGAAAAAGGAAGGGACGTGGACTCCAAGGCCAACTTCAGCTTCTATAAAATTTCAGATCCCTGCCCCGGAAAGTTTTGGGGAAAAACCATACTCACTTTTGAAGAGCAAGGAAAATGTTAAAATTTTTCTTGTGGTAGGGGGGACTCCCCAGTTTTGAGTCAAAAGGAGTTTGTAATAAGCCTATAGTGGGCAGAAGGTGGGACTTTTGGTCCAAACAAGAAAATTTTGTAAAGCCAGTGAATAAAAATATGCTGAATAACCCTCCTGGGGGTAATTTATAATCTTAAAAAATTTTATATTTTTTTTGACACCCGTTGTGAGAGGGTTTTCAAAAAGTTTTCTAGACCCGTCTCCCGGGGCGGCTGTGCAGGGAGGAGTTGTTTTTTAATTAAGTTTTAAACTGTTTAACTTAGCTGGAAAGGCCATTTCTCAAAAAGATATATTTCAGGGTTACACAAAAATTTTCCTCAGCGGGAGTTTTTTGTGATCTTCGTGCTTGATTTGCTGATTTTCCCTTGTGATCACGTAGCACCCTCAGTTCCTCTTTCCCCGGGAAAGGGAAATATGACTTCAGCTTTAAAAATTTAAAACATTCTAGAGTTTTGAAACAAAATTTTTAACAAAAGATGGTTTTTCCCTTTTGTTGTTAAAGCCGGGCTGCTAGTCTAATTTTCCCCGTTTGTAGCCCCAAGTGGAGAGTTTTTTTCCTGCTATGGGGGAAAGAGCAATGGTTCTGGGTTTTAAAACACTTTTTAAGTGTGTTGCCCAGAAAATTTAGAAATGGGAGAGGGGGGTTGCCTGGGATGAATGTACACATATGGCTTTAATAAAGTTATTGTAGAACAAGAAAGTGGTAGTCCCTACCCCTTCTGGGAGGGCTAAGCTCCTCATAGGGTGAGGGGTTCCTCTACCTTAAAGGGAAGGATTTTTTTTCCAAGGAGGGACAGGGAGAACTTGATAACAACATTTACTACTGAAGGAGTCGAAAAGGGGTGGACAGAGACCAGGATGTTGAAGAGAGGGAAAACACAGCAAAAAGGGGGACAATTTTGGGAAAATTTGAAGACACAAAATGAGCACAGGGTGTTAAAAAGAAAATGTCTTAAACCCCCATAGAATTGTCAAAAAGGGGAAATAATCGGGAAAAGTAAGGTAGTGGGGGCCCGGACCGTCATACTTTAAGAAGAGGAAATGAAAAAGCTCATGAAGCGGGGGAAGTGCCCTATGCCCAGTGAAGAGGGGGGGGCCCCAGGAAAAATGCCCGGGC
Organism: Cherax quadricarinatus; assembly: GCF_026875155.1. Lineage (NCBI taxonomy): Eukaryota > Metazoa > Arthropoda > Malacostraca > Decapoda > Parastacidae > Cherax > Cherax quadricarinatus. The sequence continues at coordinate 23,784,724 of NC_069492.1, forward strand.
CTTGAAACCCCCAAAAATTTGGAGAGTACGGGTTAATGAGTATGAACGCTTGTTTTTTCCCTGAACCGTACCCCCGGGAACACAGGGGGGAGGGGACACGATTTTTATACCCCGGGAAAAACCCAAGGAAGGGAATTAATACCAAACTTGCCCCACAAAAAATCACCCCCCTACGACGCAAAAGAATAGGCAGGGATGTAAACCCTCCCAAAAAAAAGAGGGATGCCCTGAAACTTTAAGAGGCAACCAGTAAGTGTTGGGGGCCCCAAGGACTTTCAACGCCTCCAGCAAACTTTGGGGGGATTACCAATAAAACCCCTGGATTCTTCAAGCGGGCACTGGACTAGCACCTAAAGCGGTCCCTGACCACCCGGGCTGTGGCCGTACTTTGGGTTTTTCGTGCAGCCAGCAGTAACGGGCCGGTTTGATTTTCCCCTGATCCCCATGGGGCCCTGGTCAAAGGCCCCTTGGCCCGGGGGGGGGGGGGGGGGGTTGGGGGGGGCCCCCGGAACCCTTCCAGGAAAAACAAAAACACACCCCAACACCACACACACCACCACACACACACAACACACACAAAAGTAGTGGGGACAGTGTAAGGGGGTTCACAGCCCCAGGCTGGGGCCAAAATCTTAGTTTTTTTAGGGCTTGTTTTAGCAGCTAGAAGAAAAATTTTTATTTGCCAACGTCATTTTGAACAACCCTCCCAAGGAAAACCCCCGTGTTTTTTAGCAAACATAAAAAAAGTGAAGGCGAGAGAAAGCCTGAAATTTACAACAAAATTTAAAAGGGCCCCGGTCGTTGAGGCCTAGTTGGCACCTTTTTCCCCAAAATTTTACACAAAATAAAAAGTACAAATCGGGGCAAAAGAGAAAAAGCCAAATAAAATTAAGAGAGGGTGGCAACGACAAAATGTAAATGTAGCAAAACAGATTTAAAAAGGGCTACCCAGAAAGGGGATATATAAATATATCATACATATACTTAAAATTAAAAACCCGGGAGGTGGGTGGAAAGAAAGGGGCCCCCTGAGGGAGTATGCCCCAAACGGGCGGGTGTCATCACAAAAAATTTAGGGTACTTACCCAAAGTAAAGTGTAAAATTATAAAAGTGGGCAGTATACAAGTGATAAGTGTGGTAAAGAGGACTCAAAGGGCAACGAGATAAGAATAGCGAAGAAGCCAGCGGGGGAAAAGGGGGCGGGGGTGCACGGGGTTCTTTCTTTACAGAAAGGAAAATCGTACAGTGAGCATCGTACATAGGCATCTGGAGGACGTCCCCCTGACCAAAACCGTCAAATCACCTGTTTTGGGTTTGGGGGGAAGCCCTGAGTGATAAGCCCCCCCAGGGTCACGGGTTAAAACTCGCTATCTAAACCCTCTCCAAGGCGATTTTATCCCACAAACACCTAGCATAGAAAGGAAAAAAAACTTTGTAGGGTAAGGATTGGGGGCGGGGGGGGAAATTAAAAGGCGGGGGCTAATGGGACTACAGCCCTGACAACGTTTTCGAGAGAAAATTTTAGGACACAAAGACAGTACAATTGAGAAGAAAAGTTTTTGGGTTCACATGAAAGAAAAAAGGTAGAAGAAAACTGGGTTTGAAAGAATGATTTTGTTAACAACGCTAGAAATTAAAATTATTAGAATTTACTCTCATTTTAAAATTTGGAACTCATTTATTACGGATAACAGAAGTAAATTTGTATTTCGGGGACATATAAACAACTGACGTGCTCACACACACCACCCCACGCCCCAAAAAAACATACACACGGGGGGCCAAAGGAGCGGGGTCTGACCCCTAAACCCCCACAACTGGGTTTGAGTACAAAACACGGACCCTTGGAATTTGATCCCTTTCCCCCCACAGACCTTTTAAACCTTTTCCCCCCCTCGGGGGTTTCTCTTCTTAGCCTTCTTCCCTCCTTTCCCCCCCTTCTTTCTCTCCCTTTTCCCTCTCCCTCCTTTTTTCCCCTTCCTACCCTTTCTTTTCCCCCCCCCCTTTTTTTCTCCCCCCCCCTTGGTCTTACCCCTCCCCCCCATCCTTTTCCTCTCTCCCCCCTTTTTTCTACCCTCTCTCTCTCTCCCCCCCACCCCTCTCCCCCCTTAGCCTTCTTTGGGTAAAAAAAAAGTAAAAAAAAAAAAAAAATGGTGGTTTTTAGAGGAGGGAAAAACCCAGAGACTGGTGGACGAACCGGGGGAGGAAAAAACGGGGGAGTTAGAGCCCCAAAAAAAGGGAGGAAGAGGGGGGGAAGGAAAGAAGTAGAGTTTGGGTAAAAAAAAGGAGGAAGGGGAAATAGCTGAAGAGTGCGGGAAAGGGGGGGAAGTCAGGTCTTAGCAGCAGAAGCTAGGAAACATTTGCTTAGAAGGAAACTGCAAAGCTGAAACAGAAAAAGAGAGACAAATGACAATTCGGTGTGACATCGGGAAATTCAAAGTCAGGGCGCAGACAAGGGGATGGAAAAAGAAAACAAGGGAGACATCCCAAAATGAAGGCCCTTCCCCCCGGGGGGGGCCGGGGAAAAAGACGAGAGAACACAAAGAAAAAGACAGGTCCGAAGACAATGAAGGAAACCCTATATGCAAGTTTTCCTAACAGCCAACGGGCAGTAGCAAGGGACAGTGGTCAGGAAAGCCCCAGTCCACTGAAAATAAAGTTTAGATATGGGGGGGCCCTAAAAGGCAAAAACATGTCAATGGAAGGAAAAAAAATTTCTAAAGGACGATATGGAGACTCATTGGGAGGAGGAAAGGGGGGAGGTCAGTTTTTTTTTTAGGGGGCTCCAAGAACCCAAAGGGGGCCAATTTTGAAGAAATAAAACGGGAAGGAGAAAAAAAGATTAAAAGGAAACAGGGAAAACAATGGGGGAGGGCAATATGCCCAGGTGAAAAATTTTTCAGAAAATTTGGGGGGTTTTTGCGAGTGGAAGGTTAGGGGCCCTTGCCCAGGTAATTTTAAAGGGGGAAGAATAAAGTTCGAACCGGTTCTGCAAGGGGAAAAGCAAGCCCGAGGGACAAAGAGGGGTACCGGGAGTATACCCCGCCCGGCGACAGAACACAAAAAGAAAGGACTACACTAAAAAGAGGGGTACAGAGACGCAAGGGGGAAACGAAAGAAAATAAAAATGAGCGGGCCCCAGAACGGGGAGGGGGGGAAAACCCACACCCCACAGAATCCCCCCACCAAAAGACTCCCCCCGCGCCCTTTCCCAACCAATGGGGAACCTATATACAACCCACTCACTTTTCCCTTTCTGCCCCCAAACCCAAATACAAAACCTCACCCCAACAGCTGCCCCTTATGGGCTTCTGACCCCACCCCATCAACACAAACCCCACCTACCCACCCCCCCATATACCCCCCAACCAAGGCTCTTGCCCCCCCCAAACCCCAATATTCTTGCTTTGCCACAATGATAAAAAAAAACTAAAGGTTTGGTACACAAAGGGGATGGAAAAAGAATAAACAGGGAGGAGTGGAATAAAAAAGAATCATAAAAAATCCCCAGACATCATAGAGTCACAGAAAAAAAACCGCTGAGACAAAACAGAACAATCTTAAAAACCCGGATATCGATCCTGGGGAAAAGGGTAGAAGGAGTAGGGGGGGAGGGGGGTTGCAGGTTTCCAAAAAACACGAGGGGGTTTTGGGGAAAGGGAAAAGGCTTTGGACATGTTTGGAAAAAGGGAAAACAACATTGTGGGTTTCCCAATTAGCCCGGGAGAACAAAAAGTAGCATTGGAGGGATGTAAAAAACCCACCACAGAACTCCAGGGGGGCCAAGGGGAGGTAGAAGAAAACAACAGGGTGATGGGGGAACACGGGCGAGGTGGAAGGGAAGAGCTCACTCGAGCAGAGCAAAGTTTTCGGGAATTTTGGGGGATTTCAACCACAGGGAGATCGACTGGGAAAACCTGGGGGCCCCAAAGAAAGGGGCCCGAAAAAATGGAGAGCCAAGATGATGGAAAGTGGTACTTGGGAAAAAAACATTTATAACATGTCAGGGACACAACCAAAGAGGATGGGGGGGATGAGCCAGCAAGACTGGATCTTTTTGTTCACCCTTTAGCAGTTTAGGGCATTTTAGGCATCATTATGAGGGCCCCTTGGAGCTAAGGGGATCATTGGTTTCTGAGTTTTGGGCAAAAATTTAGAGTTAAAAGGGGGGGAAAGGTAACAGGGGAATGAAAAGGGGGCAGGCCAAATATTTTAAAAGGGGGACTACACAGGAATAGAAACTTCCTGCAGGGAAAGGTTAAATGGGGCAGAGAATTTGGGAGGGAAAAAGTAAACGAGAAAGATGGGGAAAATGTTTGGGAACCAAAATGCAAGGAAAGGGAGAGGAAAATTTTGTTCCAAGGGGAAACGGAAATAAAAGGAAGACCGAAAAGAGGGCCTTGGTTTACCCGAAGTTTTTAGGGAGGCAAAAAATTTAAATCAACAGGAAAGGAAAAGGAAAAGGGGCATTTGGACCCCGGAAAACAAGGAAAATTAGTAGAAGACCCAAAAAAGAGTATGCACAGATAAGGAGGGAGGGGCCCGGGACGTATAAAAGGGCATAGCAAACAAAGTCAAAAAACTGACCCGAAACTGCTGTATGCCCCTTTTGGAGGAAGACAACAGTCAAGGACCAGGTGGGTAAGGCTGAGGAAAAAAGTTTGGGGGAAAAAACCCCAAAAACGATCAAGAGGTATGTAAGGAGCTCAACACGAGATTTTTAAAAAAAGTATTTCAGTAAAAGAAAGGAAGGACCTTTGGGGGGGCAGACCCCAAAGGGACACCAGCAAGGGGAAACACCAACCCAAATGTTTTGGCGCATTCTTTCGATGAGGGGAGGTGAAGAAACGCAAAGGGAAATCGATACCCCCCAAGGCAAAAGGGAGGACCCAAAATCTCTCCGTGGGTCCCTTTGAGAGGGGGCAGATTTTGTTTGGTGCCCCTTCCCCAAAAAATTTAACACATTCCCCGGGAAAAATGGGGAAATACCCTGAGGTAGGAAGAGGCAAATGTAGTTCCCCTTTTTTAAAAAAGGGGACAGAAAAAAAAAGGCACCTTAAAATATAGCCCCGTGTTTATTGAAGTGTTTTAGTATGCAAAATTTGGAGAAAAAATTTTCAGGAGGAGAAATGGTGGAGACCCGGGGAAGGAACAGGAGATAAATGCCCCCAGCAAAGGATTCACGGAAGGCAAAAACCCGTGCCCAAACCTTTTTGGAGTTTTTTGATAAAATAAAAGAAGTAAGACAGAGAGAGAGGGGGGGGTTGAATTTGCATCTTCCCCTTTGGGTGCAAGAAGGCCTTTGCAACCCGTTCCCCCACAAGAGATTAGTGCAGAAAAACTAGAGCTCAGGGGCAAAATAACAGGAAAAGGGGCCCGCAATTGGGTCCAAGGGGGGGGGGAAAAAAACCCCACAGGGGGCAACAACAGTCTTTGGGACGTAAGATGTATCACATGAGGGGCCCCCGTGACGAGCGGGGGGGCCCCCCAGGGGGCGGTCCTGGAACCCGTGCTTTTTTTTGGATATGTGAAACCCACATGACGGAAGGGGGAACCAGAAGTGTCCCTGTTTGCAGATGATGTGAAGGGTTTTAAAGAGGAGAATTAAAACGTTTAAAGGGCCAGGCAGGGCTTCAAAGAGCCTGGGCAGAGGACCCTGGTCCGCAAATGGTTCTCGAATTTAAATCCTGCCAAATGCCCAAAGTCATGAAGATGGGGGAGGGGCAAAAAAAGACCACGACAGGTATAGGGGAGGTGGGGCCAAAAACTTTCAAACCCTTACTCAAGGGGGAAAAAATCTTGGGGTGAAATATAACACCGGGGAAAGTCTCCGGAAGCACAATAATCAGATAATGTGCCCGCATATGGGGGGCCCGGCAAACCCGAGAACAGATTCCGATACCTTAGTAAGGAAACATTCAAGAACCCGTCAGTGTATTGCAAGGGCCCCTACGGGAATTTGCAAACACCTTTTGGGGGAAACCCCCACTTTATAAAGGGGACGCAAGGGGAAACTTAGGGAAAAAAAGGGGGCAAAGGGGTTTTTGGGGCCCAAAGGGGTTTTGTTACAGGGGGCTAAGGGGGGGATTGTCTTTGGGAAAAAAAGAATTTAAGGGGAAATTCGGCCTGACCACCTGGGAGGAAAGGGGGGGCTGGGGGGAGAATGATAACGACATATAAAAACTGCGGGAAAAAGACAAGGTGGACAAAGACAAGGGTGTTCCGGGAGGGGACAAAAGAAAACAAGAGGCCACAATTTGGAAAATTGAAGACACAAAAGTAGAGAGATTTGTAGGGAAATATTTCTTAATCATAGGTTGTAAGGAGTGGAAAAGCCTAGAAAATTTAGTAGTGGGAGGGAACCCTTTCCCGTTTTAAGACGAGGGTTTTATAAAGTTTTTGGGCGGGGGGGGGGAGAAAAGGGGCCCAGTACAACCCGTGAAGAGGGGGGGCCCGGAGCTAGGACTCGACCCCCCGAACCACAAATAGGTGGTACAAAAAGGAGGGGACACACACACACACACACCCCACCCCACACACACACACACACAAAACACACCCCACACACACCCGAAATTGGAAAAGGGGAAAAACCCCAAAAATATAAAAGGGGGGGGCTCCCCGGGTATGAGGAACCTTTTTGCGGAGGGGTTTATAGGACAGAGAAATGGTAAGGGAAAAACAGTGAACGAGATGAAAGGAATTTATAACAGCAAAGCGAAGGGGGCAGAGGAAAGGTTTTTTCCCAAAGGGGAATAGAAAAATAGGAAACCAAGCGAGTCCTTGGTTTTTCCCCAAGGTGTAGGGAGGCAAAAAATTAGTGCACCAGAGGGAAAGGAAATGGTACGGAGGGTAAAAACCCAGGGAAAAAAAGGAGGGTTTGTAGAAAAGCCCAAAAAAAGAGTATGAAAAGATAAGGAGGGAGGCCCAGCGACTGTCGAAAAAACTAGCATCGAAAGTCAAAAGGGTTTTTTGACCCGAAAAATGCTGTTTTTAGCCACATTTGGAGGAAACGGGCAGCAAAGGGCCCGGGGATCAGGCTGAGGAAAAAAGGTGGGGAACCACAAGAAACGATCCCAAAAGGGAGTCAGGGCTCAACCTGAAATTTTAAGGGAAATTTTTAAAAGTGGGGAAAAGGGAAAAAAAAAGGGTCTGGGGCAAGAAAAGAGGGGAAAACCCCAAAAGGAAAAAATTCCCAACCCAATGTTGGATGACATTTCCTACAAATGAGGGGGTGAAGAAGCTACTTTAAAGGGAAAATCGATACCTCAAAGGCAATGGGGCTGGGAAAAAAAACCCCAGGGTCCTTTTGAGAGGGAGCGGAAAATTTTCTGTGTTGCCACTTACCACAAACCCTTTAAAACATCCCTGGAAAATGGGCAAATTTTGAAAGGGATGGAAGACAGCAAATATAGTTCCCATTTTTAAAAAAAGGAACGGAAAAGAGGCACTAAATATAGACCTGTGGTTTTTTGACGAGTATAGTATGCAAAGTTTTGGAGAAGAATTTTTAGGGAGGAGAGTGGGGGGACCTGGAAAGGAACAAGGTATAAAAGCCAAACCCGCCGGATTCATGGAAAGGGAAATCCTGTGTCAAAAAACCTTTTTGGAGTTTTTTGAAAAAAGTAACAGGGGTTTAAAACCGAGAGAGAGGGGTTGGGGTTTAAATTTCATCTTCTTGGACTGCAAAAAAGGGTTTAACACAGTTCCTCAAAAGAGTTTTGTGCAGGGCAAGGGGACAGGCGCATTAACAAGAAGGGACTTTCAAAGGGGTCAGAGAGTAACCCGACGGGGAGTAAACACAATACACAAAAAAACCCGCAATAAAAAACAGAACTTACGGCGACGGGTTTTGGGTTTCCCACTTTGGGCCATTGATATTTGATGAGGTTCAAAAGTGGGACCCGTGACCCAGCGGGGTTTTCCCCCAAAGGGGGCGGTCCTGGGCCCGTGCTTTTTTTTTGGTATATGTGAATGAATTTATGGGAAAGGGTTAGCCCCAGAAGTGTCCCGTTTGCAGATGGGTGAAGTTTTTGGGGGAGAATTAAAAACCAAAGAGGGTCAGGCAGGTCTTCAAAAGGGCCCGGCAGACTGGAACCGGTCCAAACAATGGTTTTTGGTTTAAAACCCCCCAAAAAGCAAAGTCATGAAGAACAGGGAAGGGGAAAAGAAGACCGCCGACAGAAATAAGGGAGGTGGCCAAAAGACTGGGAAAAAGCCCCCAAGGAAAAAAGATCTTGGGGTGAGTATAACACCGAGCATGTCTCCGGAAGCCCCCACATCAACCAGGGAAATGTTGGGGCCTATGGGTGCCTGGAAAACCTGGAACGGTTCCCATACCTTAGCAAGGAAAATTTTTCAAAACACTTTACACCCTGTACTTTAGGGCCCCTATGGATTATGCAGCACCTGTTTGGAACCCCCTCTTTTGGGTCAAAAACGTCAAAAAATTAAAAGAAAGGTTTAAAAGGGTTTTCAAAAGATATCCCCCGAGCTAAGGGGAATATTCCCAGGGAAAAAAGGTTTTGGGAAATAGGGCCCGACACACTGGAGGAAGGGGGGAGGGTCAGGGGAACTGATAACGACAAAATAAAATTTTCTGCCCGGGAAAAGACAAGTTGGACAAAGACAGGAAGTTCCGGGGGAGGAACAGAAACAAGAGGCCAAGGAAAAATTTTAAGAAATCCCGATGAGTCAAAGGGATGTTAGAAAACATTTTTTTCAGTTTATAGAGTTGTCAGGGAGTGGAATAGCCCCAGAAATGACGTGGTTAGGGGGGAAGCATACATATTTTTTAAAACGAGGTAAAGATAAATTTTATTTGGGGCAGGGAGAGAGGACCCAGTACAACCCGTAAAGGCGGGGGCCAGGAGCTTGGAAACGACCCCTGCAACCCCAAATAAGGGGAGTACAAAAAGGGGGAGTACATACCCACTGCATTCACACAACCCCTCACACATCACCAAAGCACACAAAACCCCAACACACACACCACACACACACAAAACACACCCCACACCACACGCACGCCGCACGCACGCACACACACAACAAAACCCCCACACAACAACACACCAAAACACACACGAAAACACACACAGCACCATCCTTTGGAAAACCCCCACCTGGGTCAAACACGCAAGAAGTTAGAAAAAATACAAGGTTTGGGAACAAGGCTAGTCCCCAAACTCAGGGGGGAAAGTTTACAAGGGAAAGGTTGAGGGAAAAACCCGGGGGGCGACAAAAGGGGACAGAAGGGCAGGGGGGGACATGATAACGACATACAAATAAATGCGGGGGAAAAGCAAAGGGGGCCGAGTATTTGGAAAGTTCCAAGAGGGGACACAGAAAAAAGGGGCCACAACTGGAAGGTGAAGATCGAAGTGCACAGGGGAAAGTTTTTGGAAGTATTTTTTCAGTCCAGAGGGCGTCAGGAAGTGGAAAATTTGCCTAGAAGTGAAGTAGTGGAGGGAGGAACCCTACATAGTTTTTAAAAAGAGGGATGGCAAAACTCAGGAAGCAGAGAAAGGGGGAGGAAACCCAGTAGCGGGCAGTGAAGGGGGCGGGGCCAGGAGCTGAGTCTCGACCCCTGCAACCAAATTGGGGGAGTGTAAAAACAACCCCCAGACTAGAAATTTCCCTGTGGGGGCGGGAACCATAATTTGTTTTAAAGGAGGGGAGGGGTAATGCTCATGGAGCAGGGGGGAGAGAGACCCAGTAGCAGCCAGTAAAAAAGCGGGGGCCCGGGGGCTAAGACTCGCCCCTGCAACACCCCAAAAAAGGGGGAGTAAAAAATGGTGGTACATATTTAAAACCCTTCGTATGCAAACCAAACACCACACACACACCACACACACACACACACCACACACACACACACAAAACAGCAAGAGCCAAGGGTGTTTAAACGACACCTTTAACCCCCCAAAAAAGGTGAAAACAAGCACACTAAAGGGAAACACAGACAAAAGGAAGTCCCTTCCGGGCAGCACTTTCATCCGCAGGGGGCGAGCTGGGTTACAGTCCTGGACCAAAACTTTGGGGCGGTGGGGCCCTTCCCCAATTTTTTACCTTCCGGGGGTGAGGGATGCGCAAAAAATGCCTTATATTAAAATCCGGGTCACGCCAGGAGGGCTGTTCGGGTGACAGCACCAGGTTTTAAAAACAGGAAAAGACAACTAGAGATGAGAGAAAACAAAAAAAAAACACACGCACACCTTTAAAACACACAATAGCGACCAAATGGGAAAAACGCGGCCAGGGGGTACGAACCGGGCCCCCAACCTAACTAGGTGAGTAAAAACTTTGGTGAGTACAACAGGTGAGTACAACAAGGGGATACAACACACACATAACACACACCCCACCACAACCCCCACCACCCCACAACACACACAAACACACACAACGCCCCAAAACCCCACACACAGTGAAGAGGGGTTTAGGAGCTTGGACTCATCCCCGCAACCTCAACTAGGTGAGTACAACTAGGTGAGTCAATAGGGGAGTACACCAAAACACTCCCCAAAGCACAAGTTTGGAATCCCCCAAACCCGGTCAAGCAAGTCAAAGGGAAATTTGAGAAAGTGCAAAAGTTTGGGAACAAGACTTGCCCCGGGGCTAAGGGGAAAGGGCCTACAAGAAAGGTTAAAGAGAAATCGGCCGCCGCCCCCGGAGGACAGGGGGGTCAGGGGAAAAAAAGATAACGACATGTAATTTTACTGCGCCGAAAAGACAAGGTTTGGGCAAAGACGGGGTGTTCCCCGGATGGGACACAAAAAAAAGAGGTCACAACTGGATGTTGGGGGGGGCTCAAAACTCAGATGGTCAAAGGGATTTAGGAAGTATTTTTTCAGGGCAAGGTTTTTCAGGGAGTGGAAAAAGCCCAAAAAAGTGACGTATTTTGGGGGCCCGGGGAAAACCATACAAAGGTTTTTTTAAAAAGGTTTGAGAAGCTCATGGGGGGCAGGGAGAGAGAGGGCCCAGTAGCAATCAGGGGAAGAGGGGGGGCCAGGGCTATGAATCAACCTTTGCAATTTACCCAAAAAGGTGAGTACACAACACACACCAGAACGAAGGAAAAAATACAAGAAGGGGGAAATATGCAGGGAAAGAAGAACTTCCCGAACGGGGGTTCAGTGGGAAGAGAATGGGAGGGGGAAGTCAGTAAAAAAAATAGGAATTTATAACAAAAAAATATGGCAAGGGAAACTGAGGAAAAGGTTTGTAAACCCAAGGGGAACAGGAATAAAGAAAAACCCGGATGAGCCCATCTTTTCCCCCCGAAGGTGTAGGGGGGCAAAAACCAAATGTGCTAAGGGGGGTTGTAAAAAAATATAGAAGGCAAAAGGGCCCAGGGAAAAAGGAGGCAGTGTTTGAGCCAGAAATGACCCATACACGGGAAGAAGGGGGGGCCCAACGAAAAATTTTTAAAAAGACATAGCAGCAAAAGCCAAATCTGACCCAAGATTGTTGTACAGCCACATCAAGAGGAAACCAACAGTCAAGGACCAGCTAATCAGGCTAAGGAAGGAAGGAGGAGAGATCACAAGAAATGACCACAAAGTATGTGAAGAACTCAACATGAGAACAAAGAAGTGTTCACAGAGGAGACAGAAGGGCCTCCAGAAAGACGGAGAGGTGGGGTACACCACCAAGTGTTGGACACAATACATACAACCAATGAAGAAGTGAAGAGGCTTCTGAGCGAGCTAGACACCTCAAAGGCGATGGGGCCGGATAACATCTCTCCATGGGTTCTGAGAGAGGGAGCAGAGGCGCTATGTGTACCCCTAACAACAATATTCAAAACGTCTATCGAAACAGGGAGATTACCTGAGGTATGGAAGACACCAAATGTAGTCCCAATTTTTTAAAAAAAAGGAGACAAACAAGAAGCAATAAACTATAGACCAGTGTAACTGACGTGTATAGTATCCAAAGACAAGGAGGAGATTATCAGGAGAAGAGTGGTGGAACACCTAGAAAGAAATGAGCTTATCAACAGCAGCCAAAATGGTTTCAACGACGGGAAATCCTGTGTCACAAACTTACTGGAGTTCTATGACAGGGTGACAGCAGTAAAACAAGACAGAGAGGGGTGGGTGGATTGCATTTTCTTGGACTGCAAAAAGGCGTTTAACACAGTACCACGCAAGAGATTAGTGAAAAACTGAAGGACCAAGCAGGGATAACAGGGAAGGCACTACAATGGATCAGGGAATACTTGTCAGGAAGACAGCAGCGAGTAATGGTACGTGGCGAGGTGTCAGAGTGGGCACCTGTGACCAGCGGGGTCCCACAGGGGTCAGTCCTAGGACCAGTGCTGTTTCTGGTATTTGTGAACCTCATGACAGAAGGAATAGACTCTGAGGTGTCCCTGTTTGCAGATGACGTTAAGTTGATGAGAAGAATTCATTCGATCGAAGACCAGGCAGAACTACAAAGGGATCTGGACAGGCTGCAGACCTGGTCCAGCAATTGGCTCCTGGAGTTCAATCCCACGAAGTGCAAAGTCATGAAGATTGGGGAAGGGCAAAGAAGACTGCAGACGGAGTACAGTCTTGGACAACGAAATATGGATCCCAGGTTACAACCTATACAGATGTGACAGAGTGAACAGGCAAAAGGGGGGGGGTTGGCCTGTACATTGCAGAGTCACTTGTTTGCACAGAACTGCTAAATGCCTCAAATGATGTAGTGGAAGTTTTAGCAGTAAAGGTCGAGAACCAAAACCTAGTCATTGTGATAGTCTACAAGCCTCCGGATGCAACATCCCAGCAATTCCAGGAACAGCTGTTAAAAATTGACCACTGTCTGGAAAACCTTCCAGCTCCTGCACCCAACATCTTGCTCCTGGGGAATTCAACTTAGGCACCTAAAATGGAGGAATATAGCAAATAATATTGTTGCTAGTATAA
>NC_069492.1:23798144-23834831 GCF_026875155.1 Cherax quadricarinatus
GGATCTAATTCCCCAATAAAATCCCACTACCAATGCCCAGCCGGGACCCCCTAGTTTGGGAAATTTCCAAATTCCTTTTATCTTGCACCAACTGAGCCCACGGAAGTCACCGAGATAATAAAGTCACTTAAAAATAACTCAGGGAACCTGTCTCATGTCCCACCATTACTGTTAAAAGCCAGCACCCCAATGTCCTTTCGCATGCTATTTCATTACTTTTTAACAAATCATGGAAACTAGCACCTTCCCAAAAACTACTAAAGATGGCAAGGGTTGCACCAAACATAAAGGTGGTGACCCTACAGATTTAAACAACTATAGGCAAATATCAAACTTACCATTGCTATCCAAAATATTTGAGAAACTCGTGCAACAGGAGACTATATTCATTTATAACGGCCCCAAAACATACTCAACCCCTTGCCCAATTTGGATTCAGAAAAAATAAAGCACTAATGATGCAATCATAAAATGCTAGATCTGCTTTACACAGCATTGGAAAATAAGGAATATCCACTAGGAATTTTTATTGACCTAGGAAAAGCTTTTGACACAGTAGACCATGACATCCTCCCCCACAAACATGACCATTACGGTATAAGAGGCCATGCGCTTGCTTATTTCAAATCTTACCTTACTAATAGGTATCAGTATGTCACCATTAAAGACACAGCATCACCAACACGGCCACTTGATACTGGAGTTCTGCAGGGAAGTGTCCATGGTCCCCTGCTCTTCCTGCAGTTAGAATGATAACAAATTCTCACTACAGGCAGCACACTCCACCAATATTCAATACACTCAACCTACTCACCATACAAAACATCCATACTTATTACTGCACCTATTACATACATAGAACACTCATCTCTGATATTAACCCTCCCTCAAACATCTCCTTGCCAACCTCAACAGAACACATGACCATAACACAAGGCACAGATCACTCTTTGATATTCCTGTGTCCATCTCACGCTATGCAAAAACTCAATGCACATAAAAGGCCCTAAAATCTGGAATTCATTACTGTAAAAATAAAAGAAACACTACCTGTTTATAAATTCAAGTCTCTTCTCAAAGATCACTTACTCACCCAAAACCCAAAAAAAATAACTGAATAACTGAACCTTATAAAATTGTATATCTTAAATGTTTCTCACAATTATATCACATAAATGTTAAACCTAAAACCCAATCTAAACTTTTATTTTTTAAATACACTACCTAACAGAATACTCCATTCTACTGAATTTACAACAATGCATGCAACCATATGACCTGTCTTTTTAATACTCACTTGTGCTTTATAGTAATCAGTTTACATTAATGTGTTTTTCACTGATTTCATCATTGCTTAGTTAATCTGAAAAAAGTTAATTTTAAGCCAGCCCGTAATGCTCATGCTTTGTAATAAAGTGGTTTGGCATGCACTGCTCGTATCTGTATTTTTTTTGTACCTCTCTGTAAGTGTGCTCAATTAATAATTAAATATACATCATAATGACTCTTCCAAACGTTCCCACACACCTGAAAAACCCGTTTCTCTTTGATGGGGACGACACGACTTTTGTCTTCTATCACCTAATCTTGCACCTCAACACCTTTGTTAACGAGGAGCTGATCATAATATCGATTGGATGGGTCAGCCAATAAAACTCTTTGCTTAACACTGACAAAACCTACTATATTATGTTTGGTAGCAGAGAAGGAGATGCACAACATTAACATTAAGATCGACAACACTCTAATTACCTGGACATAATGAGGGCAAATTCTAGGCTATACTTGACAACACTGAATTTCAGCCCCCATATCCAACACAAACCAAAAATTATCCAAAACGGTTTGGTTCCTCACCAAGGTACGATACTACAAGCAGCAAAATGCCCTTCTCACACGTATACCACTTCACTTATTCTATCCATACGTCACCTATTGATAGTAGTGCTTGGGGATCAACTGCAGCAACAATCCTCTAAAGCCAATAATAACGCAACAACCTGACAACAACCTGAATTTCAGCACCCATATCCAACACATACCAAAATTATCCAAAACGGTTTGGATCCTCTCCAAGATACGATACTACAAGCCCACAAAAATGACCTTCTCAACACTCTATACCCTCACTTATTTATCCATACGTCACCTATTGCTATTTGTGCTTGGGGATCAACTGCAGCAACACACCTAAAGCCAATAATAACGCACTAAAAGCTGCCAGTAAGAATTAATCACTAAATCCATCTCCTGGCAACACCCCCTCACTCTTCATAGATCTAACTTACTCCCTGTTCAGTTTCATCCACACATACTACTGTGCAATCTACATTACAGGACTTAAAATCCAATTCAGCCTTTGACCTAAAACACTTTCTTGGATTGTTGCGCTCAGAACCCTCTGGCATAACACCAGACACAAACATATCAACGACATTACCGTGATTCCGACTAACCTTCACAAAAGTTCAATTGTATGTCAAAGGCCCTAAAATTGGAACACACTACCTGAGAACTCTAGAACTGCAGAACATTCATCACCTTTCAAAACTACCATTGAAAACATCTTTTCTCCATGATACACCCGTCAAATAACTACATGAATAACCACTGGTGTTCACATTACTCTCACTCACCCATTTGACCATAAACAGGATAATATTAATCTCAATCTTAAAATAATGAACCCTTGATATTCCAATATGATACTCTGTACTGTGCAAAGCAAAAGCATTCACATTTGCAACTCATAAACTAGTATTTATTCACTTAGACATATACACAACTTACCTCATATTTGTAATTTTTAAAATTAAGATTTTAAAACTAAGTCTGCCCGGAATGCCTAGCCATGCTAGGTGTCTAGTGGTACCTCTGATAATCATTATTTTACTTACATGTAAACACTCAATAAACCCAAATTCTGTAAACTCAGATTGTTATTCCCTGGAATCGCAGGAGGAGAGGATACATGATTATAATACCTACCTGGAAAATCTTGAGGGATGTACCGAACTTGCACACGAAAATCACTCACACAAAAGCAAAGACTGGCAGCGAGCACCACCCCCCCAATAAAAAAGCAGGGGGTCACTGCACGTTAAGAGACCATAAATAAGGTCGGGGGCCAAAGACTGTTCAATGCCTCCCAATACAAAAGGGGGGATTACCAATAGCCCCCGGGCGTTTTCAACTGGCAATGGAAAAGACTAAAGTGGGTTTCCCTGACCAAACCTTGCTGTGGCTCTAATTGGTTGCATGCCCCAGCAGTAACACCCTGGTTTAAAATCGGGCTCGATCCACCAGGGGGGGGTACGAGGGCCGCCGGGGGGGTTGCCCCCCCAGAACTTTTTCCAGGTAAACTCCAGGTAAATCGTGGGGAGATTTTGCCCCTCCAGCCACCAATCTTAGCCTGTACCTTCACATTCTTGTGGCTTCAAGAGCATTGGGGACTTTAAAATACTTATTTTATTTGTCAATTTTCTTCCATAAATAAAAAAAAAAAAGCACAATAAGTGCTGGAACAAACATAAATAAATGACAGAGAAGGGGGAGCTTACGACGACGTTTTATCTGACTTGGACCATTTTCAAAGTCTACTAACAAAAAGGGAAGGGGTACAAAAAACCAGAGACAGGGGGGGAAAAGAGAGGAAGTGGAGGGGAGTATAATAGTAGTGGAGCGTCAAATACTAAGAAAAAGGGTCACTACAAGGGAGCCCCCAGACCCGGAGTTTTCCTGGAAAAGGTTCCGGGGGTCAAAGCCCCGGGCCCGGCTGTGACCGGCCTCCTGGGGGATCAGGCCTGATCAACCAGGTGTTGTGCTGGCTGCACGCAAACCCCGTCGGCCACACCCAGTGATCAGGAAATGACTTTAGGTGCTTTTCCAGTGCCGCTTGAAGACTGCAGGGGGCTGTTGGTAATCCCCCTTTGTTGCTGCGAGGGGGTTTAACAGTTCGGGCCCTGACCTTATTGTTGGTTTTTAACGTGCTAGTGACACCCCCCGCTTTTCATTGGGGTATTTTTCCCTCGTCTGCCAAGATTTTTTGTTTTTCGTAGGGATTGATTTTCGTGTGCAAGTTGGGAAATTTGCCCCCTCTAGGATTTTCCAGGTGTTATTTTTCATGTTCTCCCCCTTGGGGTTCCCAGGGAAAACAGGTTTGGGAAACCCCTCAAGCGCTCCAAGAAAAAAAAATTTGAGGGTTTTATCTCCGTTATGCGCCTGTGAAAGTTCTCGTAATTTTCTAGGTCGGAAAATTTCCCCTGCCTTAAAAGGTGCTGTTAGTGGGGCAGCAAAAATTCCTCCCCAGATAGAACAAGTGCCCTGAAGAGTTCACAGGGGTTTGGGCCCCCCAAGTTTTGAAGGTTTCTTATCCATCCTGCCCTTTTTTCTAGAAAAGCGATTGATAAAATTAAGGCCCCTTTAAAGGGTAAAGATCCCCCGACATTTTCATCCCGGGTCTTTGACTTTGGTGTTTCGCTCTATTTTTGGCCAAAAATTTTTTTTTTGTACTCTGATGAAGTTTTAAATTTTCCCTCATGTTTACCATATTGAGAAATTGAAATTTCTCACTTTGAATTTATATTGTTTTCTGTCTCACTGAAAGTTTTTGGTTGTGTGTGGAGTTGCGTGCCCTGCAAGGGAAGCCCACTGCCCATCCAGATTTCGGTTTCATCTGAAAAGGAAGAAAACGGTGCTTTTGGTGAACCCCTTGTTTTATGTCGGATATGGGGATGGGGAACAAGTTTGGGGCGAGTACTGGGGCCTTTGGGGAACAGGGGCTTTTAATAGGCCTCGGACTTTACTCTTTTTGAGGGCTACTCTTGTTTTTCTGTTGTGGGGAAATTATAGACCCATCGACCGATTTTCCCTGTTTTTTTCCTTTAGCACGCTTTTTTTTTTTTGGTGCGCATTACGCCATGGCACACTTGTCAAAGGTTTTTGAAAAGTCGTATATATTACTTTTCGGCATTTTTTTTTGTCTTCTAGTCCCTTTTAGGCCCTTTCGTAGGGATCCAATAGTTGAGACAGACAGGGGGCGACCTGTTCAAAAACCCATGTTCCCCTAGGAGCGGGAAACACAGAGGTAAAAAATTTAACAATAAAAGACAAATACCCCAAAGGCAAAGAAAGAAAACCCAAAGGAAAAAAAAAGGCAAGGGGGGGGAAAGGGAGGGGGGGAAAGTTTTTGTATAAAGGGGTTTTGCCCAAAAATGGCGCTGTGAAAGTTATACTTACGGTAGACAGTTTTAGCAGATGATCAATCAATAGGATGATGTGATCTCTGATTTTGACAGAAAAGATCTTTGTTGGGGGTCGAAAAAACCTAACTTACTTTTTTTGCTCATTAAGTCTGTCAGAAAGGATTGGCTATTTTCTCCAGAGTACTGAAGAGGTCAGGGGGAAACAAAAAATTTGAGTAAACCTCAATGGGTGCTCCTCTTGCCCAAATTCTATTTCTTTTTCCCTTTTTCCTCTTCATTTAACTTTGGAAAAATCTAATCAATTTCGGGAAAAGATTAAAGGAACAAAAGTATTGCTGGGTTTTGGCCGCGCCAAAACTGTTTTTTTTCTGTCAGGGCAAAAGATCACGGGCACCTTTTAAAAGATCTTCTACAAATAATATCTTTTCCTACTTCTAACTTTCACAGTCACCCCCTTTTTGAATCCCCCTTATACAAAACCCTTTCCTTGTATAAACTTAGCCCTGGCTTTGTCTTGTATTGTTTCCTTTCCCATTACACCCAAAAATGTTGAAAACTTCAGAACAACTTTGACAAAACCTATTTTTTTTCCCATTTCCCTTTTTTTCCTTTCCTCTTTCTCCTTTGGGGGGTTTTTTCCCCTTTGGGGTATTTAAATGACTCCACTCTACTATACCCCATTTTCCCTCTTTTCCCGCCCCTTTCTGCGGGTCTATAAAAAACTCCCCCCTTCTCTCCTTTTGTAAATTGTGACCTTTTAAATGGTCAAAGTGGGCCCGAAACGTCATGGGAAAAGCCCCTGTCTTATATTTTGGGGGGTTGTTTGTGTAACATCCTTTCCACTTTGGGGGAAGGGTTTGGGTTTTGGGAGCGGCGGAAGTCAGGGTTCAATACGACGAAACACTGTCAGGGGCCCCTTATAAACAAAAAACAAAAACAACAATTTTGTGTTTTTTGGTGGGTGAGTGTGATAAAGTGAACAAAAACAGTTTTTGTGGTGTCTAACACAGGTAAAACACCTATGGTGTCTAACACAGGTGAGTAAAAAACTGTGGGGGCTAACCAGGTGATTTAACAACTGTGATGTTAACACAGGTGAGTAACCCTGGGGTGCCCTAAAAAAAGGGTTGAGTAAAAACTGTGGTGTCTAAACAGGTGAGAAACACCGGGTGGTGTCCCGGTGAGTAACAACTGTGGTGTTAACGGGTGAGTAACCCCTGTGGTGCCCTATCACGGGGAGTAAAAACTGTGGGGTTCAAAACCATTTGATAAAAACTTTTGGTGTAAAAACAGGTGAGTAGCACTGGGGTTTGTTCCCCGGGTGTTAACACCTGGGGTTTGTCAAACCCCGGTGGAACCCCTGTGTGTCAAACACAAGGAGTAAAACTGTGGTGTCTAACACAGGTGGGGAACCCGGGGGTTTTCCCTAAAAAGGTGGAAAAACCCCCCGGGGGTGTCAAACACAGGGGGAAAACCAACGGGTGTCTCCCCACAGGTGAGTAACAACTGTGGTGTCTAACACAGGCGAGAAAACACTGTGGTGCCCTAAACAAACCGGGTGGGGCCCAACAACTGTGTGTTAACACAGGTGAGAAAACCCCTTTTGGGGGATGTCTAACCACAGGTGAGAAACAACTGTAGTTCTAACCCAGGTGGTAACAACTGTAGTTTTCTAAAAAACAGGCGGTAAAACCTCTGGTGTCAAACACAGGTGATTAAAACTGTGGGTCTAACACAAGGGGAAGTAACCCCTGTGGTGTCTAACACAGGTGAGTAAAAACCTGGGGGTGTCAAAACACGGGTTTAGTAACAACTGTAGTGTCTAAAAAAGGGTGAGAAAACCACCTGTGGTGTCTAAACAGGTGAGTAACCCTTGGTGTCTAACCAGGTTAGTAAAAACGGGTAGTGTCTAACACAGGTGAGTAAAACCTGTGGTTTTCTAAAAAGGGTAAATTAAAAACTTTTGGTGCCCTAAAACGGGTTGGTAACACCTGTGGTGTCAAAGACAGGTGAGAAAACACCTGTGGTGTCTAACCAGGTGAGTAACACCTGTGGGGGTCTAACACGGGTTAGAAAACAAGGTAGTGTTAACACGGTGAGTAACACCTTTGGTGTTAACACAGGTGAGAAAACCCCCTCCCTTTTTATTACAATAAACATTCATGTGCTAGATAATAATGAGAGATTTTGGGACCCATGAAATTAGTGTATTAAGGCGCCAGACATGTTTTTTATCTGTGTCTTGTTGACGTCTTACCTGCTAGGTTTTGGGGACTGCCCTTACCTGCTCGGTGTTACTGTGTTAGTTTTTAAAGGTTTTGGACTGTCTTACCTGCTCAGGTGTTTAAATGTCTTACCTGCTAAAGGTTTGCCTGTCTTCCCTGCTCAGGTGTTGACTGTTTTTACCTGCTCAGGTTTTTGATTTGTTAGCTGCTCGGTGTTGAGTGTTTTAACCTGCTCAGGTGTTGACGTCTTCCTGCTAAGGGGGTGACTGTTTACTTGCTCGGGTGTTGACTGTTTTTAGCTGCTCGGGGTGTTAAAAGTCTTCCCTCCCCCGGTTTGTTGACTGTCTTCCCCTTGCCCCGGGGGTTGACTGTGTTAGTTGCTCAGGTGTTGACTGTTTACCTGTTTAGGGGTTAAAATGTCTTCCCTGCCCCGGTGTTGACTCTTTTAGCTGATTAGGTGTTAACTGTTTTAAAGCTCCCCTCAGGTGTTGACTGTTTTAATTGTCAGCTTTTTGACGGGTTTTTAGCGCTTTTTTTTGGGGATGTTACTGCTCAGGTTTGACTGTGTTCCCTGCTCGGGTGTTGACTGTTTTACCTCTAGGTGTGACTTTTTTTAGCTGCTCAGGAGTTGACTGTTAGTGTCGGGTGTTGACTCTGTTAGCTGATTGGGTTTGTTAACGTGTTAGCTTGCCCGGGTTGTTGACTGTTTTAGTTGCTCAGGTTTTTTGGACTGTGTCAGGTATTAGCTGTCAGGTGTTGACTGTTATTGCCAGGGTTAGGTGCTGGGCGGGAGCAGGTGTTAGGTGATCAGGTAAAAGCGGGTTTTGGGTTTTTAAAGGCTGCGGGCAGTTTGTTAGGTGATGAGGCAGAAAGCAGGGGGTGTTGGGGGTGAGGCAGCCCCCAGCAGGTGTTGGTGGTGGGGTAGCAGAAACAGGTTTTTAAGGGGTTTGAGGCAGCAGCAGCGGGTGTTAGGTGGTGGGGCGCAGCAGCGGGTTTTAGGGGGGTGGGGCAGCAGAAACAGGTGTTAGTGGCCGGCAGCGCAGCGGGTTTGGTTGGGTGGTAAAGGCAGCAGCAGCAGGTGTTAGGTGGTGAGGCAGAAAGCAGCAGGTGTTAGGGGGTGAGGCAGCAGCAGCAGGTGTTAGGGGTGAGGCAGCAGCAGCAGGTGTTAGGTGGTGAGGAAAAGAAACAGCAGGTGTTGGGGTGGTGGGGCAGCACAGCGGTGTTAGGGGGTGGGGTAGCAGCACGGTGTTAGGTGGCCCAGGCCAGCAGTTTTAAGAGAATTTTAAAGGTTTATTTTAATTTTTAAAATTTTATTTTCAAAAACCCAAAAAAAGGTTTTTCCCCAAAAAAATCAAAAAAAAAACAAAAAAACCCCCCCCAAAAGAATAACCCAATAAGTTAGTAAGTTTTTTTAGGTACAATACACATAAATACATTTAAAAAAATTACTTACAAGTAACATTTTACTTTAAACCACAGATAACACAAAAATTATCATACATAGTAACATTAAAATTAACCACCAGGTAACAAAAAAATTATCATACAAAGTAACATACTTTCCCCCGAAGTAACACAAAAATTAAACATACATAGTAACATGTACATTAACCCCCAGAGTAACACAAAAATTTCATACATAGTAAACGTACATTAACCACCAAGTAACACAAAAATTATCATACATTTAACACGTACATTAACCACCAAGTAACAAAAAAATTACATACATAGAAACCCTGTACTTAACCCCCAAGAAACAAAAAAAAAACCAAAAAGGACTTAATTGTTTTCCTTGAAATATTTTAATTATTTAAATCTTAAAATATCTAAGAAAAACTGTGTAAAAATTTCAGTTAAAAAAAACTAAGGTATATTGGTAAAAAGGGGAGCCCCCGGGCCCTGGCAAGGGGGGAAATTTTTTAAAGGGTTTTTTCCCTTTTACACCAGTGCCCCTTCCCCCTAAAAGTAGGTCCCTGGGTTTTAGTTGGGGGGGTTTGTGGGTGGCTTTTTGGGGGGATAAATTGGGGAATCAAGGGAAAAAAAGACGGGAAAAAGCCCCCTAGATGACCCACTGATTTTTTGGGGGTTATCTTGGGTGGCTAACCCTCCGCTTTAAAAATCTGAAAAAATCTTACCCAAAGGGTTAAACCGAGTATTTACATTAATTTTAAAGAAGACTAAACTTATAGTAAAAAGTTATTTTTTATTATAGAAACTAATAATTTACATAGTCACTAGATTTATTTTTTTTCTTTTTAACTGTAACAGTGAAATTCATTTTCATTTGAATATATTGGGTTACTTTTTTAAAACAATTTTGGTTTAAATTGCTAAAAAATTTTAAACCCTTTAAGGGTTTCCCCATACAAGTAGGGCTTATCCCCCAGGGTTTTTGACAAACTAGTTTTTTGCCTAAATTTAGAAACCCTCAAATCTAGTGGGGAAAAAGGCTGGTAGGCCTACAATGAAAAAAATGTGTCTAGTGGTCAGTGGCACGAAAAAAAAAGACCCTTTGCACACACAGTGCTTAATGAGAAAAAAAAACTTTGACCGGGTTTTTTTTTAAAACAGCGACTTTGAACTGAAATTTTTAAATGGAAATTTATTGTTGTTTTCTAGTTTTCCTGGCTCTTTTTATAGAATGAAGACATTACAGAAAATGAGATTTTTAAAATGATGAAAAGTCCCTTTGAAATTGAGCAAAAAAGTAGCAGAAAGTTTGTTTTTTTCCCAAAATTTTAAAAAATAAACAAATCATCCCAAGCATCCAATACACGTCAAGGGTGAGTCTAATATTCTTTCCCCAAGGGGCGCTGATAAAAATTTATACTTTTTCTACACAAAATGCGGGAGTCTGCATAACAGAAAATTCTTTATTTTTGGTAAGAAAAAAAAATTAAAAAGGGGAAAAGAAAAGGGAAAATATAAAAAGGGGGGGGGATGAAACTAATGAACAAGAACTTCTATTTTATGCCAGGAAAGTTTTTCTTTTTTATTCTAGCCCCTTTTCAGAAATTGGCATTTTTTAAAATTTTTGTAGGGAATGGAAATTTTTGCAAATTCTGACCATTTAAAATTGGAAATAGTTGAAATGGGTTTAAATGGGGGGTTTCTTGTACTCATTCGATAGAAATAAGGGGTTCTAGGGGAAATAGTTATGATTTTTGTCGACTAGTACCCCTGGAATTGGCAAAAAAAAGGGCCAAATGGGGAAAATTGCCCATGCGTGGTGGTGGGTCTTTTTTTTTTTTATTTTTTTTTTTCCCTTTTTTCAACCAACTGTTGCTGCTAAGACCACTGCCCCACATATCCCTCACAACCCTGCCCTTATTTGGGATCTGGTGAAATACAAAGCCCGTTTCATCATGGGAAGGGTTCTACACTTATTCTTGCCATGTTTTGATACTTCCCGGGAAAGGGTGTTGAATAGTCTGGGGCCCCAGATGTGATACAGGGGGTTTTCCCCTTTTTGTTTACCCCTGCCCCCCTGCTTCTCTGGGGTTTTTTTTTTTACACTTTTTTCCATATCTCTCACCCCTGTATGTTGGTAGACCATTCCGGGCCACACCCCGCCCAAAAAAAATTACTTTATTATTTGGGAAATACTAAAAATGAAAATACTTTTATAATTGTTCCCTGATGTTCAAAAAGTTTTTATGTAAATTTAAAAAAAGGGTAGAGTACAACCTCTCCTCACTTAGCGTGTGCTCATTTTCCGCAACGGGACTTATGATGGATCTCTGACCAGTGTCCCTACCTAAAAGGATGTTTGAGCTGATTTTCCAATTTTTCTGTTTTAAAGCAGTTTTAAAAAATACACTAATGTGTAAACCCTTTAAAAATATAAAAAAAATTAAAAAAAGGTGCAAAGGTGGGCAATTTAAAAAAATATCAAAGATGGTTGACACAAACCACTACCCTTATAGTTGCTCCTTTTTAGAGAAAATTTGTTTTTTGATAAAATTTTAAAATTTTGTAATTCAAAAATAATTAAAGGCCCAAAAAATTTTTTTTTTTTATTTTATTTTTTGTTTTTTGCAAAAATACATTGAACTTTATTTTTACAATAGGGGTTGCCCCCCCCCCAAAAGAGCCTCTATTATGCCCCTTTACCCCCCCCCCCCAAATTTTGGGGCCCGCTTAAAATTTTTGGCTTTCAGACTACTTAATAAACCCAAAGGAAATTTTTTTTATAGTTGTACAGTAAAGGGCAGTAAAATTTTTTATTGTTTAACAGTAGGTTTTTTAATTATAAGTGAATTAAAATTGAAAAAACCCAAAAGGGTATATTCATAGAGTTAAAAAGCTTATTGTGAAAAACAATATTCAATTTTATTTTTTTCGACAAGGAAAGGGTTCAAAGTGATTGTTTTTTGTTATGATGTGGGATACAAGGTGAGTAAAGTTGTATTGAAAATTTGAATTTAGGTTTTATGGTGATTAAGTGGCTTTGAGAAAAGTCTTTAAAATTAAATTTTTTGGGCCCGGTTATTGAAATATATTCTGGGAAAGATTTTCCCTATTTTAGGCCCTTTATGTGCATAGAGCTTTTTCCTAGTGTGTTTTGGGCACGAGGGATATCAAAAAAAAGGGTTGTGTCTTGTTTGTGGGGCAAGTGTCCTGTTTTTAAATTGGTGAGGGGAAGTTTGAGTGGGAAAAAGGGTTTATTTGTGTGTATTTTTTTTGTGTATCAGTAGGGAAAGAATAAGGGGATGGAAGTTCTTAATGGTGAGCAGATTTAGAATTTTGAAAATTGGTGGGGTAGCTGGCCCGAGTTGGGGAAAAAATTAACTTTTTATGCTGCCCCTTTTTTCCCGGGTTATGGGGGTTTTTGGGGAGTGGATGTTGTTGTCCCCATTTCCAAAATTTCCCTATAAAGATAAGGGGTTTTTGAGTGTATGGGACAGTGAGGAGAGTGAAAGTGGAACGGTTTGTTCCTTTCTTTGATATTTGCCACCGTCCCAAGATTTTCTTTTGGGGATTTGTTGGATTGTGTCCCCGAACTTTAAAGGTACTGTCAAGGTGGAAAACCTAGGAAATTTTTCCTTTTGTGAGCCTTTTTCCCGATGATTCCCCTTTTTTTCGTTATGTTAATCGGGTTATTTGCGCTTTTTTTTTGGTTTTTCCCAAATGAATGAAAAAAGGGTTTTTTCGGGATTCAAGGGAAAACTTTTTGTTGTCATCCCGGCAAAATTTTTTTCAGCAATTCGGCATTGGGCTGTGTTTTCTTTTATGCTGTGTTTGGGGTGGGGAAAAACATATGTAGTTTCAAATTGGGGAATTTAATTTTGGGGTTTTAGTAGGGTGTATCATTCGGTAAAATTTATTTAGTTTGTGGGAAGAGGGGTGGCCAAAAGGCGCTTCCTTTTGGGAAATCCCACTGTTTATTGGGTTTTTGGGGGAAGGTTTCATCATTTGCATAACAAATTTAGTTTTGTTACAAAAGGGATGATTTTTGGGAGTTGAGGGAGTGGGCCCCTGATACCATAGTGCGTTAATTTGGAGTCCCGCAGTTCTTTGGGTTGGGGCTGTATCGAAAGCTTTTACGTAAATTTAATGGGAAAAAACCAAGCGGGACTTCTTTTTTTCGAAATGGGTGTAATTGTTCTTTTGCATGTGTATGAAAAGCATCATTTCCCTGTTTTTTTTTATTAACCCGAATCCAAAAGAAAAGGGTTTTTAAAAATGTTGTGTAAAACCCGGGGAGGAAAAGATCCGTCTATGAATTAATTTTTCAAAAAAATTTAGAGGGGGCAGGGTAAGTTAGATATTGGTTTAAAATTATTTAAGTCAGGTTTGGGCCCTCTCCTTTGTGGGGTCGGAGTGACCCTCACTTTTTTGAGGATTGTTTTGGGGAAAATAGCTTTTCAATGGATTTGTTAAAGAGCGTTGCAATAATTGGTGATAATACTTGAAAACCCTTTTTTTGTACATAAAAGGGAGGCCCCAAACTGTTTATGTCTTGCCTTGTTTTTAAGGGTGCTTAAGATGACGTAACTTCTGTTGGGGGTTTTTGGGGCTAGGAATAGGTATTTTGGGGAGGTCCCCATAGGTGTCCCGATGGGCGGGTGTTTACGCTTTGGGATTTTATTTTCCCAGATTTTTTCCCTGGGGAAGAAAATTTTTGAGTCTGTTTTTCTTTTTTTCGTAAGTGTGGGGGGGGGTTCATCCCGTTTTATTTAAATTTTAAATTTTTTTGTTTTTAGATAACTTTTTTTTTTTCAAGAAAATTTTAGATAGAGTTTTTCCCGTTTTTTTTTTATATCCCTTTTATGTTATGTAATCTATTTCTAATACAATTTTTTTGTCTTCTTATCAGGCTGATAAGTGCAACGAGTAAAGTTTTGACTGTTTTCTAGTTATTTACCCATTCTTAAATGTTTTCATAAATTTTTGGGTAAGTGTTAATGGATAGAGGATGCTTTGGGGTTAGCCAGGGGTTTTTCGTCCTCTTTGTTTATTTTGTTTAGTTTTTTTGGGGGAAAAGGTTTTTTGTAGAGGTTTTTTTTTTTTTTTAGAAAATTTAAATAGACCCTTTTATTTTATAAACTGCTATGTTTTTTAATCCCTTTTGCCCTTTTAATGTTTTCATAGCCCCGCCCTAAAGGTTTTTTATTGCTGTTTTTTATGAAAACTGAAGGTTACTTTGTGGTTCCCATTTTGGCAGTTTTTTCCCCGATTAGTTATAGGGGTTGGGGAGTGGGGGCCCCCTACCCCTAATTGTACTCACCCTAATTGTGGGTTTCAGGGGGGCGAGACTCGCTCCTGGGCCCGCCCCTTCAATGATCACTATAGGGCCCCTCCCTCAGCTTCCCAGTTTGTATACCCCTTCTTTAAAAAATATGTAGGTTTTTTTGCCTTCAATAAATTCATTTCTAAAGGGTATTTTTACTTTCCCTTTATCCAAAGACTTCCCAATTTTCCCCCGTGCCCTTTTCTGTCTTCAGTGTTTTCTGTGATTAAACCTGATTTTAAAAAAAGGGTATGGTCTTGCCAGATGGGTCTATTTTAAAGGGGATGCTTGTTCGGTAATTTTTTTGTAGGGTTTTGTTATTGTTATAGCAACCCGGCAGTCCTCAATTTTGTTAATTGAATTTGGTTTTTGGGTCCCCAGCCCTTTTAGATGTTTAGGGTTTAAATCTCCCGTAAGTATAGGTGGGCTTTATTCATGGGGGGCATCAGTAATCATGTTTTCCCAATTTTTCACTAAAGTGGTAAAAGTTTACTGTGGCACTCTGTATATTTTCAAATTCCCGTTCAAAATTTTACGTTTAATTTTCCCAAAGGGTTACAAAGGGGGTTTAAAGGTTTTGGGGATTGGGGTGGTTTTTCAGTTATAAAAAAACTAATTAAGAGGGGGCCCCAAACACCCACCTGGCTAGGCATTTCGAGCAGACTTAGATTAATTCTTAACAAAAAAATCCTTTCGGGTTAAAGGTATTAAGGCAAAAGGGGCTGCATCATAAATTTTTTTGGGGTTAGCAAAGTGGGAAGCCCTTTTTTTTTTTGGGACAATTTCAAAATTGGGGTATAAATTTGGGAAACTTAAAGGCTAGTTTGGGTTTATTATTTTAAAAATTAAGATTAGTATTTTTGGGGTTTTTAAATCATGGGGGGAGTGAGTGTAATTGGGGAACCACCAAAGGGGGTTATCATGTAGTTTGTTTTTCAGGGGGGGGGTCAGGGAGATAAGTGGGTTTTTTAACTGTATTTTTTAAAAATGATAATTTTGTCTGCAGTTCTGGTTTTCAGGGAGGGTTTTTTCCCGATTTCAGGTCCTTTGAAATTTAAAATTTAATTTTTGGAAGGGTTTTTTTCGAACATTGGGGAATGTATGGAGTTTCTGGGCTGGGGTTATGCCCGTGGATCCCGTCAAAAAATAACCAAAAAAGCAATTTTTTTTCAAGGGGAATATTGGGATTTTAAAAGGGCCTGTAATATAGTTTCACAGTAGTAAGTGTTATGTTCTGAACAGGGAGTAAATTTAGTTTTAAAAGATTTTGGGGGGGTGTGTAGGGATGGGGTTTAGTGATTATTTTTTACTGCAATTTTTTTTGGGTTTTTTATTGGCTTTGGGTGGGTTTCTGCAGTTTAAAAACCCCAAACCAAAATAGCATAGGGGAGGTAGGATTATAAAAAGAATTTGGGATAGTGTGAGAAGGGCAGTTTTGCGCCATTTTCTATCATATTTGGAGGGAAAACCCCCACCGTTTTTTGGGTTTCTTTTTTGTTATGGTTGGATATGGGTGTTTTAAATTTTGGTTTTTGTTGAGGGATAGGCCCCCCCCCCCAAAGGGAATTTTCCCTCATTATTTCGGCAATTAAGTGTTTCGATCTTAATGTTAAGTTGCGCCAAAAAAAAACCTGCTTGCTACCAAACATAAAAAATAGTAAATTTTTCCAGTGTTAAGTGTAAGTTTATTGGGTGTATCCCTCAAAAGTTTTGAGCACCCTCCTTTAAAAATGGTTTTTTAAGGGGGGCAAGATTAGGGTGGGAGATGAAATAAGTCAGTCACACAAAGAAATGGGTTTTTAGGTGTTTTGGGGTATGTTTTGGAAGATCATTGGGTGTAAATGAGGAAAAAGCAGGGGGCCAAGGACATTCCCTGTGGGAAATCCAAATATCAAGTGGCCCCTATTGAAAAGAGGCTGTGTCTTTAAAAAGGGGACATACTGATACCTATTTGAAAAGGGAGGGTTTTAAAAAAGCAAGCAAAATGGCCTTTAAAACCCCTAGGGTCAAGTTTGTGGGGAAAGGGTGCCATGGTTCCCGGTCAAAAACTTTTCTTTTGGTCCCCTAAAAATTCCTGTGGATATTCCTTTTTTTTCCAATGCTGTGTAAAGCAATTTTTAGCATTTTTATAAATTTCCTCATTAGGGCTTTTATTTTTTCCCGAACCAAATTTTGGGAGGGGTTGGTATGTTTTTGGGGACGTTATAAATGAATTGTCTCCCCGTGCGCCCCCCAGTTTCTCGAAGATTTTGGGTTTCAATGGTAATTTTATATTGGCCCCATATTTGTTTTTCATCCCGTAAGGTCACCACCTTTATGGATTGGGTAACCCCTTTCTGTTTTAAAATTTACCTGGAGTTTACCTGGAGAGGTTTCGGGGGGGCAACGCCCCCCCCGGGGCCCCGGGCTTGCCAAAGGCCCCCTGGTGGATCAGCGCCCGATAAACCAGGCTGTTGTGCTGGCTCAGCCAAACCAACATACGAGCCACACCCGGCCCGGGTCAGGGAATGAAATTTAGGGGCTTTTCCAGTCCAGTTGAAAACTGCCGGGTCGTTGGTAATCCCCCCTTTTGGTGCTGGGGGGCCCCTTGAACCCGTCCCCGGGCCCCCGAAAACTTATTGGGGGTCTTTTTAACTGCAGTGACACCCCTGCTTTTCATTGGGGGGGTGGGGGATCGTCTGCCAATCTTTTGCTTTTTTGAAATGGTTTTTTTCGTGGCAAGTTCGGTAAATAGTCCCTCTAGGATTTTCCCCGGGGTATATAATCATGTTTCCCTCCCCCCCCTGGGTTTCCAGGGGAAAACAGGTTTTGAAACCTCAAGCGCTCCCAGTAATTGAGGTGTTTTATCTCCGTTATGCGCGCCGTGAAAGTTCTCTGTACATTTTCTAGGTCGGCAATTTCACCTGCCTTGAAGGTGCTGTTAGAGTGCAGCAATATTCCAGCCTAGATAGAACAAGTGACCTGAAGAGTGTCATCATGGGCTTTGCCTCCCTAGTTTTGAAGGTTCTCATTATCCATCTGTCATTTTTCTAGCAGATGCGATTGATACAATGTTATGGTCCTTGAAGGTGAGATCCTCCGACATAATCACTCCCAGGTCTTTGACGTTGGTGTTTCGCTCTATTTTGTGTGCCAGAATTTGTTTTGTACTCTGATGAAGATTTAATTTCCTCATGTTTACCATATCTGAGTAATTGAAATTTCTCATCGTTGAACTTCATATTGTTTTCTGCAGCCCACTGAAAGATTTGGTTGATGTCCGCCTGGAGCCTTGCAGTGTCTACAGTGGAAGACACTGTCATGCAGATTCGGGTGTCATCTGCAAAGGAAGACACGGTGCTGTGGCTGACATCCTTGTCTATGTCGGATATGAGGATGAGGAACAAGATGGGAGCTAGTACTGTGCCTTGTGGAACAGAGCTTTTCACCGTAGCTGCCTCGGACTTTACTCTGTTGACGACTACTCTCTGTGTTCTGTTAGTGAGGAAATTATAGATCCATCGACCGACTTTTCCTGTTATTCCTTTAGCGCGCATTTTGTGCGCTATTACGCCATGGTCACACTTGTCGAAGGCTTTTGCAAAGTCTGTATATATTACATCTGCATTCTTTTTATCTTCTAGTGCATTTAGGACCTTGTCGTAGTGATCCAGTAGTTGAGACAGACAGGAGCGACCTGTTCTAAACCCATGTTGCCCTGGGTTGTGTAACTGATGGGTTTCTAGATGGGTGGTGATCTTGCTTCTTAGGACCCTTTCAAAGATTTTTATGATATGGGATGTTAGTGCTATTGGTCTGTAGTTCTTTGCTGTTGCTTTACTGCCCCCTTTGTGGAGTGGGGCTATGTCTGTTGTTTTTAGTAACTGAGGGACGACCCCCGTGTCCATGCTCCCTCTCCATAGGATGGAAAAGGCTCGTGATAGGGGCTTCTTGCAGTTCTTTATGAACACAGAGTTCCATGAGTCTGGCCCTGGGGCATGTCATTTATCGCCTGTTCGAAGTCATTTGGCGACAGGATAACATCGGATAGGCTTGTGTTAATCAAATTTTGTGGCTCTCTCATAAAAAATTCATTTTGATCTTCGACTCTCAGTCTGGTTAGCGGCTTGCTAAAAACTGAGTCATATTGGGACTTGAGTAGCTCACTCATTTCCTTGCTGTCATCTGTGTAGGACCCATCTTGTTTAAGAAGGGGCCCAATACTGGACGTTGTTCTCGATTTTGATTTGGCATAGGAGAAGAAATACTTTGGGTTTCTTTCGATTTCATTTATGGCTTTTAGTTCTTCCCGCGATTCCTGACTCCTAAAGGATTCTTTTAGCTTAAGTTCGATGCTTGCTATTTCTCTGACCAGTGTCTCCCTGCGCATTTCAGATATATTGACCTCTTTTAGCTGCTCTGTTATTCTTTTCCGTAGCCTGTAAAGGGAGCGCCTGTCTCTTTCTATTTTACATCTACTCCTCCTTTTCTTAGAGAATAAGCCTTGTGCATACATCGAGTGCCACCGATTTAATCTGTTCAGGCATAAGTTTGGGTCTGTGTTGCTTAGTAAACTTCCCAGCTTATATCGGTTAGGAACTTGGTTTACTTGGGCCCACTTTATGTTTTGTTATTGAAATTGAATTTGGTGAATGCTCCCTCGTGCTAGTCTCATTTTGTCGGTCTGGGGCTCCACGCAACATGTCTGAACCTCAATTATGTTTTGATCTGAGTATATTGTTTTTTGATATGGTGACATTTCTTATCAGATCATCATTGTTAGTGAAGATGAGGTCTAGTGTATTCTCCAGTCTAGTAGGCTCTATTATTTGCTGGTTAAATTGAATTTTGTGCAGAGATTTAAAAGTTCGTGTGAGTGTGAGTTTTCATCAGAGCGCCTCCTGTTGTTATTACTGCAACAATATTATTTGCTATATTCCTCCTTTTAGGTGCCTTAAGTTGAAATCCCCCAGGAGCAAGATGTTGGGTGCAGGAGCTGGAAGATTTTCCAGACAGTGGTCAATTTTTAACAGCTGTTCCTGGAATTGCTGGATGTTGCATCCGGAGGCTTGTAGACTACCACAATGACTAGGTTTTGTTCTCGACCTTTTTCTGCTAAAACTTCCACTACTCATTTGAGGCATTAAGCAGTTCTGTGCAAACAAGTGACTCTGCAATGTACAGGCCAACCCCCCCTTTTGCTGTTCACTCTATCACATCGTATGGGTTGTAACCTGGGATCCATATTTCGTTGTCCAAGTGATCCTTTATGTGGGTCTCAGTGAAAGCCGCGAACATTCCTTTGCCTCTGCAAGCAGTCACGGATGAAAGGTATTTTGTTGTTTGTTGCTGGCTTGACCTGTATTTTTTGCAAAGAAGAATGTTTTTCGGACTGGTGGTATTTTTGGGTACTGGGGGATTTTTTTTTCCGGCATTAGTATTGTATCTGTTGGTTTGGAGTGGAGGCCATCGACTGTTTTTCCACTCCGGGAATGACTAGATTTGGTGTACGATTTCTGCCATTTTCCTGCCAGTTTTTTTTCCTTCCGGGCCCACTAAAAAACCTCTCCCTCTTGGTGGCTGTGGCTACCAGTTTTTCCCATGGCCGGATGTTTTGTATCTTTTTGTCCCCTTTAGATGGTATGCCTGGCAATTTAAGTTATAGCACAGTCTTTCCTGTACTGAAGAGGTACACATTTCAGGGTGAAAAGCTTACAGGAAGGGAGTTTGCATTTTCCTGTTGTCATATGGGCAGGGATTTTCTAGGGTGGTCATAGTTGCATGTCCCATCTGTTTTTCCAGATTTCCCATGCCAGCAGATACCAAGTGCATAGTATGTGCACAGGCTTGGTTTCCGCTTGCCTTGGTTTCTGTGAATGTATTCCCTGTTTGGTGCATGTTTCCCTGTCTTACTTCTATCCTCCCTAGCACCAACAATGGAGCTCTCACCAGTTTTTTTTGGTAATTTATCCTCAGTATTGCTATTGGAGTCCTCTTTTTTGCTATTTCCTGCGGTATTTCTAGTTTGCAATATTGGTTTTATCTTATCTTTGACTACACTTGTTTCCCTACTATGGCTCCTGTCCCCTATGAGGTCATTTATATGTATTCCTTCCTGCGTATAATTCCCGACTACCTGGACAAAATCTCCAGCTTCACCATTACTGTCTCCCAGGACAGTATCTCCAGCTTCACCATTTCTGTCTCCCAGGACAGCACCTCCACTTCACCATTACTGTCTCCCAGACAGCACTATCAGCCCCACATTTACTGACTACCAGGACATCACCTCCGGCCTTACAGTTAGTGACTACATGGCCAGTATCAAGGGCAGTACCATTCAGCCCAGACTTTTTATGTTCCCATCTGTTGTAGAAAGCTTCCAGGTTTTTCTATGAAAGCAGCTTTGATGTTGTCCTCTTTTAATACCCTTGTGATTTTAGTCCACAGATTTTCCTCATTTGGGCATACCCAAAAACACTTCTCTGTTTTATACTGCTTGTAGCTAGTTCTGGGATATCTGCACAAGGGGCGTGACACCAATTTCCCACAAAAATGAAATTTATCCATGTGGAAGCCCGTTTGTTTTGACTGACCACAGACTACACACAGCTTCATAATGATTTGAATGGTTGATTTACTGCAATTCTACTAGCAACCTCTTGAATATTATATTAATAACCTTAAATGAAGCTCTAGCTATTTGTATTTCTGTTTCTAACTCTTTTTGTATATTGGACAGCTTACCGTCACGTTCCTGATTTTTAATGTTTGTGTTTATAAGGGCGCCTACAACCCCATCCGTTTACAGTCTGCTTTATTGTCGGGAAAGTGCTAGTTTCTAGTGACTTGTTAAAAAGTAATGCAAAAGGACATGGGCCGCTCACTTGTACAATAATGGTGGGATGTGAGACAGATTCCCCAAGTTATTTTTAGGTGACTTTGTGATCGCGGTGACTTCCGTGGGCTCAGTTGGTACAAGATAGAACGAATTTGGGAAATTCCCATCTAGGTAGTCCCCGGCACAGGCATTGGTGCTTGGGATTTTACTGGCAAGATTAGATCCTGTGTTTGAGAAGAAGTCGTTTATCTTGTTAGCTGTATCAGTGGGATGCAGTGGTGTTTCATGAGGTTTAGTTAGAACAATATTCTTGTTTTTTTTTAGTTTGTGGGTCCCCAGAATCTGGGAAAGTGTTTTCCAGGTCTTTTTCATATCTCCTCTTGTGTCAGTGAATCTTCTGGAATAGTACAGTTTGTTTGGCTTTCTTTATTAATTTGGTGAGACTGTTGAATATTGTTTTAAGAATATCTTTGGTAATTAAGCCCTGTGTAATTGCTTTTCATATTAGTGTTTTTTCTTATCATGGATTTCAGAAATGCTGCTGGTTAGCCCTGGGCCAACCAAGCCGTTTATTCAGATCGTTTTTTCGTTTTTATAGGACACGTGTGTTTGTATAGGTAAGTTTTTTGTTAAGAAAAATGTCTGTCCAATCGTCAATACATTGGCATTGGAGATTCTGTAGGCCAGTCAGTCAGTCTCTAGGTCTGCTGTGAAATTCCTTAATTGAGGCCTCATATTGGAGTCTAAATGAAACTTTGTTGTATTCGAGATGTGGCTTACTAATGTTTGTTAAGAAGAAGGTTGGAAGTGTCATCAGGCTGCTGTCTGTGATTATCCCTGAATGTAAGGGGGGCTAGTATATTGGTCCATATGTGGTCTATTATTGTTGCACTTGTCTCAGTCAGCCTGGTTGGTTTATTATTGTTTGGTATGAGGATTGTTGTTCATATTGTTTGATGAAATCAGTTACAGTCGATCATCTGGTAGGCCAAGGTTGATATTGAAGATCCAGCTAAGAGAAGGTGGTGCCTTGTTCATTTGTCCTTGTTTGTTATTAATGACTTAGATTCTTCACTGAAGGTTTGGGATGTTTGTGTGGGTATCCGTATATGGGCACCAATTGTTATAGCGTCTTGAGGTTTTTACAGTACAATTAGGCAAAAATATATTCCCCATATTCAGCACTAAAGCAATTAGTGCCTAATACAAGATAGTTGGTTAGAGAAATAGATTGCAGTACCAACCCCCAACTTGATATGGTCTGCAGTTGTGGATTGCTGAGTATTCCCTGGTAGTGGGTAGATATCAATTATGTCCTGCTTAAGCCAGGTCTCATAAGAAATTAATGCAGAAAGGTGTCTCTTTAGTGACTCAAGGAGTGGACAGGAGGTCATCAGAGTGTTTGCATAAGGACCTGGATTGTAGTTAAGTACGGATAACTTTGACAGTGTTCAGGATATGCTGGCTGTGATGCTGTGTAATAAAGGCCGTTACTTTCCAATTAAGTTTTGAATTGTGTGTTAGATTATGGAGGTTAGATCAGGTCAATGTGAATCATTCATCTTTTAGGTTTAAAAATGTGGTTGTTCAATATCCTGTATTAAGTGGTTAGTTCTAATACTGATTTCTCTGAGTGGTGGGAGGTTAAAAACAAGTATAACCGCTAAAGCACTTTGGTCATATAGAGTAACAGTCACTAATAAACATCATGAATTGATATTGTCTATGTGTGCTAGAATGAGCCTAAAGTACAGCTAGGTATAAACTAATACTGTAAAAAAAAAAATAATTAATTACAAGTGGCCACCAGACTACACTCTTGTAAATTGCACTAAGGTCTGAATATAATGATTTAGTGTTGTCTATGTATTGAGCTAGAATGAGCTAAAGTAACAACAGGTATCGTTTTTAGGGTTGTCTATGTATTGAGCTAGAAATTGATCTTAAAGTACAACTAGGTATAGTTTAGTTTAGGGGTTGCTAGTATTGAGCTAGAATGAGCTAAAGTACAACTAGTTATAAACTTATATATAAAAATAACAAATTAAAATGGTTAAACTTTACAAATTGCTCTAGGTCAATTTAGGTTGTTAACAAGATCAAGAGTATAACTGAGATTTAAATTGTCAAAAATAAAATTCACAAAATAAAGTACCAAAAAGA
This sequence comes from Cherax quadricarinatus, assembly GCF_026875155.1. NCBI lineage: Eukaryota > Metazoa > Arthropoda > Malacostraca > Decapoda > Parastacidae > Cherax > Cherax quadricarinatus. Next base: position 23,821,293 of record NC_069492.1, read on the forward strand.
GTAATTAAGTAAAAAAAGAACAATGGCAATGTCTTGGTTATAAATATGATGGTAGAAATAGGTACACAGGTACAACAGTAACAGGTTAACACTAGGTAGACAGGTAGACAGTTAACACAGGACACAGGTACAAAGGATAATATAAAGGTTGGAGTTTAATATAACATAACTTGAAAATTTGCAAACAAAATGTTATGGGAAGTATAAAATAAAGTTTAATGTACAAAAGTAAAAATTGACTGGTAGTAAATATGGTGTTTAATAAAATTTTAGTAAGTAATACAGTGGACCCCCGGTTAACGATTTTAATCCGTGCAAGAGGGATAATTGTTATGCGAATAAATAATCGTATGCGAATGAATTCTTTCCCCATAAGAAATAATGGAAATAAAATTAATCCGTGTCAAGACGCCCAAAAGTAATGGAAAAAAATTTTTTTTTACCAACGAATGAAATGTTAATTTTAATACACACAAACTGAAAAAGGCATGCCACAATTTAAATGACACTGATACTTTTATTGAAGGATCTGGTGGTGATTGATGGATGGGAGGATGGGAGAGCATTATTCTTCTTACGTTTAGAAGGGGAATCCCCTTCCTAGACTTGAGGTAGTAAGTCCTTTTCTGGGTTCTTCCCTTCTTTTTTTTAATGCCACTATAGCCAGCTTCCAGAGTCGACTGGACCTTCTTTCGCACAAATATCTGTCCATAGTGGCCTGTAACCTTCTCCTTCCTTTATGACTTGCCTAAAGTGTTTCACAACCATTGGCCAGTGTAATAATCACCAGCCACACGCTTGCAATAGCTGTGTGAGGGTGATTTTTCCCATCCATGAAGGTTGCACTTTCAAAGCCACTTAGCACATGATTTTCCCCCTTTATCTTGAGTAAGGGGCAACTTCTTCAATTCTCTCTCCCCTCCTCTGAACCAGTTTTTCCTCCCCAGGTCTGCCCTCTTGCTCCTTGAAGTTGATCTATCAGCTCATCAGTGGTTAGTTCTTCATTGTGTCCTCCTCCACCAACTCTTTCCACATCCGTCCCCACTAACCTCCAACCCCAAGGACTTTCCCACTGCCACATATGGATTCCTCAACTGGCACAGGATTCTCCAGGGTTAAGCCTCAAAAAACCCATTCAAAATCCTTTTGTCTACACTTTCTGCACAGTTTCATTCCAAGCAGAGTTCAAGGTCCTCTTAGTCACTTCCCTTCCCAAGCCTTACCTATAAGTTTTTACACAATTGAGATATTAAAGGGATCTCGTCCAAAACTCTCTTAAGTCAGTTGAGTTTTTCCTGAGGTCATTACAAAGCACCTTTCAAACAGAGCTATGTGTACATTTCTTGAAAGTTGGAAATAACCTGCTGGTCAGGGCTGCAGGAGAGGCGTGGTATTAGGAGGCAAAAACTTCACCTTAATGAAGCTCATGTCCCCAAAAAGTCGCTTCTGCCACGTCTTTAGGATGACCAGGGGCATTGTCCTAACACCAGGAGGCACTTAAGTTCTATATTCTTTTCAGTTAGGTAATTTTTCACATTGGGGGCAAATGCATGGTGTAAACTAGTTTTAGAAAAATTCCCTAGTGACCCATGCCTACTGTTTGCCCTCGCACAGCACACACAAAATCCTTGAGGACATTCTTTTGCCCTTAACGCTTCTGGGAGTTTCAGAGTGATACAAATAATAAAGGCTTCCCTTTGCAATCACCATAGCATTGGACACTCAACAAAGAAGCCGTCTTTCATAGGCTTATGTTCCTGGAGTGCCTTTTCCTCCTGAGTAATTAGGTCTGCTTTGGCATTTTCTTCCGAAACCAGGCCTGTTTCACACAATTAAACACTTGTTTCAGGTTTCAGGCCTTTTAGTTTCTATGTACCCTTGAATCCTGCAACATATTATTCAGGCGCTTTTGTGGGTCCGAACTGGCAGCCTCACCATGCCTTATAACACTATGGATGCCACTACACGCTTCTTAAATCTCTCAAACCAACCTTTGCTGGCCTTAAATCACTCACATCATCACTAGTTGCAGCATTTTTTTAATTAAATCCTCATGCAACTTCCTAGCCTTTTCACATATGATCGCTTGAAGAGATGCCTATCTCCTGTTAACTAGCTGTTTTTCATTTATCCACACCAATAAGAGTCTCTCACATCTACCATCACGTTGCGATCTTTGTTTCGAAAACACAGTTGAAACCTTTGGCAAGAACAGCTTCCTTGATTGTCTTTCTGGTGCCCCACAATATAGCGATGGTTGATTGGGGTTTCTTGACAGCTTGACATAGGTTCGGCTATACGCACTCCACTTCATACTTATCAATTATCTCCTTTCTTCATTTCTATAGTAATTCTTACCCATTGAGGTGTAGGGTTTGCACTAGAAGCTTCTTGGGCCCATGTCAACTATTTTCCAGAAACAGCACCGAAAATACTGTAATAATACGAAATATTCCGAGTGTATGCTTGGATGTTACCGCGGAGGCTGGCTGGTAAACAATGGGACGGCCGGCACATGTGAGGCTGGCTGAGGGCACATTGGACGCGTCTCGGCGAAAATCGGTAAGCGGGTTTTTAATCGGTATGCGCGGCCAAAATTTTGCGATAAAAGTAATCGGTATGTGGAAAAATCGCTATGTGATGCCATCGTTATGCGGGGGTCCACTGTAATGATTACAAAAAAAGATTAATTAGCAAAAAAAAAAAAAAAGTGAAAAGTGAAAAAGTAATGTTTATTTCAAGTATTAAATTTAAGAACAGTTATTTTGGATTCAATATTGCAGTGGTAGTTATACTAGAGGTTATTTGGCAGTACAAGGTATTTAAGAGTACTCTAAGATAGTAAATGTGGTATTAAAACAGTTATGGTAATTAGACCAAGTAATGGTAATAAATGATGTCTAAAATGTTTAAGAGTAAATTGTACTGATAGTAAAAAAATGTAATAATTATAAATTTTTAGTAAGTAATATCAAGTAATAGTATTTTAAATTAAAAAAATAGGTAGTAATATGGACAGAGAAAGTAATCAAATCAGCTAATGTTTAAGCAAACAATAGTATATAAGGTAAATCTACATAAGGTACTTAGCTTACTAGTAAAATCACAAAATGAGATAGTTGATTATTTATTTACTAAGAGATTGTACTATGAAATTTTGAACAATAATGGAGCAAAACATACGACTACACTATGTAGGCTTTTAGGTTGGACATTGTTTAGTTATTCTTTGTAAGATTAATATCCCTGAGAAATGTGATAGATCATTCCCTCGTTCGTGTTGGTGTAACAGTTGACCTACATTTGTTTTCCTAACTAGAATTTTTCCCATCCCGGGTGAAGCAATGGTGTACTGTGTCATTATTCTCCCACTTAAGTTTTTTCTACTGTAAACAGGAGGTTCTGAGAACGATTTTTGGTTTAGACACTCGTTATGTATACCTCTTTTCTTTACTTTTAATATATGCAATAAATTAAATCTTTTTTCCTGTTCAAGTGAATGGAATCTAAGCATAACAACTGCTTTCTTACCATGGAATCCTAAGTAAACCCTGGCCTTCCTTTATTTCTGACTCTGGTACTGTAACTTTTGTTTGGTCCCTCATTAGAATGAATTGGATGGGCCTATTTTTGGTGTCACAGCAAATTTGCTTATGTTGCATAATTTATTTCCCTCATCTATGTCTTTATTGTAAATTTGTGAACAACAACGGGCCCAATCAACTGACCCCCTGAGGAACACCACTTGTGACGTGCCCCCATTCTGATTTTTCCGCCATTTATGGCAAACAATCTGCTGTCTATTTGTCAGCCATGCCCTCCCTACCCAGAAAATATTTCCCTCCTCCTATTCCTGTGCCTTAAGTTTCCTCATAGCCTCTCGTGTGGAACTCTATCGAAGGCCTTAACTGAAGGTCCATATACACAATATCTTATTCCTACCATGAACTACCTCCTCAAACACCTTAGTGAAAAAAGTTAGTAAATTGTTAGACAAGGAAACGCCCCTTTGTAAAACCGTGTTTGAGGATCATTAATTCAATCTGTGCCTGTCAAGATGGCTAATACGAATTTGCTTCAGCAATTATTGATTCCATTAATTTTCTCCCAACTATGGAGGTAAGCTTATTGGTCTATATTTCGAAGCCAAGAACCTGTCACCTGCCTATGTAAAATAGGTATTACATTTGCCATTTTCCACTTATCAGCCAATATCCCAGTTGTAATGATATTTTAAAAACATTAGCCAAAGGTATGCTAATTTTCCTCTTACATTCCTTTAACAACCCTTGCAAACAGTTTCATCAGGACCCTGGGGATTGTTAGGTTTTTAGTTTCTCCATTTGTCTGAGGACCATGTCCACTAGTTACCGCAATCGTACATAGTTTATTTTCCATCCTGTTCTTTACATAATCTATTATTTCAAGATATCACACTAGTATTTTCCTGGGTTGAAACTGAGAGGAAAAGTATTTTAGAGTTTCACACGTATCCTTATCACTGTCAGTGATCTGACCAGAGTTACTCTTAACTGGGCCAATCTTGTCCCTAACTTACTTCCTGTATACCTGAAAGAAACCCTTTTGGGTTAGTCTTTTGAATCCCCTTGCGACCTTAGCCACATAATCCCTTTTTGCTTTTCTTATTCCTTTTTTTATTTCTCTCTTTAATTGAATATATTGATTTCTTAACTACCCATCCCCTCTTTTGATATGACTGTATATGCCTCTCTTTTGACCAATGAGATGTTTTATATCTATGGTTTCATCCATTGGGGATCATTTTTGGGTTAGATCTATAATTTCCCCTACTCGGAAACAAAAAGTTGACTGGCACTACAACTATGCTTTGAAAAACTCGCTGTATAGCCCTTGTGGCTTAGCGCTTCTTTTTGATTATAATAATAATCTGAAAAGCGTCATATTGGCAACCAAGACCACCAACTTAACCAATAGTCAGGACATCCCAATATAGTCCACCCAAGCTAATTTTCAGACCATGAAGTCAGCCAAGCAAAAATCGGACAGAGATTTATTGCAGGTACTGGGGATTCCATGAATATATTGAAACTAAGTGAGTTGTGATCACTTTCCCAAGCTCATCATTAACCTCAAATTATTAATTAGTGAATCTTTGTTGGCAAGAAACCAAGTCAAGCAGATTGTTTCCTCTAGTTGCTTCTGTCACGACCTGTTCTAAAAAGCAATCCTGAACCATATACAAAAAAGTTGCTAGACTTCAAGGATTCCCTGTCATATTGTTCCAATCAATTTGTCTAAAGTTAAAATCTCCCATTATCACTGCTTCCTCTTTTAGTTTATACACCTTCACCTCTTCTTTTACTTGCTGCTTCAATTTTTCCTCCTATCCCATCTACCTTTTATCCTCCAATGTAGCTAACAACTAGAATAAATGATCGGTATATCAATGGCCCCGTCTGTAATATGTACGTCCTGAAGTCAGTCCAACACCTATATCTACCAATACATAGTCCAACACACTACTGTTATTTTGCACTTACATCATATCTTGTATACTATTTATCCTATTTTTCTTGAAATCGTATTACTTATAACTAACCCCCTTTCTATACAATTCAAATCATTTACACCTGGCACCCACGCCAAACTTACCTACCACAACCCCTCTCTAAATGTTCTCCTACTTTTAGCATTTAGGTCACCTACCACAATTACTCTCTCACATGGTTCGAAGTTCCTATAAATTCAACTTAACTTCTCTCCGTGTACTTTAGAACTAAACCCCCTTCTATACAAAGTTCCCAATCAATTTACACTGGCCACCCCCCAAACTTACGTACCACCCCCTCTCTAAATTTTCTCCTACTTAGCATTTTGTCAGCCCCTACCACAATTACTCTCTCACATGGTTCGAAAGTTCCTATACATTCACTTAACTTCTTTCAAAATCGCACTCTCTCCTCTATACTCCTCTCTTCTCCTGGTGCATACACACTATTATGAACCCACTTTTCATATCCGAGAGCCCTCATTTTAATCCACATAATCTTTGAAATGTATACATTATATCCCTCTTCTCCTTCCATAACTAATCTTCAACATTATTGCTACTCCCTTCCTTAAACTCTAACTCCCTCAGATACATCCTGACCTAATCCCATTTATTTACCCCACTGAAACTCGCCTACCCCTTTCAGCTTTGTTTCGCTAGGTCAGGACATCCAATTCTTTTCATATCATAACACAGCAATCAATTATTTTTTATCATCAGACAAAGCTGCATCCACGCACATTCAAGCATCCCAGTTTAAGAAGCTTTTCTTCTCATTTTTAGTAAATGTTTACGAGGAAAAGGGTTACCAGCGCATGCTCCCGGCATTTTAGTCACCCTCCATACGACACAAATGCTTATGGAGGAAAGATTCTTTCCACATCCCACAGACAATAAAGGAAAAAAAAGAGCAAGAACTATTAAGAAAGAAGAAAAAACTCTAAATGTGTGTCTATATATTTAATGATGTGCCTGTGTAGTGTGACAATAAGTTGTAAGTAGAAGTAGCAAGATATACCTGTTATCCAGTGTTTGTGAGAAAGAAAAAAGATACCACAATCTTACAATCATGTAAAAATAGTTTTACAGGTTTCTGTTTCACAGTCCACTCTGGCAGGACGGTAGTACCTCCCTGGGTGGTTGCTGGTCTTCCAACGTACTATGTGGAGAGCAAACTGTAAGGCATTGGTCACCAGGGCCATTTTTCTTGATCGGTTCTATGACGTGTTTGGCCCCATGGGGTGCAAAAATACCTCATGGAAAATAAATTGTTACTCAAGTGCCTCCAGGTAATGGACATTGCTCACTTCTCATCCTCACGACTGCAAGAGCTATTGCGGGGGAGTTGACTTCATTAAAGTGAATGTTTTTTGCATCCTAATACTACTCATCTTCCTCCAGCACTTGGACCCAGCAGGTCATTCAAACTGTACACTAAAGCAGTGTTTGAAAAAGTGCTTGGAAGTGACCTCAGCAACAGAATTGATGCTAAGAGAGTTCCTGTAAAGATCACTTCAAGTAGACTCAGTTTGCATAAACCTTATAAGCAAAACTTGGGAGGGAGTGACTTACAGACTTTGAACTCTGCTTGAGAAAATTGTGGCCAGATTGTGTACACGAGAGGGATTTTGAAGGTTATGGGGTTAACCCTGATTAGCCTATACCAGTTGTGGAATAAATTGTCATTAGGGGAAGTTCATGGGTTAGATGGTTAGTGGGCAGGATTTATTTTTATTTATTTATTATTTATTTAATTATTTATTTAATTTATTTAATGTATTTGTTTATTTATTTTATTTTATGTCTATGCAGACAGTAAACATTGACATTTTATATTTACAATAGTGGGTAACAATGCAAAGAGAGCCTCTAGTATGCCTAGCATATATGGGCCAACTTAACATTATTGGCTTATAGACTACTAATACTAAGGATTTGTGCCATAGTTGTACAGTAGACAGTAATTATTTCATAGTTGAACAGTAAGATTATTAATTATAAGTGAATTAAATTTGTATAAGATAAAGAAGATACATGACCCCTGCATAACATTGCCAGTCACATAACATTAAAATCGCATACGATACAATTTTATCGCTAAAATTTTGCCTCACATAGCGCTAAAAAACTTGCTCCAACACGATTCGTCCGAGACGCATCCATGTGCCGCCCTGAGCCAGCCTCACTTGTTTCCGCCCAGTGGATTGTTTACAAGGCCACGGGTGGCCGGTTGCATGCAACATTCGTTACATTCACCTACATCACCTACATCCAAGCGGCAGCGGCAGCACCGACTATCAAGCTCCTTACTTTTCCCCAACTATCAGAGCACCAATGCTCCTAGGATTGACCTAGTTACAAGCAAAACTGCACTAACCCAACGTAGCACCCCAGAATGACCAAAGATTACCAACAGTGAAAACCTACAAATCGAAATAATAGAGATCAAAGTAAGACTGCCCACAAACCGAAAGCAACACGCCCGCTTCCAGCCGTACAACATAAACCCTAAGCTTTGTTATAACTACAACTTCTTCTAACTACAACAATTCCTGAGTAATTATGAGGCCAGTCCAAGAGGAAACAGCACCAAGGCCAGCAAGAAAACACCGAACAATCAACTATCAACAAGTGTAGCCAGGAGGATGCCGGCCCAGCAACACCCCACTCACCACCCGCTCAAGGCGACACCACAACAATACAACAAACATGGCTGCCACCAGCCCATCCTCACCTCTCTTCCCCTGAATTCAACCTACGAGTAGTCTCGCAGGTATGACCAAATAGTACTAGTACCATTAAATTCTAGCCGCCGTCAAATCTCAGGAAAATGCTGGTAGGCCTCCTTATGAAGAATGGGTCTATTGGTCCCAGTGTGCACAGTATTAAAAAAATCCTGCAGCAACACAGAGCATAATGAGAAAAAAAAACTTTGAACCGTTTTTTTGGCATAAAACGCAACTTGCCTGTATTTTTGTATGGTATTTATTGTTGTAATTCTAGTTTTCTTGGTCTCATTTATATAGAATGGAAGGCATATCACAGAAATGGAGATGATTTTGACTGGCTTACAATGAAAAGTAACCTTGAAATTTGGGAGCACAAAGTAGCGGAAATGTTTGATTTTTACCAAAGTTCAAAAGTAAACAAATTCATGCCAAGCGGTCCCATTACACGTCCAACTGGTGAGTCCTAACAGTCTTTTTGCAAGTGCCGCCAATATGATTTATACCTTTTTTACACTAATGCAGTAATCTGCTATAACAGTAAATCTTCTATTTTTCGTGAGATATAAAAATTCAAAGTGGAAAAGCAAAAGATGTAAGAGGGGCCTTGAGACGTACTAAAATGAACAAGGAAAATGTCATTTTATTGCCCAGGAATGATTTCTTGTTTGTTCTTGGACCCAGACGGAAATTGGCATATTTTTTGAAATTTGGTGTGAAATTGGCAAAGTTGCTAAATTCTGACCACGGTATGGATTTTGAAAATGGTAAAATGGGTGGTTACTTTGCACTCATTCAATAGAAACAATGTAGTTTCTAGCGAAATATTCAGTTTTAATGTCGACTAGTAACAGTGGAATTGGCCGAAATAATGGGCTCAAAGTGGGCAAAATCGCCGATGCGTAAACAATCCGCCGGACCGCAAACTCGCGAGAGCAATAATTCCGTAAGTTTCCATCAAATTACATATTTTTTGGTGTCATTATGATCGGGAAAAGATTCTCTATCTTTTCAATAAGAAAATAATTTTTTTTTTTTTATTTTAAATTTTGGCCGACCCTGAGAACGAGTTTCTGAGAGGGCCAGTCAGACCCTCAAAGGGTTAATTACCTTTTGTACTGCCTATATAAACCTCTAGTAAATAACTAACAGTGCAATATTGAATAAATAAACATTACTTTTTCACTTTTTTTGTAATAATTATTACTTACTAAAATTTTATTAAACACCATATTTACTACCAGTCAATTTTACTTTTGTGTAACATTAAACATTATTTTTAATACTCCATAACATTTTGTTGCCAAATTTTCCAAGTTTGTATTTTCAACTCCAACCTTTATACAGTGGACCCCCCGCGAAACGATTACCTCCGATGCCGACCAAATTATGTAAGTGTAATTTTAATTTAAGTGCGTTGCCACGTGTATGTTTGGGGGTCCTGAAATGGACTAATCTACTTCACAATATTTCTTATGGGAACAAATTCGGTCAGTAGCTGGCACTGAACATACTTCTTGGGAGTGAAAAATATCGTTAACCGGGTCCTCAATGTATTATTCCTATCGTACCTGTGTACCTGTGTACCTGTTTACCGTCCCTACCATCTTACTATCAATTATTATAACCAAGACATTACCTTGTTATTTATTTACTGTTATTTCTTTTGGTACTTTAATTGTGAATTTTATTTTTTGTCAATTTAAATCTAGTTCTACTCTTGATCTTGTCAACAACCTATTACCTACTCTAGTGCAATTGCAAGTCCATTTCAATTTTGTATTTTTTATATTATAAGTTATTTTTTTACCATGGAATATTTTATTACATAATATGATACAGAAGATTTAAGAGATACATTGTTGATATAAAGGTGGCATAAAAGGTACAGTTGTTATGTGTGTATCACCGTTATCAGCGAAAATCTCATCCAGCTCCCTCAGAGCTTGGGCATGTGGCCCAAAATACAGCAGCATTACCTGGAGTTTAACCTGGAGTTTACCTGGAAGATTTCCGGGTCAACGTCCCCGCGGCCACCGGTCTGTGACCAGCCTCCTGGTGGAATCAGCGCCTGATCAACCAGGCTGTTGCTGCTGGCTGCACGCAAACGCAACTAACGAGCCCACAGCCCCGGCTGATCAGGAACTGACTTTAGGTGCTTGTCCAGTGCCAGCTGAAGACTGCCAGGGTTGTTGGTAATCCCCCTTATGTGTGGCTGGGAGGCCAGTTCAAGCAGTTCTCGGGCCCCTGACCTCCGGCCCCTGACAAATTATTGTATGGTCTCTTTAACGTCTAGTGACAACCCCTGCTTTTTCATTGGGGGGATGGTGCACGTCTGCCAAGTCTTTTTGCTTTCGTAGTGAGTGATTTTCGTGTGCAAGTTCGGTACTAGTCCCTCTAGGATTTTCCAGGTGTATATAATCATGTATCTCTCCCTCCTGCATTCCAGGGAATACAGGTTTAGGAACCTCAAGCGCTCCCAGTAATTGAGGTGTTTTATCTCCATTTATGCGCCGCCGTGAAAGTCTCTGTACATTTCTAGGTCGGGCAATTTTCAACCTGGATCCTTGAAAAGGTGCTGTTAGTGTGCAGCAATATTCCAGCCTAGCTGTGATTTCGTGTATAGGGCAAGGAGGAATAACATCTTGTAGGAGTGAGGAAGAGTCAGTTGTGAGTGTGGGGGAATTTCGTGAGGCAGTAGGTAAAATGAAAGGGGTAAGCAGACGGGATTGATGGGATACAGATTAGAAAATGTTAAAAGCAGTGGGGATATAGTTTTTGGGATGGTTGGTGCAATTATTTAATAAATGTATGAAGAGGTAAGGTACCTAGGGTTGGCAGAGAGCAATGCATATTCCTTTGTATAAAGGCAAAGGGGATAAAAGAGAGTGCAAAAATTATAGGGGATAATCTGCTGAGTATACCGGTAAATGTATGGTAGAGTTATTTATTGAAAGAATTAAGAGTAAGACGTGAAATAGATAGCAGATTTAACAGGAGGCTTTAGAAAAGGTAGGGGGTGTGGTGGCCCAGGTGTTTACAGTGAAACATATAATGAACAGTAATTTACAGATAAGGCTAAAGAATGTCTTTGTGGCATTTATGGATTTGGAAAAGGCTTATGACAGGGTGGGAATAGAGGGGGGCAATGTGGCCGGATGTTGCCAAGTGTGTGGTGTAAGGAGGTATGTTACTGAAAAGGCAGTTGAAGAGTTTTTTATGAGGATAGTGAGGCTCCAAGTTTAGAGTATGTTAGGAAAGAGGGAAATATTTCCCAGTACAAGTAGGCCTTAGACAAGGATGTGTGATGTCCCACCGGTGGTTGTTTAATATATTTATAGAGGGGTTGTAAGATGAAGTAAAAACGAGGGTCTGACAAGAGGCGTGGAGTTAAAAAGATAAAGAACACACACAAAGTGGGAGTTTCACAGCTGCTCTTTGCTGATGACACTGTGCTCTTGGAAGATTCTGAAGAGAAGTTGCAGAGATTGGGTGGATGAATTTGGTACGGTGTGGCAAAAGAAAGAAAATTAGAGTGAATACAGGAATAGTTAAGGTTATGAGGATAACAAAAAATATTAGTGATGAAAGATTGGATATCAATTGGAGGGAGAGAGTATGGGGGAGTGAATGTATTCAGAATATGTGGGAGTGGACGTGTCAGCGATGGGTCTATGAAGAGAGAGGTGAATCATAGAATTGATGATGGAAAAAGAGTGAGTGGGTGCACTATAGGAGTCTGTGGGAGAACAAAGAACTTGTCCCTTGAGACAAGGAGGGGAATGTATGAGAATATAGTTTTACCAACGCTTTTATATGGGTGTGAAGCATGGGTGATGAATGTTGCAGCGAGGAGAAGGCTGGAGGCAGTGGAGATGTCATGTCTGAGGGCAATGTGTGGTGTGAATATAATGCAGAGAATTCGTATTTTTGGAAGTTAGGAGGGGCTTTGCAGGGGTAGGAAGGGTTGTTGAGGTGGTTCGGACATGTAGAGAGAATGGAGCGAAACAGAATGACTTCAAGAGTGTATCATCTGTAGTGGAAGGAAGGCGGGGTAGGGTCGGCCTAGGAAAGGTTGGAGAGAGGGGGTAAAGGAGGTTTTGTGTGCGAGGGGCTTGGACTTCCAGCAGGTATGCATGAGCGTGTTTGATAGGAGTGAATGGAGACAAATGGTTTTTTAATACTTGAGTGCTGTTGGAGTGTGAGCAAAGTAACATTTATGAAGGGGTTCAGGGAAACCGGCAGGCCGGACTTGAGTCCTGGAGATGGGAAGTACAGTGCCTGCACTCTGAAGGAGGGGTGTTAATGTTGCAGTTTAAAAACTGTAGTGTAAAGCACCCTTCTGGCAAGACAGTGATGGAGTGAATGATGGTGAAAGTTTTTCTTTTTTGGGCCACCCTGCCTTGGTGGGAATCGGCCAGTGTGATAATAAAAAAAATAAAATAGATAGAACAAGTGACCTGAAGAGTGTCATCATGGGCTTGGCCTCCCTAGTTTTGAAGGTTCTCATTATCCATCCTGTCATTTTTCTAGCAGATGCGATTGAACAGCCTTTGAACAGCCGCACTGAGCCGCTGGAACAGAAAACTAGCTGCCCTGGGATCCCTAGTTACCCTGATGAGTCTTTTTCCCAGCTCCTTAAGGAATTTAGATGCACTCTTTCCCCATGAGCCAAGGGTCTCTGAGCCTATGGCAACAAACATATAATGATGGGCAAGTTCTCCTTATTTTGTAGACTTTTGGGACTCCCTGAAGCTGGCAGCTGCCCCTCCTTCCTCCCTGGTGTATTGGAGATAGGTATCAGCCAAGGTAGATGCACATGTATAGTCTCACACCACCTGCTTCCCATCTGTCCAGGTTTATATTATAATTCCTTCTCTAAGATTGTTTTCATATCTTAGTGACTATATTGTGTGTGCAGTTAGTGTATATTTCAATTATATTATTGTTCAAGGCCCTTAACTATCTTTTGCTAACTAGTACCAACTACCTCATATATCTTTTTTTTTTTTTTTTTTTTTTTTTTTTTTTTTTTTGCTACCTTAACTTGTATATTTTATCTTGTCAATTTAAATCTAGTTATACTCTAATTCTTGTAAACAACTTATATATCACCTTAGTGCAATTACAATTGAGAGTCTTGTGCCTTTTTTATATTATTAGATTATACTCAGTTGTACTATAGTCAGTACCAAAAATTTTTATATTGACCATATGCAAATTTTAGTGAGAGACTGGTGCTATTTTAATTTGTATTTTTTATTATAATTAAAATTTTTT